>WUAM01002879.1:0-28381 GCA_024336885.1 Actenoides hombroni
CAAACTAACCAAATAAAAAAACAAACCAAAACATTTCTATACAATCAAGTAAAAAACCCAAGTATGTAGGCTTTATGAAACAATTAAAAGTATAATCCTACTCAGAGTAAAGTTTGGCCGGAATTTTAGCAAAATATGTGTAGCATGTTTGTGAAATAAATAAATATTTTCCCAAGGAAGCAGTTACTGTAAATTACAGTCTTGTGTATATGCATGTCTGAACCAGCATATGAATCACCTAATAACTTTCAAACAACAAACAGCCTGAGTTCCTGTTAAATAGAAAGGCAGCAAAAATAACCACGGTAAACTGATGCACTTAACTCTTTATGATTTCAAATAAAAGCCCCCAAAATGATGGCAATGTTTCACCAGCCCCACAGTTTAGCCAAAAGGCACACTGTACATCTTAGTTATGTCATGTTTTATTCCTCAGCCTATGAAGATGCTGTAGAGTGATGTATTTAGGGACAAAAAAACCCCACAAAATGAGAAGAAACTAGCAGTGACTTGAAGTCAGAGATTTTTCTGTTGCTTAACTTAACACCTCCACATATAACCTATTTTCCCCATCAAGAGTGATGCAAAGAGATATTTCTCTCAGTGGAAAAAATACAGTCTATGTGCAACATGTAAGTTTAGCCTGATGGCCTCAATATTAGCCTACTTGGATCTTATGCTGTATTTTTGTTGCTTTATTTTATAATTGTTCTTTTCTAAACTGTTAAGTCTGCTTAATTATTTTTCCAAAGAAGTATGTCAAGAAGTGGACAAGAGGCTTGCCTTACAATTTTGTGATGTTGCTGAACAGTTTTGTTGTGTTTTGTTTGGTTTGGTTTTTTGCCCCCCTGGGGCGCCTGCTTTCTCCTTCTACCCCCGCTGCCTCCAGAGGATCCTGCTGGGCACCAGGATCATCTTGGAGAGAAGTCATCATCACTGCGTCTGTTTTTCCTTCTACACCTGCTGTCTCCCAAGGATCCTGCTGGGCACCGGGATTGGCTGCCCAGGGGGGTTTGTGAAAAGAGCTTCTCGTCGGCCATCACCCCGTGAGGCCTGAGCTGGCTCCAGAGCGGCCCTGCAGGGGTGAGGACATCAGGGGGCCCTCCCTGCTCGCGGGGAGGGAAACCAGGACTCCCAGTGTAACCAAAGGTATCCAGCGTTAAGCAGAAGTGTTTAGGGACTCCTGACATTACTTGGGCATTTATTAAGAGTGCTTTCTAAATTTACATTTTCTCAACACTTCATGTATTCTAGCAAGTGATCAATCTTTTCTTCTTCTCGTTGACCAGTTATTAAATATGCATGATAAAAAATGCAGTCAGATACTGAATGCAGAAACAGATAGAGATATATGTATATATACATATATACATATATATTCTCCTATGAGGATAGGCTGAAGGAGCTTCAGCCCTCGGTGCAGGGAAGGATATACCTGGATGGCTAGAGTTTCATTTACAGCTGCATGGATTTCCATGAAACTTGCTTAAAAAAACCCAGCATAATGCTGGCTTTAGTGTGTTCTATTTGTCATTCAGAAACACAACATATTGTCAGCTGCAAACTCCCAAGCACTCAAAATATGTAAATTGCATAAGCACACGGAAAGGACAGAACAAGGCTTTCAAACTGAAAATGTTCTTAAACATCTTCCTATTGCTCCAGCTAAATAGTGCAGTTCTTGTCATGTGATGGGGCATGGGAAGGTCAGGCTGTTCTGGATGTGGTTTTTCATTTTAAATTCTTAATGGAAAGCAACCATGAGTTCCAATCTCCACCTCACTTATTAGGAATTCAGAGAGGTCAAAATAATTTGTATACCAGGTCTTAGATCTTTCTATAATGTGGATAAAATGGGAATGTCATTGGGATGTCATCAATCCCATTTTCAAACATTAAAATTTCCATACTAAAAAATTTCCATGAAAAAAAATTGAAAGTCATTCGGTGTAATATTTTAATTTTAACCTGAGGTATTTAGAGCCCTCTGGATAAATTTAGAAGTCTAGATTAAAAATTTACATTTCTAGATAAAAGTATTCTAGAGATTTAGAGTAAAGTCATCTGTTCATGTCTGCTAAGGTCAAACCTATTTGTCTGATACCTCTTTAATCATCGGTTTGGACAGTATGTTTGTTTTGAAGGGGAACACTAACAATTTCATTTAGAACTAGCCACATTTAATGCAAGAAATATTCACTTACTTAAAAAATTAGAGTGAGTAAAACGAAATTAAAACTAGCATCAAACAGCCACCCCAGAGCCCCCCAGCCCTGTGCCACCAGGGCCAGGGAGCCCAGGGGGTGAAGGTCCTGCGTGGCCTGGGGGAGATGAGGCTGAGAAGAGCCAAGGAGGAGAGGAGCAGCCTCCAGCTGTGGAGCCCCTGGGTGCCAACATAGAATCCCCGGATGCCAACATAGAATCCCTGGATGCCAGTGTGGAGCCCCTGGATGCCAACACAGAGCCTCTGGATGCCAGTGTGGAGCTCCTTGATGCCAATGTGGAGTCCCTGGATGCCAGCATAGAGCCTAGAAACTAAAAATTGAGAGGAAAATGAAGTAACACAGTATTGTCGTGCTGTGTGGCTGCTTTTCACTGAATATATAGAAAATATCATCATGAAAGACAAACTTAAAATGTGCCTTTACTAGAAAAAGTAATTGGTGTTTAAGGAAAAATTCAGAAATTTTCAAAATTCAGAAGTCACCAGAGAAATAATGAGCAAATTAATCTGTCCTTTGAAAACAACTTTTTGTGTTCCAGAGGATGCATTTTGCCTGTTTGCCTTTGCCTGTTATATGGAGTCACACATAAACAAACCAAAGCAAAATCAAACAAGGCTGTGTGTTCAAGTCAACTAATTCACCACAAACAAAGTGGCCTAGGATAACTATTACAATGGAGATGACTCTAAGCTTTATTTTGAGATGAGTTCCAGGTAATTTAAGCTGACATCACAGGATAAATGTGTCAGACAAAAGTGTGCATTGTTTTAGTTAGAAACTTTACTACAAACAGAATGATCACAGGCTCACAGGATGTCAGGGGTCGGAAGGGACCCAAAGAGATCATTGAGTCCAACCCCCCTGCCTAATTGTGAATGCAATTTACTAGAACAATCATTTGTTGTTCTGAAGATGACTCTGCTCACTGAAGTGCTAGAATATACTGATTTTGCCATTTTCTGTCCAGCCCCCAGCAGAATGAGGTTCTTGAGATAAAAGGGAACTTTAATAAGGGAGTTTTAACAAGATGAAGCTGCAAGAAGCTACGAAGCTTTAGCAGAATTATATTTGAGCTAAGTTACAGAAATTGGCTGAGGGGCAGGTAGATCATTTCACAGATAAGAGACCTTGTTTTTTCCCCAAGGGATAACTCAGCTCACTTCCCAGTTCATCTCACATTCAGTTTGGTTTAATGGAGTGAAATACAGCTGAAGTCAGAAACAATTACTGCAGTTGATGTCACCCCAGTTTCTCACACAAATCTGGCAAACATACCGGATTAGACACTTGTACCCTGCACTTAACATGAGCCATTTCTCAGAACACTAGTAACCCTGATGCTTTCAGGGCTCAGATAGCATGAGATGATTTTACTTCTTTTCCTCACCAGGATGGACTGAACTATTCATGGCAATGTCAGAGATCAGAGGGGGCACTGGGGATACTGGGGGCACACTGGGGGCACACTGAGGGTAACTGGGGTAACTGGGGAAACTGGGGATACTGGGGGCACTGGGTATACCGGGGATACTGAGGGAAACTGGGGATGCTGGGAGGACATTGGAGACACCGGGGACGCTGCGGGCACTGGGGGTACTGGGAAACACTGGGAGGACACTGGGGACAGCGGGGACACGCGCTCGTTAATATTCATGAGCCCCTTGGCAACCGGCCGGGCCCCTTGGCAACGCCGCCAGCCCCTCCCCTCCGTAGCTTAGATTTAAGTGGTGAAACACAGATGAAGACATTTCTTAGAGGTTTGCGTTTTTTGCAGGGCTTTTGGGGAAGTGTTGTTTTTAGTTTTTTTTGGTTGTTTTGTTGCTGCTGTTTTGGTTTTTTTAGATGTTTTAGGTCATACAGTTTGAAAATTGAAATTTTGTCCCTTTAAGCTGATGGCAAAACTTGCATGATTTGATTGTTTGTGGCGAGAACTTCTAGAGACTGTCCTAGGATCATAGGAAAACTGACCAAAAAAGCAAATGTAGCAGGAAACTGGTATCTAACCCAAGCCTCTTCAACTGAGGAAAAAACTTCCTCCCTCCAGAATTCCTCTGTGGTCTGGGAGGCCTGGGAATCCTAGTAGCTCACCTTAGAAGTAAAGACCGAGGCAAAGGTGGCATTCAGCCTTTTCTCTGTACTTAGTCACCAGGGCACCCACTTCATCCAGTAGCAGGCCCACATTACTTCTAGTTTTCTTTTTGCCTCCAACATACATGTAGAAGCTTTTCTTGCTGTCCTTGACCTCCCTCACCAGCTTAATTTCAAGGGATGAACCTCAACCATTCTGTGATTGCACAATTCTATGCCTAAAGTCAGGAGAGTACATCCTAACACCCAGCCTCTGGCAGGTAATAAAATCATATTGACATACTGGATTCTGTAAACCCCATCCTGTAGACAGCTATCTTTCTCCCATTAATTTCTAATCACCCCACAGATCCCAGCTTCACGATGAACTGAAGCAGCAACAGCTATTGAAACAACTGTCATTTTAAGGTTTTCTAGTTACTTCTCTTAAAATACAACACCTGGAAGGCAACAAAATCCAAAGACAGCTCTGCTCCGCACACCGGCTCGCGCTATTTTCTCTGTCACTTCTGCAGTTGCTGTTGCAATAAAAGGTGGGAAAGGTGGTGGCCCCCCCTCTCCACCCCCCCCCTACTTCCTGCAGAACTGGGGGGGCTGTGGCTGCTGGGACGGGGACTGGGGTGGGGGGGTTAAGGCCAAACAGTGCAATTATGGACAAGAGTCTTCTCCCCCTCCTTTTTCTTCCTCCTCTGCCCCCTCGTCCTTCTCTTCCCCTCACGCACCCCCTCCCCCTTTCCCCCCCTCCATACTCTGGGTGAGAAAGCAACAGACTGGAGATCATCACTCATCAGTGAAAGGATGATCATTGTTTGTTTAGCCCATTCCAAAATAATGGCTCTGCTGGGAACACCAACCCAGTATGCATGATATCTTTTATAGTATATATTAATTTAGTGTAGACATTAGGCCATCATTATTGTCTTCTTTTAATTCTCATGTATTAGCATTCAGGATCAGTTTTAACCCAGCACACATCTTTTGTTATTTCATACCGTAAAATAAATAAAGCTGCAGGCAAAAGTATTTTATAATGGCAAAACATGAATAAATGGGTATAAACTGGCTATGACTAAGGTTTTGCTGGAAATTACAGCAAAGATCCTAACTCTGTTGGGAGGAACAAGATCAGAATCAGAATTTCCCCAAAACAAGTGGAGACAAGGAATATAACCACTTCTGGATGGAGTCCTGAAGTCCTTTATTAGTGTAAAATAATGTAAGCCAGAACTCCAACAGGAAAACAGAGAGAGTTGGTGGATGACAAATTGAATACACATATTTTCTAGATTTTATAATACTTTCAGGATTACACGAGCATTTCCTTAGCATAACTTTTGACAGATGGAAAGCAGAGATGGTCAAATCCTCACCTGGCAGAAACATTTTCAACAGCTAGAGAGTGCTTTCAAAACCATACTTCTTGTTCTACAATAAGTTGTTTCATTTTTCTTTATTAAAACTAATCTGATGTCTTTATTTTATTTACCCTTTTACTGAGCTGTCCTCATATAGTATTGGATATTTTCGTGTCTTATTCCAGATCCATGAACTGTATTTGTGAAATGCAAATATTTTACCATTGTAAATGTTCTTAGTTTTACTCTGTTTTGAAACTTGCATCCTATATCCATCTGAAACATCAGATGTTTAAGACAATTTTAAACCACGGGCACTTTTTTTGTTGTGTTTGGTATTTTGGTGGGGTTTCATTTTTTTATTTATTTGAAAGAAATGTAAAACTATATGGTGCTTTCCACAAGAATGGGAATATTAGTCCCAGTGTTCTTGACAAATTTTCCAAGTTGGGTAAGAGCATTCTGCCTACTTAAATTCTACAGCAGGTGTAAGTGGATATATATTGTTCCAGCCCATGCTGAGACAGAAGGAAATAATTCAACATGTATTTGCAAAGCACCCTGTGAGGCTTACTGCTGGCCTCTAGTTGAGCTAGAGGCTTACTTGCTGCCCTTGCACAGTGGAAATCACTTCCTCAGTGCCCTCCCTACACACATGGGAACACATACTTTTTTAACTGTCTTACCCCACAGTTCAATGGAAAATAAAAACAATCTACAGAAAAAGAGCATTTCCATGACTTTCAATAATGTATAGTACAAAATCCCCCAACACTGTTATGTAATAATCTGACTGTAATAGCAACCTGCAGTAATTTAACTTTTCCCTATTCAAAAACACAGGAGCTTAGGCAGAGCTGAGAGGCCTTGGTTCCACATCCCACAGCTCAGCTGCTGTGCTGCCTGCCAGCCCCATGCTGCCAGCAGCGTTACTCCAGCAGACCAGCTCTGCTGCAAGGCAACCCAGATGCTGGCGATGGCACAGGACAGGGTTGGGGGTTGCAGGACATTTCAAGGGTAGAAAATAAACAGCTGGGGGAGGAGGAGGATGCTGACTACATGGGTGTCCTACTGCTAACCACTGCAAACTCACTTTTTAAACTTATTAATAGCCTTACAGTGGATTGGCCCAGGTTTTACTATTTTGTCCATACTCTAGATGTTTTCTGGTCAACCTGAGACTCTTTTGTTCCTGCCCTTCCTTTCTCCATGGTGTCACTAGGTGGTACACATGGGCATGGACCTCCTCCTGTACCAGCTCCTTATGGTTGTGAGAGGAGTTAATACACTAAATATTAGAGAGTGCTCCTACTTGAATTATGGCCCTAGTTCTGGGCCATAATTCTTATGCTTTTTTTGGTTTTGTTTTGTTTTTTTTGTTTTTTTCCCCCCCCCCCCCCCCAAGTTGTTGGGGGTTTTTTTTTTCTTTTTTTTTTTTTTTTTTTTTTTTTTTTTTTTTTTTTTTCCCCCTTTCTCCTTTTAGGTCAACCAGTCATGCACTGGGAAGACAACCCTCCAAAAATAACTTGTCCCTCCCCCGGAGCGCGGAGTTGAACAACCTACCTTTGTTCTGGCGCTGCAGATAACAACCGGCACCGCCGCGGGAGCCGCCGCCGCCGCCGCCAGCGCGCAACCGGGCTCTGTCCGCCAGCTCATTCCCTTTTTCCAGATCTGAGCTCACTTTCCGATGTGCCTTAATGTGCATAGTTGCAACTTTCTCAGGGAGTTGGACAGCTTCCAGTAGCTTCAGAATTTCTTCTGCATGTTTGATATTTTTCCCTTGGGAGTTCAATAGACCTCTTTCCAGATTGCTCCATGTGCGTGTACAACTCCAAAGGCATATTTTGAGTCTGTGTAAATGTTCACAACTTTGCCCTTGGCCAATTCCAGGGCGTGGGTTAAAGCAATTACTTCTGCCTCTGCATTGGCGTGATGTGCCCTGCTTGACTCCAAATTTGCATTAATTTGGGTTATCCCAAGGAAAAAATCATCAGCCATAGTATTTGAGGGGATAGTTTCTTGAGAAAACATCATTGACCCTGCATAGGTGGTGTTACATTCAGAGGTTACAACTTAAAACTACTCGAGGAAGACTCTTCAGTGGGTGTAACAAGAAACCCGGATGTGACTCAACTGTCACACCTTTAAATATTTAATTTGCATTAAATATGAAACATGCAGTTTAATTTGCATTGCTGGTGAACAGTTTAACAAACCTATTTTTCACAGAGGATTTCAGAGTCACTCCTGTAACATGTAAGTTCTTCCAGTCTCAGTTGTATAACTTTATGTCTCCCACCATGCTAGCGTGAACTAGAAAAGAAGGGTAAGAAAGAAGGTTTACAAGTATCAGAACGAAATCCAAAGTAGCATCACAGAAACATAGCTACAATTAAGGGAGAATTTGTAATATCATCACTTAACAGATGAACATTTTCTGCACAGAAATAACCAGAATCAGTTTTTGTTGTCCTTTCTAGACTCTTTGGTACCACTACCAGCAGAAGGTGCACAGAGAATCCTTCCAAAGGCCAGACAAGCCACAGCCAGCACCTCAGGGAGAACACAGTGGCAGGGATGCAAAGGAATCAGTTGCCTGTAGCCGTAGCTCAGCAAGTTTTAGCTGATCTCAGTAGTGTCTAAATGCTGCAATTAACTTTTCTAAAGCAACACCAAACAGCCAAATCCCTCTGCTGATTCAGCCTTGAAATTTGCTAGGAGTGAAGGTACACTGTTGTGGAAGATACTTGTGGGGGTGCCAGATACTAATTATTATAATTATTTCATTTTTATTTTATTTCAATTATTAAATTTATCTCCTTAGCTTTACCATTCCAATTTTCTCCCCCATCCTCCTGGCAGGCAGAGGGTGAGTGGCTGTGTGGTATTTGGTGGCCAGCCAGGTTCAAACCACACCAGATCTCTTCAGCATTGGTCCCACATTTCCCTTAGGTTTCCTTTTGTCTCCTGTGTACTTATAGAAGCCCTTCCTGTTGTTTTTGACATTCCTTCACACATTCAATTTCTTGTGGGCTTTGATTTTCCTCATTGGGAAAGAGTGTTGTCAACCTAAAATTAAAGATTCTGTGCGATTTTTTACCTTCCTGTGCAGCATTTAATAATATTTTGATTGCATCATCTCTACAGACAGGATGCTCACTATGTCCCTTTTCTTCTCAGCATTCTTACCAATTTTATGAAAAACTCTGATCCAGATATTATGATAAATCATCTGATGTAATGTCAATATAAATTATAGGATTTCCCATTTTATTTCCAATGTTTAGCATTAGTTTTCCTCGTTGTCTTTATTATTTATTATTCTTACAAAATTTAATATTTGGCCTATCCTACCAACAGCCCATCCAGGAAGATATAGGGGTGTCTGAGTCTAGGATTTGGCCCTTTGTTTTTTTAACTTTGTGGCAGTAAGTGGGATATGACCTCAATCTTGACAAAAGATGAAATTTTACAAGTCGTTACCTACAGGTGGAAGATGTTAATAAGTATTTCTGCATTCTAATATTCTTCCACTTAAGCATTATTAATAAAACCTCCCTTCTTCCTTTAATCACCAGAGCTAGACATTTCTGAGCTTTGCTGTCCCTATCTGTCAAAAAAGGTATTTTATACAGAGTAAGTCAAACTTAAATATTGAGTGACACACTTCCAACAGCAAGAATATTAGTACTTCTAGTTTTGCAGGCCACAAAAGTTTTTCAGGAGATGCTTCCACACAAAGATGAAGCAATCATGCAACAAAATATGATTAATCATCAGTAATTTTTATTCACCTACAGGCTGCAACACTTAAGATAATATTTTGAAAGATTTTGAAAACGTGGGTTTTCACCCATACACGTATTCCTCCCTTCTTACAGAGATGGAATAAAATCTGATTTAAAACTACTGATAACAGGTGCAATATTCCCACAAAATTTGATGACTTTAACAATGTGCTGACAATGTTTAATACAGAAATCAAGTATACTGGTTATCATGCTGTTGAAGACATGCTTCTCTTTTTCCTGCTACCTAAGGAAGTTTAGCTACCTCTGCATCACAGCACAGTAGCAGTGCAGATACCTTTGGTCAGGCTATTGTTCATCAAGAAGGCAAGTCTGGATGTGGAAGATGATACATGGAGTGGAAAAAAAGGATGGAAGGAATAATTTATTTCAAAGTTACAAATATAGCCTTCTGAATCCACTTAGCCTTAATTATGCTCTTTTTGTGATAACAGTGCTTTATTTTATGATAATAATGTTCCATTATGTCTATACTTGGGCACCTCTCTTCCCTCCCCGTTTCATTTATCTGTGCAACATTTCCTTTTCCTCAGATGTTATATTATCACCAATTAATTCCTGCAGGATAACTCAAATAATAGTTTCTTGTAAGTCTAATAGAAACAGCATCGCATCTGAAATGTTCATACTTGATAGGTTGTTTTTGCAGCATTCTGCTATTGTTCTGTGAGACTTCCACTTAAAGCACAGCTGTACACCTGGACTAATAGGGGAACAAATTAAGCTTTGCACAAGGGGAAAAAAAAAAAAGAAGAGCTTGTGATAAAGTACTTGTAGATACCTAAATATCTGCCTGTTGACATCACAGGTGACCTTTCTTCTTAGACCTTTATTTTGTGTTTGATGTAGAAACTAATTTTCTCTTAAAATATTACTTTGGATATTTACTTCTGAAGAAATGAATGCTGTGGTCAGTGTTTTGGATGGGGTTTTTTTTTAATTTCTTTTTCTTCCAAACTAGATTTCTGTGAAATTGGATATATGCGGCACACCCAAGAGAGCTGTTGTGCAACAACACTTCATGCTGCAAACACAAGCAGTCACATTGACAAACCTTTTATTTCATACTGACGTGGTTTTTCCAGGAAAAAAATACCTTTGTGTTCTTACTGCTGCTCGTTTTCCCATCTTCTTTCACACTGAGCATCATCTAGCAGATGTGTGTGGCAAATAGGGCTCCTTCACACCCTTTCTTTTCACATTTTGAAGAGGAGAGGTTTTCACTGGGATGTTCACTTATTCACTACATGAAGCTGGTGAAATGGAACCAGTGAAACAGGAGCTAAACTGCCAGGGGTATGAACAGGAACTGCCAACTACATTTTCATGATGTATCCATGGTATAATGTCTTCAAGGAGAATCCAAAGAACATCTCAGGTGAGGTTTTCAGAGCTCACTGAGTTTTATAATGATCTCCAAGCAGTTTTCTCCACAGCCAGTTAAGCTCTCTCTGAAAAGCTGTGTGTGTTGCCAAGCAGCTTGGACAGGAAGAAATAGAATTAAATTAATCAAGGGCAAGTATAGAGTCTTGCAGCTGGGAAAGAACAACCCCAGGTATCAGGATAGGCTGAGGACTGACCTGTTGGAGGAGACTGAAGGGAAAAAGGACCTTGGGATCCTAGTTGATGGCAGTCTGCCCATGAGCCAACAATGTGCTCTTGTGGCCAATGCCATTCCGGGTGTGGCTAGTAGGTGGAGAGAGGTTCTCCTGCCCCTCTACCCTGCCCTGGTAAGGCCACATCTGGAGTATTGTGTCCAGTTCTAAGGCTCAAGTCAGCAACAAAATAGGTAAAGTTTTGAGTTGTTGGGGAACTTCAGTGATTCTGTCACCTTGTTTATGTCAGTGCCCAATGAAATACTATACTGAATGACATCGGCCATGGTTGACAGTTGCTCCAGAAACGACATGTGAACAACTTCTCCTACATTTGCACAGGATATGGTATTAGGATGCATGATTAGCTTCTGCATAAAGACCTAGCACAGCACAGAGTCAGGCCCAAGACAATGAAAATCACAATTATTACTATTTAAATTTTAAAAGTCTTCTTAGAGTAAGCCTTACTTTTGACTTAGCAGAATGATAAGCCTGTTTTCCATATAACTCAGTGCTGGGTCATGGGCTCAGCCGAATGCAGTGGTGGTGTGAGCACTGGTGTACATTGACTGGTAGATCTGTCATCTCATTATAGCCTGCCATCCCATTTTATGGCTTGAGCAAAATGACTTGAGACTGATCTGAAGAGGTGACTGCAATCTGCAAGGTTTCTATGACATTATTTAAAGCTGTAGGCCCATCTAGTCTTAAAATGAATGTTGGTGGGAGCGGCACGAGTGCGGGTCCCCCTCGCTCCGGATCAGGCTCAGGATCTCCCGCATCCACACCGTGCCTGGAGGGGAGGGGGGCACAGGGGTCCCTGAGGTGGCTTAGGGGGGTCCCTGAGGTGGTTTAGGGGGGTCCCTGAGGGGTTCTCGAGGAGTTGGAGGGGTCCCTGAGGTGGTTTAGGGGGTCCTTGAGGCGTCTTAGGGGGTCCCTGAGGTGGCTTAGGGGGTCCCCGAGGTGGCTTAGGGGGTCCCTGCGGGGTTCTCGCGGAGTTGGGGGGGTCTGGTAAATATGTGATAGCTATGAAATGTCTAAGATTCCTAGAAAGGGAATTATTTTTCTTCTTTCCTTCTCTTTTTATTTTATGCCATAATCATTGAAGAACTGAATAACGAATTCACCTTCAGAGTAAGTTCCATGTAGCACAGCACATAAGACAAAAATATCAAAACGAGTCTCTAGTTTTCTTCAAAGTACAATTCATTCATGTGTATCTACTATCATGTGTAGGTGACTAGTCACTGAAGGCCCAGGTATTTGTCCTGCAGCTCTAATTATGATCTGAATATAAATTGATACAAAATAAAGGTAAAATGAGGAATGTAAACAGCTTTATAATTGCCCTACCAAAAAAAAAGCTTTTTTTTTTTTTTTTTACAAAATATACCAGTAACCTGCTTACTTCTTTGCTAAGATCTTACAGCCTCCATTTTAGTATAATGGACTGACATTTGATTTGATATAACTGGGTCTGATTTGTCTTTTATCTGTGCTGTTACCTGAGCACATATGCTGGTTTAACTCAGTGTACAGTCACTGCTGTCTCCTGGGACATGGATGATCTTGCCCTAATTACACCTAAATCACAGAGAGGTACAAAGTATACTCACTTTCATCCTAAGGTCTGGAGGCTTGCACATATATTCATTCATAAGAGAATTTAAAAATTCAAATAACATAACAAGCTACAAAAGAAGAAGAATCAATGGACAAACTTTTGTTTGTATGGCTGTACCAATACAGATAACACAAGAGCACTGTAACTATATTCAATCAATAATATTATCCACTAAAAATAACTATGTACAGTGTAAAGTTTAAGGGTTTTTTAGGAGAAAATTTTTCAAATAGGCTGCAGAGACCCAGCCTTTCCCTCTGAGCTACTGGGCAGCTGCAGGCAACTCATTTCACCTCTCTGTGCCTCAGTTTCCTCCCCACCTCTTCCTTTTCTTTCAAGGAAGAATCAGGTACAGGGCTCTGACCTCCTCTGCTGTGTCTCGAAGGAAGGAAGGAGAGGGAAAAAAAGGAGGGGAAAAAAAGGAGGGGAAAAAAGGAGGGGAAAAAAAGGAGGGAAAAAAGGAGGGGAAAAAAGGAGGGGAAAAAAGAAAGGAAGGAAAAGAGAAAGGTAGGGTGCCCATAGAGTGCCATAGGGTGCCCTAGGGTGCCCATAGGGTGCTATAGGGTGCCCTCCCCGCAGAGTGGCGCGAGGCGCAGGGTGCTATAGGCTGCCATAGAGTGCTATAGGGTGCCCTAGGGTGCTATAGGGTGCCCTAGGGTGCCCTAGGGTGCTATAGGGTGCCCATAGGGTGCTATAGGGTGCCCTCCCCGCAGAGTGGCGCGAGGCGCAGGCGACGCAGCGGGGGGAGGAGCGGAGCTGGCGGCTGCGGAACCACCTGCGCCTGGGTGCAAAGATTTCTCTCAAGACCTTTGCCCTGTCTGGAGCAATATCTACTAGATTTGCCCTGTGCTGATCAGTTTAGGTCTTAAAATATAAAAAGGAAAGCTTTTTTCTTGCTCCTATGTGTATCCTTTTCAAGTTCTGCGAGTATGTAACAAAGGCAAAGAAGGTTTAGTTTTGGTTAATCACCTGTTTATACACATTCTTTTATATCCTGTATGATTTTCATTAAATCTAAGCATGCAGCAGTAATTTGAGTGTGTTAACACCTAATTGAATAACACAAAAATTGCTGAGAAATGTGGTAACTACAACCACTGAAGTTCCAAGGTTATAATCAGATTGTTTTCTTCAACCATGAATGTTATTTTAGATTGCACTTGGTAAGAAAAGGTAGATCAGTCAGAAATTTAACAGGTTGACCAAGATACCTTGTCAATTACTTTTCCATCTTTTTTATGGACAAAAATGCATTCAGAAGTATTTTTGCAGTTGACCCATTTAGCTAAAGATACCTACATATGCAGTATTTATAGTATTTGTAACATATTTTCCTTCAAAGTATCTAAAGTGACTTCTGGCATTAAACAACACAAACTATTAAAAGTAGGGGAAAAAACCCAATGGTTTGAGGTAGAAGAAGTACATTGCCTAGATCTGGGACACATCTATCATGAAACAGAAAGATGTCTGCAAGTGGGATTCATCTTCAATGCCCAGTCAAGTCACTATTCCTAGAGGCTGCAGGGATTTTATTGCTGGGGTTTCTAGAGATTTTTATCCAGTGGCAGTACTTAAAATCTAACACTGGCACAGCCACTTCTGGCAACACTGCCCAGCCAAAATTAACATTAATGGTTTGGCATTAAATCTATAAGTTCTCCCCCAGAGATTTGCACGGGATTTTTTTCAGTAGTAAGGATCCATACTGTCACTTCAATTACTCAGAAGACATACAATGGCTTTTTGGCTGTAAATTAAACCAGTGCTAAAGCTGGGCTTCTGTTAGATCCTGCTGCACGAGTGATTCCCCTGCCTTCTCCTTAATAAAAATATCATCCCAGTATACTCTCTATAGTTAACACTTGTACTTTAACACAAACTAAGGCTTTCATAGACAGTGCTCTATTTCTATAAGAGCTACTTAAAACAGAATCCAAACTGAAGCTTCACTGCATAAATAGCAAAGAACACAAGGATAACATTTCTTATTTGATAGATACTTTCACTTTCAACCAACATGTCATAAATTCATCATGGACAACCCGAAACAGCAAGTTGCTTAATAGATTTATCTTCTCAGCATTCAGGGTTGGGCAATCCCTTTAACCTAAGCCCAGACTGCTTTGATTCTGAATGACCTCACTCAGTTTGCAGTTTTCCTCACCTGAGCAATTGGATGTGCTGGTTTCATACTGCCCTAGTAAATACTACATCTTTTTTCCTGGCATTTTCATAGCATAAAACCTTTTTCATTAGAAGGGGTATCATAAGATTAGCAATAAAAATGAAACAAGCTAAATAAATTAAGCTGTAGCCTGTGTATCAATCAAACACCCAAAGCCTTGTAGGATTGTTCTGGCTGTGAGGAAGCTTTTCCTTATGTTGTGTCTCGAGGATTTTTATTTATATCCAGAGAGAACCACTTGAAAAGAGCTCTGTGACTTTTCAATGGCAATTCTAGAGACTACATTTACTACTTGGTGAAAGATCATAACAGATGACCTATCTTCATCAGTCCCCCAGAAGATCTCAGACATTATAGGGAGAAAAATCACCAACGGCCACATGTAAACGTGCTGAATCCAAGGACTCTTCTGAAGTATTAATGTCCAATGTAGAATGCTTTTCTCTGCACCAATGAGACATGCTGTATTTCTACCCTCTCCTAGAAGCCTGCATGTCTGTGAACTGAAAACACAATCAGGTATTCCATAAATCATATATTCAGTTCAATATATATTGCCCTTAATTAGGTTTGGAAATGTGCAGCCCCTTCTGCCCACTGGAAACTGGTGAGAAACTTCCCTCTGGTTCCCAAAACAGCCAGAAACTTTGCTAGGAAACAGTTTAGCTCAAGGCTTTGATGCTCCCCCTGTGCTGTACAGTGAAGCTGAACCAGCTTGTGTTTGCTGCTGGGTTAAGTGGCCAAGCAAAGATAGCCCCTTACCAAAGCAGAGATATTCTGTCAAAGATGATGCTGTATTAAGTAATTAACAGGGCTGCGGATCATTTAGGGTTTAATAATTTATCTGTTCTCTTGTGGTTTAAGGGTGCCCAGAATCAGTGGGGGGAACAGGTGGTAACCCAGAACCCTGAGGAGTCAGAGGGCAGCTGTTATTCCATCCCCTTCCCTGCCACACTTCACAGAACAAGGAGACAGGAGGTTTGGGGGCTCTTCCTTCCTGGGCTCTGCTGCTGCGAGGGCATCTCAGCCCAGCTGGGCCTGACTCCACGTGCGCCGTACAGCCATCGCCATCCCAGAGAGGCTCTTGCATAGAGTTCTGTATCCTTCTGCCCTTAATACTCCTTTCTTCTAAAAGTAGCTCGAGACGGCCAGGGAAGAGAGGAATGGTGCCACTGAGTTACATGATGCTGCAGTTTTGCACGGCCTGAGCCTGGTGAGGGGGGGGGGGAAGAAAGAAAAAGCAGAGAATTAAACAGACCCCCCGAGTTATCCCCCCCACCCCCCAACCCGCTGGATGCCGGGAGAGACCGAGGGGTGAGGGGTTTGAACCCAAAGGATTCAGAGCGGGGAAATTAAGAATTAAATTCTCTACCTAAAACTATTCTGAGTAAAAAAAAAAACCAAAACAGCAGTTAGCTTAGCAGGGATGATGCCAGGGCTGACCTGGCAGGGACGGTGCTGGGGGCTGGTGGTGGGGCAGAGGACTCAGAGGAAGAGCTTCTTGTGGCAGGCCTGGCAGTACATCTTGCCCTGGTGCTCGTGGAAGTTGCCCTTCTGCAGCTGGCCCAGGCAGTAGGCACAGGTGAAGTGCTCGGGGTGGTACTTGCGCCCCCCGGCCGTGATGCAGCGCCCGGTGACGGGGCGGGCACAGCCCTGGCAGATGCTGCCCTGCCGCTGGTAGAAGTGCAGCTCGAAACATCCAAATCAACTGTCTTACAGCCTCTCAGGCTGATGCAGTTATCCTGCTCTGCCTTGCCATGAGAGAGACAAAGATTTATGTTTGTTATGGAGTATGTCTGTAAAGTTACATGACTGAATCTTGACCACAAGCCAGCTCTGGACATACTTGCTAGAGCACTTCATCTGCATTCAAGCCAAACAGTGCTCATCAAGGTGGCTACAATATGTCAGAGGGTGTGAGCTGGAAACTGCAAACAACACTTCAAATTGTTAATGAAGAGCAGTCTTAGTCTATCAGCAGCCTGTGAAATACGGAGGAAGCATTTCTGCTGCATGACCTTTACAGCAGGTTGATCTTCAAAAAGGACAACCATGAATGTCTTTTCTAGTTTTGGTACTTTGCCCAGATACTTACACTTTGGAATCCAGAGCAGGGAATGAAAGGCTCCATGGCTTGGACTGGTCCTTTGAGCAATTTAGTTCTTGTCCTTGTTTTTCTGCTCTGTGTGAGTTTGATGGTTGACCAGTCGTTCCTACAGTGCAGGAAAAAGCAACTTTTTCTCAGTTGCCAACTGTAATGGCATTGAAATGGACAATATTTTTGTTAGTAAGAGTACATTCTCTTGATAGGAAAAGATAAAGACAGCTTCACTTAGCATGTTAATGATATGATGATGATGTACTCATGTTACTTGCTTCCTTTTCCAGACTGTACTTTTATTGATCACCTGGATGTCTTGTGTGTCCTTGGAGACCATAAATGAGGTTACCTTGGTAGCCTGAATTTTGGAAGGAGTAGATGCTTTTTTTCAATAGCACGTGCCTGATTTTATGTGGGTGTTTTTAAATACCCTCTTAATAGGAAAAAGGCAAGAGAAGGAGGCTCAAACTGCCTCTTGAGCATCTCAAGTTCTCAAGCAGTGCTTGCCAGGGCAGCAGGGGCAAGTGGATGCAGAAGTCAAGCTCTTCTTTCCCTTATACAAGGAATCACTTTCCCAGGACATGTACATGCATACCACAGTGTTCTGCACTGAACCATGTCTGAGTCACAGGAGAGTTTGTGGCAGTTGCTGATGCAGCTGATGTTGGAGTAAATGAGGGACTTGGCTGACATTGGATAGTGGTTGAGGGACTTCTATTCTGAACTCCTTAAAGAGTACTTTTCTAGTAAAAACAGAGCACATAGTAAGTCAAGGTACTGAGAATGGCATGAGGGTACTGACTGAAACTGGAAATTAAACGACAGAAAGGAATTGAAATATGCCTGTGTTTGGGGAACTAACAGTTTCCATATTCACATTGTCTGTCTGGTCTAAGTTCTCATTACAGATTTATTGTTTTTCTGGTAACTAACTTAGGATACATTGCTTTACTTTAAAATCAATTTTAAAAAATAGTGTAATAAAATTGACTCGTCAAAAAAGAGTAAAGTCAGTGCGTGCAAACTGCCTTAATGCATTTACAACGTTCTTTAGTTCTAACAAAGAGCAGCAACCCCAGATGACCTCCTGGCTCCTGTCTCCACCCAGGTTCCTGGCCTCTGTTCAACGTCCTGGCAGAAGTTGCAGACATCCGCAACGCCATGCCAAGTAGCTGTTTTGTCTGGAGATATGGAATAGAGATTAGCCCAGTGCTGCTGGGGAGCTGCTACTCATAAAGCAGCACCTCCAAACAGGGAGCTGTCATCCAATTCCCATCGTCAGTATGAAAGGTCATGTTGTTCTCAGTCCAGTCCTCTTCAGTCCTGAAAATGTCCCTTTCACACACTCACTGTGGCATACTCAGGCTATTTCGGAGTATCTATGACTCAGATGTAAATCTTCATAAACACAAATCATTGCCAGCATGGACGCAAGTGAATTCAGCATTTCGAAGGAGAAATAAATAGCTATTAAGAAGCATACTTCTCATTTCACATGTCAACTCAAATATTGTCTCACATCCATAAGATCTATATCCTTTAAAGCCTATCCAGGGAGTGTGGTGAAAAGGTGTATATTAAGTACATGGACATTACCCAAAGATAATGTGAGTAGAGCTTAACTAGACATCGTTAAAGTACTCGCTCTTTCAATCTGTGTGACAAGGAAGAAAAGGGGTATACAGTGAGGTATGGCAGACAATATAGCTGTTACAGATATTGTAGATAAAATACAGATAGAGATGTAACATCTTTATTTGTCCCTTTTTTATGGTCAGTGGGAAAAAGTATGAAATAAGTACTCAAGGCAAAGGGTACCAGCAAAGCCAATATCATTACCCAAGGGAAATTTAGGTTAGATATCAGGAAGAATTTTTTTACAGAGAGGGTGGTTAGGCATTGGAATGGGCTGCCCAGGGAGGTGGTAGAGTCCCCATCCCTGAAGGTGTTTAAGAATCACATAGATGTGGTGCTGGGGAACGTGGTTTAGGGACCCTGGCAGTGTAGGGTTGATGGCTGGACTTGATGATCTTACAGGTCTCTTCCAGCCATATGAGTGCCACCAAGCATTAGTAAATGCAGAAAGGTTTTACATTATTATAAAAGCCTGTAGCATTCTTTTTCATTTTCACATGTTTTCCTGCTGCTCTTAATTAACACTATTTTTGAAGCATGGATGAGGATCCTGCCAGCTACAACACGGTTATATAATGTGATTCAAGTATGTAATTGCAACTGAATTTATTTTGATAATGCTAAGTCAAAAGAGAGGTATTACAAGGACTTAATTTTATTTTGAACCAGATCCTTTAAACGCTGTTGCTGTAACATATAATCTATTATCAGAAAAGTCCTGTTTTTTCAGTCCTTAGAAATTGTCTACTGTAATGAGAATTTAAATTATAATCATCAAGGAATAATAGGTACCCCATAATGTATGGTATTATGTATTGTGTCATTGTATATGCTTACCCTGCAGGAACATGAAATTTTACTAACTTGTTTGTTGAATACTTACTGGGAGTCTACAGAGAAGACATAATACCCAAATCGGGTTAAACATTTTTAGGCTCTCTGTTGCCCAGAAGATCTGATTCTGCTTATGCCCACATAGGCAGACATGCCTTTAAAATTCACAGCTCAGGTGCACTAAATATCCCTTCCAGAACTGCACTGAAAGGTTCTTAAAAAAGTAAAAAGAAGAAAAAAAAAAAAAAAAAAGAAAACCCCTAAGGGAAGAATCCCACCTCTACATTGCCTAATAATACACAAAGTGAAGACACTATAAAACCAGCTTGCCTTGATCACATAAGATCCTAGTCCAAATAAATATTAGCTATACTCGAGGCTAGACCGTAAATGTTAAGACAACATTGCTTCCCTTTGGACTTTTCCCCACCAATCTTGATTTGAAACTTCTCCAATTAACAGCTGCAGTCCTGAAGCAATCTAAACCATGCTCTGCAAAATGTTTAAAATCACTCTTTTTTTTCTCCCTTTTTCATCTTTGGAAATTCATTGTGGTCTGCAAACAAAATACAGTGCTGGGGTAACACAGGAAGAGGGAAATTTGTATTATGTTCATTATATAAATAATCAAAAAAGGTCATGTTTCAGCTTGACCTTTCAGCTTGAAAGAACAATGTTTAGTGACTCCTGCTTTTTGGGCAATCAGCCTTAAAATGCTCACCTTCTAACATGACTTCAGAACTACAGATCATGCAGGAGTTTTAGATGTAAAGTTTGAGAGCACTTCACAGGGACCAGCACACTTGCTTTGTAGTCCCTTTTTGGAAAGCGTGATGAGATGTCACACCTAGTTAATAACATTTTTGTTCTGTCTTCTCACTCAGTTTTGGTCCATTGTGACAAAGACATTAGACTTAAGCTGACCCCATGTGCCCTAGTGTGTAGAGTACAATTCAGTATTGGATGAGATGCTTCAGAGATACCTGGAAATCACTGGAAATTCCAACACTTTAAACCGGGATTCCATTCAATATCCCACGGTAATATTTTAATTCCTCTGGCTCAGGTATACCAGCTGAGGTAGGTGGGATAATGTCTTGATAAGGAAATAATAGATAATTGGAGCATAATTTGAGGCAGATTTTAAACCAAGCCTTGGTGTAGTTTCACAGTTCCTCTGAAGCAAGGCAGGCAAAACCATAGGCTGCTGCATAGAAGAAATTACCTTCACAGAAGCTTATAAAGTGTATTTTTAATAGCTAGGTAGTTTGGTTTACAGGTTACATCTGTAATGCAGAGCAGACTTGTGACTTATCCTGGGGAGAAGCCATTTTTATGAAATACTTCATTTCAACATATTATTAGAGTTTTTTTAACTTGCTTGCTGATCAAATCCAGCATACTCTTTAATCATGAGTTTGAGAAAGGAGTGTATTTTATTGCACCTTTCAGTTTCTACTGGCAAACTAACGTGTTTTCTCTATGTTTGTTGGCAGATAGTATCAAGAAGCTATGAGGAAAACATATCTGCAGTCAACGGTATTGTACTTTATTAACTGGCAAAAAGGAGCTGCTATTGGCATCTGATTTGTAGTGACTGAAGGACTTTTTTAAAGTGTTTTTCCTCCAGCTCTTTTGCCTCCTCCTCTTTTTCCTCCAGTTCCAGAAAGAGAGAAGCCTCCAGTCTCCCTAAGTCCCCTGTTCCCACAGTGCCCTTAAGGCAGTGGAGGGCCCCAAATCTCACTACCACTTTTTCCTCCTGTTCTGATTTTCTCCTGTGGTGAAAGACTGGAATCAGTCTGCATTTATCCAACTCACATGCATTATGGTATTGGGCAACACTATAAAGCTCATCAGGCACACAGACATCTCCAGACTGTTGTCAAAGCAAAACTCAACCGAGACAAAAATACTCTCAGATCCCATTCCAAAAACAATGTATGCTGGATAACAGTGCTGCTTTTTCCCAGATTTCTATCCTCTTGGTAGCTAATTGCATCTCAGGTTTTGTCTCTCCTTCTGCCTTATCTTTGAGTTACCCTATTGCTAAAGATGCATGTCTCTTACAAATTCTCATGTCCCAGGCCAAAGCCTTCACAGTTGTGATTCTTGGGTTTTTTTGTTTGTCTTTTCTCAGCCATACTCTATTTGTGTATTCACTATGATCTGCAGTGAAGCATTTTCAGTTAAAGGCCTACAAGCCTTAGTGAATGGCAGGACATGAGATTAGAGCAAGGCACAATGAACTAACATTCCACTGCAGCAACTAGCAAAGAAGCAGACTCTAATTTCAGTGTGAAGCACGTGGTAATGTGTTAGCATGAAGGTGCTGTCCTAAAGCCAGAAGTGGTACACTTCAAATACTTCACTAATTGGACACGCCACAGAAACTTTTTTTTTTCATACCACCTTCACCCAACACGACAGTTATTAACTCTAAGGCCAACTGCATCACTCAGGGTTCTACTTGGTGAAATAGAAGAGACAGAAGAGTTCATGCTAAATGATAATAAGAAGGAAGAGAGCTCCAGAAATAGCATTTTAGTGATAAATATGAAATGGTTTCAGTTTAAATTAATTTTTGATATGTCGTTTTAAAATCCAATTCCTTTTAATAGTACTCATTTTTCCTTTCACTTTTATTCTTTCCATTTACATTTTCAAATACAATTGCACTCATTCCACCGCAGTCCTTGATAGTTTATACCATCCAACCCCTCACATTTATATGGCTTGTAATTACTACACAGTATCAGGGTGGTAAACTGCTATTTTATACAGTGATCCTATATTGTCTGCTTTGCTGGCAGTTCTTTTCCCAATCATTACCAATGTTTTTGTTTCCTTTTTTGACTGCAGCTGAGCACCAACTTGATGTTTTCAGAGAGCTATCTATCAAACTCTAAAGAGGTCTCTCCTAAGTAGTAGAGATCCCTACAGAGACATTGCAAATGTGAAGTTAGGATTTTCCTCTGCCACATGTACCATTTCACATTTACCTACACTGAGTTTCACCTGCCATTTTTTTTTTTATGTTTTCTGTTGTACAAAAAAGTCTTGTCCTAACACCAACACACCAATGGCTTGAGCAGACTGCGAGGTGCTAGACAACTTTGGAAGATATTTATCTCTTTCACGTAAAACGCTGATGACTTGGGAATACCATACACATGAACAATGCCTGCTTCCACAGGCTGCTATAATGATTACATGACATTAAACAAAGAAAAATCTGAGCAGAAAAAAAACAACCCTGTCAAAGTCTACTTCACTTTATTACAACCTTAGTTTACTGCCTTTGTAGCCCAAGCCTGTTTCTTCAAAGAACAGGATTAAATCTGCTTTCAAGAAAGTTGTGTGTTACTCTTTACAAAAAAATAAATAAATCAGTATCTGAAAAAAAATAAATAGGAAGAAACATAAACAATCTTCACTGAAGCTTTAAAAATTATTTAATAGATATTGCAAGTGGAGGGACACTAGGATCTAACCAGTTAATTTCTTTTAAAACATGATTCAGTTTGCTGTGCTAACTAGTGGAATTTTTGATTCTTTTTTTAGTAACTTTTTTGAGTTTATGCTTTGCTTAGGAACACCAGCCATTAAAGATGTAAAATCACATGCTACAGTAAAATGCAAGCTACATTTTCAGTATTATTAGGCCAAATTCTGGGTCCCTTGATTTTTTTATTAATGGTTAAAGAAGAAAACTGTTTCTCTAAGAGGCAATCAGTCCTGCTAAAGTACATAAGCATAAACTGAATCAAAGCTTTAGAAACTCACTTTACATCTCATGTAAAAATAGAAAAAGTAATATATGCAATAGAGTCATTAAAATGCATGTGCATTTGTGTGCAAGCTCTCTTCTTAACTTCAAAAGGTCAGTTCATTTCTTGAATCTTTTACTAAATCTCTGAAGTTGACAGTAACAAGTTATATTTAATAACAGTTGAGCATAAGCTTTTTCTGATGAGCTTTGACAATTGAAGATGCTGAGATTTAGGCATGGTGTCTCCACTCCCCTGATACTTAAGGACCTTAGGTTATTTATTTTAGTAATGCAAAAGATTATGTTCTATAACATAATCTGTAAGTTCATTATCTGACTGAGGGAAGGATGAACAGCATAAAAATTGCTGCCTAACCTTTGAAATAGACAAAGAAAATGTAAATTGATTTTCTAACAGTACTTCCATAATCTTCCTGATTGAAGTCTACTCAAAGGATATGATCCTCACATATGTTGAATGCTGAAGAGGGAAGAAGCTGTACACCATGACAGAAAAAGCAACTGTTATACTGACCGGGCAAATAACTTTGATGTTGTATGCCTATTCATGAAATATGAGGGCTTTCTTAAACACTTTTTTAAAAAGACCTGAAATATAAGATTTCTGTTCAAGAACACCCATCAACAATTAATTGGTTTATTCATAACCATACGTAGTTCTTTATTCATATTCTCTGCTTCACATATCCATTGTGTATTACCTCAAGATATTTCTAGCCTGTGTAGTCTTAAAAATTTAAGACCTGATTTAGGAAAAAAATCATCCATGAAACTGATATACATAAGAAAAAAAATCTACTCTCTGGATTTTCTTCTTTGTTGAAAAGAAAAATGGGAAGTTTTAGTGAACTGGTAAAATTGGGGAAAAATACTAGAGTGGGCATTTGTTATGCTGCTCTCCTAGGGCCAGTTGCTGATAGTATGGTTCAGGCTTCCTGGGATCCGGTGCGAGACAGGGGATGTGACAGACCCACTTGATGCCGTGCTTCTCGGCCCAGGAGGCTCCGAGGCTGATTCAGAAATGAGTCCCAGTGTCTAAGTGACTTCTTTCTGGGGTGCCATGTCACCACGGGACTTGCTTTTCAAAGCCTGGGTCTTGAACACCATCCTGGGATGTTCATCCCGTCCTGGGATGCTGTCCCTGGCAGTGGCATGGGGCACTGCACAAGTTTCCAGCCAGTCAGGGCTTGCTCCCGCCATTAATAAATCTAAACTGTAGATTTCATTGTTGAGGAGGAAGAAAGAAGCTCAGTCTATATGCAGGACTTTCATTATCACTCCTTGAAAGATAAGAGTACAAATTATCAAGTCCTTTTTTGTTGGTTATCTGGTCGGGTTCCTATTTCTACTTGAAAACCTCATACACCAGATCCTAATTTATTCTGATAAATATCTTCATTAAATACACTATCTTTCTAGAGGGGAATATTCCAGCTTCCTTAGCCTGAGATGCTTCATGATTTATAGCCAATATTCAGTATTGTAAAAATAACAAACCTATCTGCAAGTTGTGGAAGGGTCAAGATGTGTTCTCTGTTTATTGAGCTCCAAACTGAGGGTTGTCTTTTTCAACTGCCTTAGTGGAGTTCATAATGAGAAGTCTTTAAGACTTACACTATCCTTATGTGAAATCTCAGCTGTTACATGCTTGCTGTGTGTGTACTAACAGCTTTAGAACTTCAAAATTTGTTGGTCAGTGTTAGGATAAATTCAAATTATTTTCTTTGAACCAGAAATTGTATGCTTTGTGTATTACATTTCCGGACTTGCCCTGTTAGCACTGGATTCAGTGATGATTCGGGCTGATGTTCTTTGCTTTTTCATCCTTTTTTAAAATGCCACCACTGAGGTACAATCAGCTCTGATAGAATACAGATACAACATAGAATCATGGAAGCATTTTAGATGGAATAGATCTTTCAGATCATGGAGTTCAACCCTTAAACCAGCACTGCCAGGGCATCACTCACCCATGTCCACCACAGCTCTGTGGGTTGGAAACCCCTCCAGGGATGGGGATTCCATCCCTGCCCTGGGCAGCCTGACACCCACAACTATTGACTAGACAGCATGAGTCCACAAAGCACATTTTGGGAATTAACATACCAGGGAATTAACATAGATAGATTTTATCTTTGGAACAAGTGCTGAAACCCCATCTAAATTGCATATTCTAAATATGAAGGAAAATTTGGCTTTCTCTAGAGATTCTAGAAAGATAAGCATAAGCCACCTACTGTGTTTGCTTTAAGGAAACAAATCCCTTCTCTCCAGGTGTTCTTTCCTGCTCATTTCATCATCCACCCCAATGTCCTTGGGCCTTCTTGCTGAGATACTTGGTGTTTTGTATCCCAGAAGAATAATGTAGCTGGAAGAATGAATAGCAAGTGCTAAGTGCTTAAGTGGTACCATAAATCACATTTTAGAGGACTGCCAATATATTTTTTTCAAAATGGATTTCTATGGATAAATGGAGAAAAATGTAAAATAAAGGAACACACTGTGAAAATTGTAGTAACAGAACAACATCTTTACAGCAGTATGTGTGGTATAACTTAAGTTTGAGAGAACTATAAAATGAAGTTCTAGTAGGAGAAGTACTTAAGCCACTCCATGCTGCTAAGGTTTTGTCAAGCAGTCTTGTTCACTCTGACTTGAGAAATACTCCACAGATATCACTAGGAATTACAACATGGTGAAGGTTGAGTAGCATTTCCAGATGCCTACAGACCTTCCAGAGGAAACACACTTGGTTTTGTAAACCATCTCAGAAGGTAGCTCAATGGACTGGGGATCACACAGAGTTCTTGGTACTGTACATGCCAGTGGAGGAACTCGGGTTTAACCGCCCTGTGGAAACCACAGTGGGCTCCACTTTTGCTGATCGCTTGTTTTTCTCTGACAAAACAACAAATAATTTTGGCCTCAAGGCAACCTCCACACTAGTATGTACATTTTACCTATCGAACATGATTTGAGATGCACACTCATTCTTTCTATTTCCTGTACAACAGTGCACTCAACAACAATAAAGCTTCAACACTTACTTCATTCCCCGACCACCTTTTGTCTCCACTGTCCACGCTATTAAAGCCGGAATCCAGTGCTCCATACGGACGTCCGGAATAGAGTTCCTCATGGCTGTCAAACACAGTTGGAGTTACTGTTGTTTGAAAGTTTGTTTTTCACAAAATTAGCTGCTGTAAGTCATAGAAACTTGCTAAGTTTCAATGGTCTTTTCAAACATTGAAAATTGTGCACTGTATATAAAGCCATGTGAAAAAAATTAAACAGGACAAACTGTGTTTTAAACTACCCAATACTGCAAAAGGCCAGATATGTTTATTTTAATTTAATAGAATGTACATGATTAATTTTATAAATCAAGCAGTTGAGTAATTTTTTTACTGTGGTAAAATATAAGTAAGTTATTACTTCTATAACAATGGCTGCTTTCCAACCCAGACACCAGTGGAATCTGAAGTCACTTCTGACATAAGGTTTATTTACTTAGTTGTTCCAACTGATGGTGTGAGAGGGATTATGGCAAAGTAGAGCCATTCCAGGGCTGTTTGACACTGGGGAGCACTAAGGCTTTTTCCTGTGTGGCATTGTGAACTGGCTTCCTAGGGTAATGAAGAAGGCTTCCCTCTAATCCCAGCATGTCTGAGCTATCAATGCTTTCTCAGTCATGCAGCACTAACAGTATTCCACCAGTTTTCACGAGGTGCTAACTGTGTATCAGAAAACAGCCAAAACAGCTAAAGGAGGAATTCAGTGGTTCAGCATAAAAACAGATAATACTTTTTATTTCATCCAACTTTAGGTAGCTGGATAAACATTTTGGTTAATTAAGTTGTGAAGCTGTTTACTTGATTTAGAGGTTCTGATAGTTTCACTGAGCTCATGCTTAAGTTCAACCCATATTTTCTTTTGTTATTCATTCATTTTAGTGAAGAGTTACCCATTTGAAACAAATGTGGGGTTTGCACACATAGAAAGAATCCCTTACCCATGTGTTGATGTTATTTGTTTTCCACCCCCTAGCTGTGTTTTTCCTTTCTGTTTGAGGGATTGATGAAAATATTATCTCTGCTCCTGAACTTTCTACCAATCTCCCTAACTCCTTGAAATCTTTTCTGATGGTGTTAGGCTACTCTCAGAAATCTCGTCATGGCCCACCTGAAAAATAACTAGGGGATAGTAATCAGAGGGGTGCAATAGATCAGGAAGTTTCTTTTTAATGACATTAATCTTAGCCCCAGGGAGGCAGCAGACCTCTCTGTGTACTCACTGCCTCGCGGGGGCATTCGCGCTGGTGGGGTTGGAAAAAATAGGTAGGTTGTTGTGTCTTCGCCTATGGGGTTTGAGGTGCGGTGGGGAGGGGGGGGGGGGGGAGCATTTTAAGTTTCACGTAGGCGGCCAGAAAGTCTGTAAGTTGCAGGACCTGGGACTGGAGCAAGGGACCTTTGCGGGCGGTAAAAGGGTGTTGCTACCCAGATAATATGAAGGCTTTGGGGCACATGCGCGGTCGGGACAGGGGTATTACTGCCCAGATACTGAGAAGGCTTTAGGTCAGCACTGTTCCAGTTGGAAGGTGCATCATCTGAGGCTGCTGTACATCTCTGAGGTAGGTATTTGCCATGGACAGTATGTTTTCCTGAAGCAACTTGGTAGCAGTACATGTGTTTATGGCCATGAGAATTTTGAGACATCTTTCCTTCCTGTTAAGGAGAAATATGAGTGAGGAAAATACATACATCAAAGTCTGGGAGACAAAATAATTCATTTTAAAATATGATACATGCACTCTACATTAATCTCTCTCAGGAAGCACCTCCAGGGGCACAGTATTTTTTTATTCCTCCTAATTTTAATTGACTTTTAAAAATGTTTTTAGTGAATCCAAGAACTCAGCTAATATGTAAGTCACCTGAATATGGGAGATGGTACAGCAGGCTCCTTTTCCAAGTGATGTGGGATATCCAGTATGTGAAACAGTGCCATAGGGAAGCATTTGACTGTGAAGGCACATGACATGGTCTGTGCCAGACCAGCAAGGTATTAAGTCTTAGGTAGCTGTTAACATGTGGCAGGCCAGTAGTGGTAAGTGAAGCCTAGAGCTGCCTAAAAG
>WUAM01002915.1:0-28305 GCA_024336885.1 Actenoides hombroni
GCAGCTTTGGCTGCAGGAGGGGTGGCTGGAGCTGCTGGAGCTGCCGGAGCTGCTGGAGCTGCCATCACCAGTGGGGCTGGGGCAGAGACTGGGCTCTTGGGAGCAGCTTTGGCCGCAGGAGGGGTGGCCGGAGCTGCTATCATCGGTGTGACAGGTGAGGAGCTGGCAGAGGGGGCAGGGGGACCAGTGACGGGGCTCTTGGGAGCAGCTTTGGCTGCAGGAGGGGTGGCTGGAGCTGCTGGAGCTGCCGGAGCTGCTGGAGCTGCCATCACCAGTGGGGCTCCCCTGATAAAGGGCACGGAAGAGTGAGGGCAAGAGAACAGGACATGTGGGATTTGGAGAGCACAGCAATGTGTGGTTGAGAGGAGAAGAAAAAAGTAGCCTGGGCATGATTCCAAAGGCTGGATTAAGGGATATGACTGTGCAGAAGTTTCTTTGCAGGCTCAAGAAGGAGAGGGAAAGCTGTTGGCTCAGAGAGGGGTGACGGAAGCCTGTGTCGGATGCGAATGGGGTTTATTAAACCCACGAGCCTGGAATGACTCCCCCTAAAGAAGTAAGACTTGAAACAGCAGGCTGAATGCCAATGAAATTGGAGCACATCAGTTTGAGCAGTCAAGGGATTTACTTCAGAATACTATGGCTAACACCCATGTGAACGCTGCCCAGAGCAGCCTGCTGGGCTGAGCTTCCCTCCATGCATTCATCACTGCTGCTTGAACATCAGCGTTTCCACTCCAGAGGAAGCCCAGGTTGCTGTTAAAAGAAATCCTCTTTAGCCCTGTTTGGAAGAAAGCCTCACAGGAAGGGTTCCCAGAGAATCACAGAACTGGCAGGGTTGGAAGGGCTAGCAGCACAATGAGACCAGAGCTGAACACAGAATTTCATGTGTTTCTAAGCCTACAGCATCATCAACACAGGGTCATCCCTAGGAAACATTTGCATTTTGGTAACAAAGAGTGGGAAAGACTTGAACTTCCTTTGGTCAATAATTTCTCCACAGAGAACGAGGATCAATAGTGTGTCCCTCTTGGCTGCCAAGAAACTGATAAAACGTTTTGGATACTCTTCCTAAATAAAACCATTTATCTGTTGGGCAACTGCCTGCATGTGCTAGGGATCCACTGGTGATGACGGTTACTTGATGTAGGGGAGTTGTTCACTGTTGGTGTGTGTGAGGCTTGAAAGAAACGGCGGGTCAGAATGTATAAGCTGGGTGGGACGTGTGGTGAGAAAAGGGGGGTTTTGGGAGAAAAATGGGGAATTTGGGGGGAAAAAGGGGGAATTGGGGGGAAAAAAGGGGGAATTGGGGGGAGGGGGGGGGTCGGGGGGGGAAAGGGTGGATTTGGGGGGGGAGATGGGGGGGGTAGGGGAAGAAGGGGGAAGTAAGGGGGGAGAGTGGGGGGTGGGCAAACAGTGCCTGTTGACCAAGCATGGTAGCTGTTAGGTCCCTCTGATTCTCCAAGCAGTGCTCCCTGAGGTTTTTCAGTGATGTGTGTGATTAGCTGCTGCTGCTCTTCTATTGATTGATGCCAGGTTCAAGTTGACCTGTCAGGCTTGGCTGCTTTGAAGAATGTCTGTCAGGGGCTTCATAGAACCAGAAGCTGTCACTGGGCGTTTGCTCCTGTGAAAGACTGCTGATACCCACCTCTCATGCAACTTCTGTAAGTGCTAAACAAAGCTGCCATTTTTCGTTTTAGGGGTGAAAACAGAGATTAGGTGCAATGCATATTCACCTGCTGAAGCCAGAAAAGGATTGAGAGGCAGCCAAGAGTTGTCCAGTTTTGGAGGGAAAAAAAAATCCACATTAAAAGAGATTTTGAAGCAGATAGCAAGTGGATTCCAACTGTGCTATCATCCAGAAAGATGTTGTTAGATTAGGAACTTGTTTTAAAAGCCTGGGCACAATATTGCTGCTGCAATATGTGTGCAAATGAAGTGTGTCACAAACCAAACATGTTTACAGCATTGACAGAATTTTCAGTTCCACTTTGAGATATGCATGAAAACTGCACCCGTCTTGGTGCAAAAGCAGCAGAGCTACTCTCAAGAATGCTGCAGCCACACAACATATTGTTTATATAGCTGGTTTCATGGCCATAGTTTAAGTTTTCCCTTATGTACGTGAAGAGTACAGATGTGACTGGAAATGTATCCCAGTTGCAACACTGAGAAAAACTAACCGTGCTTAGAATTTCAGGAGTCCTGACGAATAGAACAAGTTTTAACCTGTCAGAGGTGTTTAGGACATTTTTCCTGAGGACGGGCTGGCTCGTGGTGAGTGCTGACTGGGTTGAACAGGTGAATATTTTCCTTATTGCCTCCTTATCTCCACCACCAGCCAATGCTTTGGGCGTTGTGCTGCCCGGGGTGGGCATTGCTCACACCCTCTGGTGTCCTGTGGCATTTCAGACTTGAATTGCTCGTTGTAAGCGGTTCAGTTATTTAAACTCCACAACAACCAACTCTGGCAGTGACCAGGGACACCCTTGTCTTGTGCTGTTTTGCTGCTTTTTATTTTCTGTCTGAAAAGCTGGAGGGATTGGATAAAGCCCATGACTCTATCTTTCCCATCAAGCAATGCCCACCATTGGTAGCACTGCCCTCCTCTCTTCCTTGCTTTGGAGCTGTTCAAGTCTCTCTGGGGTGGTCAGCGGCATCACCTCATGGTCTCCAACATGCCAGAGTCCAACCCATCCTTAGAGATTTAGAATACAGCCAGTCACAGAAAATGTCAAATCCTTCCTCATCTCTTACTCATCCACCTGTGACATCCCCTGGGAAAGAACTTTGATGAAACATTTACGTTTAGACTGGTAGGGTTGCTTCAGTTTTACCTTCTCTCAGATGGGTACCACTCGTAGTCAGCCATGGTGTTAGACTCTTTTCCATGGCATTTTGAAGGCTCGGCTGGTTTGTGTCTATATGAAAACTTCCAGCCACCTACAGAAGAGCATGCTTTTTCTAATTAGTTGCATGCTGTAATATTGCTGTGCAGGGCTGTACAGTCACCACTTCCACCCTCAAGACTAGTGTTTCGCAGTGGAGATGTTCCTGAATAGTAGGGGGATTTAGGAATAAGTAGTTGCTTCTTGTGTTGTGGACGGGACAGGGGTCTGGGTGCTGCTTGGTTGTGTTTCCATTTTAGTTTCTCCAAAAGTTAGGGGGTGAACCAGATGCAGCTCTTAGAAGGTCCCTGTCAAGGCCATCAGGATTATCTGCTTCGTTGCTGCACTGCCCTAGAGAGTAACCACCGGAGGAAAGGGGCCAGTCCAGTGCTGTGCAGGATTTTGCAGCCCCACTTCTGCAGTTTGCTGCCGGTGGCTGCTGCAGGTGACCCAGCTGCTGCTGGACCCAGTGCTGTGGCCAAGGGCTACTCCACTGCAAGGAAACCCAGCCACTTGGGGGCAGTCCCAAGATAAAGCTGCTGTGAATATTTGTGAACAGAAGCATTCTCAACCCATTACAGCAGATATTCCTCCCCTGTCCCTGATAATAGTTGACATAATGCAAATTTCTTGACAGCACAGATATTTTTATACCCCGACTCCTCTCCTGCACACGCCAGAATTAACACGAGGTCACTGGAGTTCCTCATGAATTAACATGGGTACAAATCAGAGGAGAAGCAGTTTAAGGGTTTCCTTTGTCTCATTCAATAACAGAAAGGGTTTGCAAGGGTAAGGAATAAGGATGAGTAGGAAAATACACAAAACCAAATGTGGATGGCCTTGTATCTCCCTCAATGTGTGTGGGTTTCAGTCCTTTTGAGAAGCCTGGATGCAGCAGGGAGAAGGTCAGGCCTGCCCACATGGCAGAACCAGGAGGCCAGCAGCAGCTGTTGGTCCTTTCAAATAGGTGAGGCAGGAGCAAAGAGAGAGATGGCCACCATGCCCTCCCCTTCATAGTCTTGCTGGACAGGAAGGGGGAGAGGAATATAATATATTGATGCTGATAAAAACAATCAGGAAATAATAAGAATGAGGTTCTCCTAGGCACAGGTTTCTTCTTCCATTTCATTTTGGTTTGTTGGGAAGGAAATCTAAGTAACTGCTTCTAAAATAAAGGGAAATTCTGTTTTCCTATCAGAGGGATACCTGGGAGGTAATGCAATGACAAGACCATGTTACCTTGCAAATTCCAAAATTGCAATAAATTCTGCATTTTTTTCTACTTTGACATAGGAAGTCTTCCTTCTAGATTGCATGTATTACTGCTTTCATGCACTTAAATACAGCAGACCGGCAACTTTCACAAGAGTAGTTATTCTGAGATAATTTGCTGGGAAATCAAACCTCTGGGGTTACAATGGCTTTATACAAGTTTTGTTTTGCTTAGAATCAAGCTGAGAACATGAAAGGAGCGCCCACATCAGGACACTGATGTGCTTAATTAGATTTTCACTTCCCATCCTGTTTAAGCATGGATGAATTTAACGTTTCTCCCGTTGTGTGCACTTCAGCAGAGGGGGAATAGAGAGGGGGCGGGGGGAGTAATTTCAGTTACCACTTAGTGGATGTCACGAGAAGCGGTCTCTTAAGCTATTTAGGGGAAAAGGTTTGCGGCTAGGCACAAGGAGTTAGGGAGAATTTGATGTTTCTGAGCAACCTAGAGAGCGTTGATTATGGAAGGGAAAACTTACTGTATGCAACAAGGCAGCGTCGCCTAAGCTTATTTTGTGCGAAGGGTTACAGCTAAGCATAAGGAATAAGTGGGAATAGTGTCGTGCTGGGAAAGATTGTGCAAGCTGGTGTAGATCGCGGTAGCCGACGGTACGTTAAGAGAGAGAGCAGATGTTGCCAGGGCAGGAGCTCAGCTTCTGACACTGCACTGAGTTGCTTTTCCCCAATTCTGTGATGGGTTTTGTAGCCCTCTGGTGCTCCATGATTTGATTTTAGCTTCTGCTGAGGTGTGTAATGAGGTCTGAGATGAAAAGATGCAGCTCAGCAGGCCCTGGAAAGCACCTTTGCACTTCTGCAGCAGGTGAAGGACCTTATCCTGTGGGTGGCTCTGCAACCAGAGGGCTTGGTTGGTTGGGAGTCTTCACCCTTCCAGCAAGAGATAAATACATAAAGAAAAGTACTGGAAAATGCACCCATGCAGCTTTCAGAGACTTTTGTCTTGAGTCTAGAATCCCAGGTATGGCTATCACTGGGATATAACAAAAATGTAATTCCAAGTATTTTCCGAATGAAGGGCAGTAAGGCTGCTCCTCATCTTGAAGAGAACTTCACACTTAGAAGGGCAGCTATACAAGGGACAACTGGCTCTTTCCCCAGCAAAGCTAGTGGTAGCAGGGGAAGCTGAAAAAACGTTTTTATTCTAACCACTAGTATTAAAATCATAAACAGGGTCATGATTCCAGTGAACTCAGTGGAGTTCCTGGGGCGCAGGTGGTATAAAGAAGGAGAGCAGAGCAGAATCTGGTCCTAAATACCATCTTTTTTTCCACCATGCGGTCACAGCCCCACTGGTCTGACCCTCATTCACCTGCCAAGTGGATTGAATCACCTTTGGGTCTTGTGCCAAAAAAACATTTCTCTGTGTCCAGCCCAGCCCTTGGAATGGCTGGAGATGCTGCCTATGCCCACAGCCAGGCACTTGGGGCCGGAGCAGCCAGGGTCTGGCCAGATTTGCAATCAAGGAACCATCATTCCTTGAGAGGGCTAGGCTCTGATCCACGGACACTTCCAGCAGCTCCCCTGAAATCCCAACAGAAGTCCCAGGAGATGGATCAATCCACACGGAAAAGTGACAGAGGAGGTGACTGAGGGTCCCTCCCAGGAGCCTTTTATCTCATCAACCCCAAGGAGCTGCCTCAAAACAGCCCCAGGAATTGAGGCCAGTGAGGTGGGAGGGATATCTAGGGCTGTTGTGAGAAGCTCCCCAGAACAGAGCTCCCCCATCTTGCCACCTAAAGCTCTGACTGACATTTTTGGAACTCAGATCACACCTGAATACATTGAAGGCTACTTTGCCCAGGACATAACATTGTCTGTTGGGATCTCTACACTCCTGACTACACGGCAGTTAAATAATCTACAGGTATTGCAATGCTTGTCATGTTATGCAGACAGTGTTTTGGAGCTCCTACAGCTTTTGGGTACTGGGACTACGCTTGAATTCTATAATCTACATTATGCATTACTTAAGGCCTGATGTGGTACTACAAAACATTTTCTGAAAACTTCCAGAAAAGTCCACTGTAAAAAGGATTAAAAAAAAAAATCTAAGAAAATAGTGACAGAAAATTGTCAGAAAAACAGCATCACTTAGGATCCCTTCCCCTTTCTAAAAGGGGAGAATCATAATATCCCATGACCTGCAAATATATCATTTTACAGCTGAGAAAACCACTGGCTCATGTTGTTAGGAGCAATGGAAATCACATTTTTTCACAGTAACATGCTGAAGGCCATTTAGCTAAAAATATTACAGTGTATATGGAGCTCATACCTATATCATACTTTCCATTTTCTTATTTCCTGACTTTTTTGGACTTCTCAATCATCTACATCTGAGTATAGCCGGAACGGACTATGAACTTTACTCACGAACTGTAAATATTGTTTCCGATTGGATGTACAGTACGAACCACCAATTAAATTGTTTAGAAGGGGTGGACTGTGACCGTTTGAGGCTGTGCCTTTAAGGAAGGGGCACACTGGCTAAATGTTTATAAAATATTTTGGTATTCTAAACGAATTTCATTGGCCAAGTTAAGGTGGGAGGCGAGGTTAGTCCCAGCTAATCTCCTTTCTTGTCTTTTCCCATGGCTTTCTTCTAATCCCAGAGAACAGTCGTGCATTCAGGAGCTTAAAGACACAAGATGCAATCCTTTGGTGCATAATGAGTTTTATCCTTACATTGTGGTGTATGGATGGGGAGGGTCCTCCTCAACTTCAGAGCAATCCTTCCTTATCTTCCTTTCCGTTCATGTTTTAACAACATGTTGTTACACACAAATTGCCCACAAAGATCCCTGCAGTTTTTGAAGGGATAGGATCTTTTCTATGAGAGTGAAAAATTGATGTCATAAATTCCTGCACGAGCCGTGATCACCTACTTACTCCTGGAGCTATGAGGTCACAAAGGCCTGCACCAGCCTTCATCACCCAGCTACTCTTGGAGCAGTGATGTCGCAAAGGCCTGCATCATCTGTGATCACGTACCTCCTCATGGAGCTGCGATGTCACAAAGGCCTGCACCAGCAAGGATTACCAACCTACTTCTGAAGTGTACCTATCAGAAAGCCACCAAAAGCCATGATCACCCACCTACTCGTGCAGATGTGATATCACAAAGGCCCCTACCAGTCAGGCTCACTTCAGCCTCCAATACTGTCAGCTGCTGGGATCCCCCTGTCACTCCAGAAATACTTATGGGCTCAGCTCCTCTCTATTTTGATGGCATTTAATTATACTGCACACCTGTATCAACCAAGGCCTTGTACTTCTGTGGATCTGACGTGCCAGGCCATCGGATCCACACAGTCCAGTAAATCCGATTGCCCCTTTCCTCCACCTGGCTGGAGGCAGGGCTCCTCTATTCCTGCTCCTGGTCAGAATATTCACTGTCTGACCCTTGCATCACTGGTCTACGGGACAGAAGGTGAGCACTATTGGTGCAGGCCTTTGTGACATCACAGCTCCAGGAGCAGGTCGATGATCACGGCTGGTGCAGGCCTTTGTGACATCACAGCTCCACGAGTAGGTAGGTGATCATGGCTGGTGAAGGCCTTTGTGACATCACAGTTTCACGACTTCGTTGGTGATCACGGCTGGTACAGGGCTTTGTGACTTCAAAGTTCCACGGTTAGGTAGGTGATCACGGCTGGTGAAGGCCTTTGTGACATCATAGCTCCCGAACTGGCCCCTTCCCGGGAAGCAGGGCTCCAAAGGCGCAGCGGGTGCTCTGGGGGACAAGTGGCCGCCCCTCCTCCTCCCCCTTGTCCCAGCTTTTCTAGCTCAGCTGACGGCACACGGCACGGAACGGCCCTTTGGCCAGGCCGGGGCGGCCGGCCCGGTCGCGGCCCCTCCCGAGATCTCGTCCCCCCCATCCCGCTGGGGGGAATGGTGGAGAAACGGCCTTGGTGCTGGGCGAGCCCTGCCCAGCAGGAGCCCCAGCCCGGGGGGTGAGCAGCACCTTGACTGAGGGGGGACCTCATTAATGTCTATAAATATGTTAAGGGTGAGTGTAAGGAGGATGGAGCCAGACTCTTCTCAATGTCATCCAATATTAGGACAAGGGGCAATGGGAGTAAATTGGAGCACAAGAGGTTTAGGGTAAACACAAGGAAAAAATTTTTCACCATGAGGATGACAGAGCACTGGAACAGGCTGCCCAGGGAGGTTGTGGAGTCTCCTTCTCTGGAGACGTTCAAAACCCACCTGGATGCGTTCCTGTGTGACTTGGTCTAGGTGATCCTGAAGAGAAAGGGAATAAGGGAGAGAGACTTAGCGATTAGAAAAGGAAACTACAACAGCTTTAATGAAAATGAAATTAATAATTATAAAAATGGAATATATACAAATATATACAAGAACAGTATGGAACCCAACCCCCCTGATGGTAATTACATCACCGTCACCACTGATGAGCAGGCACCGGGGCAGTCCCAGACTGGGCCCTGCAGCAGACGGGAGCTGTGTTGAGGAGCTGGATTCTGGTACTGGGTTCAGGAACACACAGAAGCTGGCAAGGCAGTCTGGGATTGTTCATCCTGGAGAAGAGAAGACTCTGGGGGGACCTTATAACTGCCTTCCAATACCTGAAGGGATCCTACAGAAAGTCTGGAGAGGGATTCTTCACAAGAGTGTCCAGGAATAGGATGAGGAGAAATGGTTTTACACTGAGGGAAAATAGGTTTATATTGGATCTTAGGAAAAAGTTCATCAGTGGAAGGGTGATGAGACTCTGGAATAGATTGCCCAGAGGGGTTGTGGCTGCCCCCTCCCTGGAGGTGTTCAAGGCCAGGTTGGATGAGGCTACAGCTTTTTGCATGATGGGAAGGAAGTTCTGCCGAGCCATTAGTAAATTGTCCTAGCACGGGCTAACGATTGTAGATTGTTTGATTTTGCTTTCTGCTTTTCTTATGTTCCTGCTGAAGAAGCATATTTTTCCTACACAGCTGTGAGATCTACAGGGGCCAGGGTTTTTTCCTGGAACTCAATTAAAAGGAATACCATGCCTTAGACTTCTAAAACTATTTTGGCCCATAGCATTAAACCTTCAAAATGTTTAGGTCTTGATGAATTCTCTTTTGATCGTTTTCCCCATGGGGGGAAAAAAAAAAAGGGGGGGGAGGGGAAAACCCCACAAATGGCCAAGAAAAACACCCCCCAGAAGGGACAAGGAGGCTTGAGAATGATGGGAAATGAGCGAGGAGATGACAAAAAAAAAAACCCAGGCCAGGAGGTGAGGAACACAGCGAGGAAAGGCCCGAGGGACGCCGAGAAGACACCAAAAAGAAGGCCAAAAAAAAGGCCCAAGGAACGTCAAAAATGGCTCGAGAAACGCCAAAAAAAAAAGGCCAAGAAACACCAAAATGGGGGCACCGGTGCTGAGCTGTCCAGATTGCCCACGTGAGCCAGGTGGCAGCTCTGGAGCCTCTCCACAGGACACTGGGAGCGACTGGGGGATCCCCAGCAGTGGGTGCCGGGCAGGGGCAGTTCTGAGGCGATGTCATAGGGGGATGAGCTCACCCAGCACACGGGACTTGGTTCCACGGGCACCATGGTGACCTGCCACAGCTGTTACCTGTTGGAGTCCTCCAGAGGAGGTTGGGGTTCTCCAGAGGGCTCTGGGGCGCTCCAGAGGGCTCTGCCCCTTAATAGAGCAAGGGTTGCAAACCCCTGGCTGGAAGAGGCAGAGCCAAGGAGAGGACCCTCTTACCGTCCTCCGAGCACACTCCAATGCTTCAGTGTTTCTGCAGTTTTCAGGTGACAGCAGCGGTGCTGTGAGTGGCAGCTGCCATTCATAAATAACAACCCTTTTTCATGCTTTCTTGATAATTAGAGATCAGAGGAGACCAGTAAACAGCCTGCTCTGAACTTACCAAAATTCACTGTACGACTCCTGTACGGAACACAGCAAATTTTTCATTTAGCCTGGTGTTTTGCTAAGTTCTCTTTATGGGACATTGGAAAAACATTTTGAAATGGTTGTTGTAGGACTTTAGCCAATCACCCTAGGAGATGGATGATCACTGACCAATCGCCATATGGGGCTAGGGTGTATAAAACGTGGTTATAAATTAAGAAATGCTGCTGCTGGCCTTCTCTTGCTGAATTTGTGTGTTGCTGCATCTCTCCCCTCCCAATACAAACAACAATATTTGGTGACCTCGCAACGTGTACTACGCGCAACAAATCAAGCCGAGCGGCTCTTTGAAGTTATTTTTAAGTAGAAAAATATTAGTAGCTGTTTCTATCCCTTCCCCTCTTTTCTCTCTCTCTCTCTCTCTCTCTCTCTCTCTCTCTCTCTCATACCACCACGGAGAATCCTCTCCGATACAGCAATGTAGAGTCAAGGGGTGGTGTCAGAGATAGTGACAAGTGCGGTGTAGTGTATGCCTCAACATTGCTGTATCAGTGTAAACAGACTGCAACTCACAAACTGGACGATGGCTTGTCTGAGGTGGTGACAAAGCAATCTGGCTGTATCAGTCTTTGCTTTAGTGCCCATGGAGTACTTTTATACAGAATATTGTAACAGAACAACACCTTTCCTCTAGTAGTGGAGAAAGCGCTGGTCTGCAGCTTTTTTCAAGGGCTCAACACACATAAATCTATGGGCTCAGATGTAATCAATCCCAGTGTGTTAAGTGGCTGCATTGTTGTGGCCTGCCAGTGTGATGGTCTTAACATCTGACCATCCAAATCAGGAATTGTATCTTAGTCCTTTTTATATTTTTAAAAGCTTTTGTGTCCTGACTGATGAAGGGTTTGAAGTTCAACAAGGCCAAATGCAAGGTCGGAGCAATCCCAAGCACCGATATAGACTGGGCAGTGACTGGCTTGAGAGCAGCCCTGAAAAGAAGGACTTGGGAGTACTGGTGAATGAGAAGCTCAACATGAGCCATCAGTGTGCCCTTGCAGTCCAGAAAGCCAATCGTATCCCGAGCTGCATCAAGAGAAGCGTGGCCAGTAGGTCAAGGGAGGCGATTCTCGTGAGACCTCACCCGGAGTACCGCGTCCAGTTCTGGAGCCCATATTACAGGAAAGATAGTCAGCTGTCTCCCACAATGGCCTGTATCAAAAATAGCATGTCCAGCAGGAGTAGGAAAGTGATCATCCCCCTGTATTTGGCAGTGGTGAGGCTGCACCTTGAATACTGTGTTCAGGTTTGGGTGCCACAGTATAAGAAAGACATCAAGATGCTGGACAGACTCCAGAGAATAGCAATGAAGCTGGTGAGGAATCTAGAGCACAAGTCTTATGAGGAGAGGCTGAGGGAGCTAGGCTTGTTTAGTCTGAAGAAAAGGAGGCTGAAGTAAGACCTTATCACTGAAAATTTCAACTAGATTGGAATAAAATGTCCCACTCTTAGCTGCAGGCTCAGATAATATTGCAGATCCATCTGTGTGTGCCTCAGTGCTTTATCTGGCACCTCCCTTCCTTGCAGTGTCAGAGGCATTTGTTGGATGAGTGGATGTGCAAAAGCATCTCAATATGCTTGCTTGTTTTTTTCTTTTTTGTATACCTCTGTATTTGAAGAATATTCTGGGGAAAGCAAATCCTTTGCTTTCAAGGTGTTCTCCCCAAGATGCAGGCTCCTCCTGCAGGCTGTGAGAGCACACCTGGAATACTGGACCCAGTTATGGTCTCCCCAGTTCAGGAGAGGCAGGGAGTTACTGGAGAGAGTCCAACAGAGGCTATGAGGATGATGAAGGGACTGGAGCATCTCGCCTATGAAGAAAGGCTGAGAGCCCTGGGGCTGTTTAGTCTTGAGAAGAGAAGCCTGAGAGGGGATCTTATTGATGTCTATAAATATCTGAGGGGTGGGGGTCAAGTGGGAGGGGCCAGTCTCTCTTCCATGGTGCCCAGTAACAGGCCAAGGAATAATGGCTGCCATCAGAAGTGCCTCAACAAATCTCAAGGTTTCCAGTTCCAGAAAGAAGAAAAATAAGGGGTAAATTTATTCACTGTGTTTCTCTGAAACTCTCATTTTTTTCTTTTTCTTCCAGGTAAGTTATGTAAAGCATCTCCTCTCATCTTTGAGAATTTCCTGAACATCTCACCTATTTTACTACAACAGAGCTGTGTAGTTTTCTAGCAGAATCTGACTATTCTTTCAACCCAAGCAAAATAGTCTGTTAGAAGAAGTATAATTAATATAAAGATTCTGGAGCTGCACGCGGGCCCCCGGTGGCCAGCGCCGGCCGCGGCCCCGAGCACGTGTGGCTGCCGCCCCTAATTAAACACGTGTGGCTGCCGGCGATAATTAATGAAGCGTGTAGCGTCCCGCACCCGCCGCTCGCAGCGACAGGAAGGGGCGGGCGGCGGCGGGAAGGTGCAGGGGACATCGCTTGTTCTCCCAGATAACAAGAGACAGAACAAGAGGAACTTGCCTTAAGTTGCCCCAGGACAGGTTTAGGTTGGAGCTGAGGAACAATTTCTTCCCCTTGGCCCGAGTCCAGCATGCATTAGCCTCCTTTGGTTTTCACCTGTTTGTGTGTCACCTCTGTACTTCTCAGCAGTCCTGAAACATTTAACAATCTAATTCCCAACAACCCCCCAGGGAGTTTATTGGCCTGTTAAGAACATGGCATGTGAGGCAAGATGCTTTTTAATATCAGCAAAAGCGGAATAGGTAGAAATACTCAGAAGTTTACCCTGAAATGGGGACTCTAATCTTCAGACTGAGATAAAAATGGCTTTTTTCTCTTATCTGTTAAAAGATTTTTCAAGGTTTGTGGTATCATGCTATAGAATATGCCATGAAGTGCAAAGATGCATGAAAGGAGTTTGCTATAGGAAAAGGTCTTTTGCTGAAATTCTGGGCTCTCCATAGTCTTAGTCTAAAAGGAGTCCTCTGAAAGAGGGATTTCTGTTCTCTTACTGTGCCTAAGCACTTTGTGACCCTAGTTACATAAAACACCCAAACCACCTTTAGTTACTTGGAATAAATTCAGTTGTAGCAACAAGGAATTGCTGCTGCCTTCGCAAAGTCAGCTGAAGCACTTAACAGTCTCTGAGCTTAACCATTAATTTGCAGTTGATTAAAACAGCCAGGCACAGAATTTAATACTTAACATGAACAAAAGCCTCCTCCTAGCTTTTAACCACCAGGCAGAAGAAACCACTTCTTTGAAGAGTGAAACAACCCGTGTCACCCCCATCACTCCTTCAGTCCCCACCCAGATGAATCACAGAATGCTTTGGGTTGGAAGAGATCTTAAAGAGTATCTAGTTACAACCCACCTGCCATGGGCAGGAACACCTTCTACTAGATCAGGTTGCTTAAGCTTGTGACCGGCCACCAACTAGATATAACTCCATTCCCCACCATTCTCTGAGCTTGGCCATCAAGACAGTTTTTAACCCAGAGGAGAGTACACCAGTCTAAGCCATGAGCCACCAGTTTCTCCAGGAGAATGCTGTGGGAGACGATGTCAAAGGCTTTACTAAAGTCCAGGTAGAAAACATCCACAGCCCTTCCCTCATCCACTAGGTGGGTCACCTTGTCATAGGAGATCAGCTTGGTCAAGCAGGACCTGCCTTTCATGAACCCATGCTGGGCTTGATTTTGGACACCACAATTCTTCTACATGTTGACTTTGGAATTCAGAAGGAAAACTTCCAGGAAGAAGTTGAGTTCTAGATGAGTTAATAACACTGCAAAGGAGGAATTAATTTTAAGAAAAGACTGAAATGAATGAAGGAGATTGATCATCAGAGAAACAGCATCTGGAAGGTTGTGAAACATGGATAAAGTGAGAATGAGCAGAAGTCAAGCTGAGTTAGACTGACACAGGAAATTAAATTACATATAGATAAGCCCTTCAGCTAGCTTAATAAAAAATAATCAGGCTGGTGTTGACAGGCCAGAAGCTTTAAGCTCAACTAGGCATCAAAGCAAGCACTCCATCAGAAGCCTGACTACTTAAGGCTACCACTTGGCAGGATTAAGTGCACTTTGTCTAGCTCTTTGCAATGTCAGTTTACAGCTTGAAAGGAGGTTTTCAGAAGAACCAAATAGATTTAGGAGCCAGAGTCCCTTCTCCCATCACTGGTATCTGTGCATCCAAAGAACAGGGCAGGTTTTTGAGCATCTCCCAGTTTCATACAGCACTTTAACAGCTTTTACTTGGCATCCAGCCGAAGTCAAACCACCACAATTTCACTGCATTTTAAGGCTCCTAAGCTGGCCCCCCAGTGCCCACCAAGTTGCGCTCACTACCCCCTGCCTCAAAAGGACATGGGGAGGAAATAAGATGTAAAAGACCATGGCTCAAGACAAAGACAGGGACATTGCTTAGCACTTATTGTCATAGACCAGACCCTTCCCTTGAGTGAATTCATGTTGGCTACTATTGATAAACTTCTTTTCTTCCACATGCTGAAATATGATCTCCAGAATGAGATCCTGCTCTAGCTGCAGATGGCCCTGCTCCCTGCAGGGGGGTTGGACCAGATGAGCCTTAAAAGTCCCTTCCCACCCAACCCAGTCTGGGATTGTATGGTTTGTTTGCCCATTTGAAGATAGGTGGAGAGGGACCAGCTGCTGGTGGCTGTTTGGGGAGAACTTTCCCTGGGAGTTGCTGATGGAGACATCCCAACTATTGCAGGATGCTCTGCCCTGTCTGTGGCTTGCATTTGATGCTCCTGCGCGTGGAAGCTCTGTGATCTTTTTAAAGCAGAGAAAAAAGCGGCCCCGGCCCCCGCGTTTCCCCATCCCCAGCACCTACCTCGTCTTGGAGGACAGGAAAGCAAGTTTGATTAATCCATAGGTAAACAACTGGATGCTCTCCTTAGCTATGCTGGCCACTCTGAGCCTGTGCTCTAGGATGTGCAGTTCCATCTTTTCCTCTTTCTCATTTGTAGTTCATCTATCCCCGGGGTTTATTTTGTGTTTTTGAATGGGGGGGGGGAGGGGGGCTGTTATTGTCGGTGCCTTTTTTTTTTTTCTCTCTTTTTTTCTCCCCAGGGTCTAGAGCACAAGTGTGGTGAGGAGCAGCTGAGGGACCTGGGGCTGTTGAGCCTGAAGCAAAGGAGGCTGAGGGGAGACCTTCTGGCTCTGGACAACTCCATGAAATTCAGGAGGTTGGAGCCAGGTGGGATTGGGCTCTTCTCCCAAGGAACAAGTGACGGGACAAGAGGAAACATCCTCAAGCTTCCCCAGGGCAGGTTTATGTTGGAGCTGAGGAACTATTTCTTCCCCTTGAGGGTTGTCCAGGGCTGTGCCAGGCTGCCCAGGGCAGTGGTAGGCTGGCCTGGGGGTCCCCTGGAGGAGGAAGAGGAGGAGGAGGAGGAGGAGGAGGCAGGTCTGGGGGTCCCCTGGAGGAGGAGGAGGAGGAAGGCTGGTCTGGGGTTTCCTAGGAGGAGGAGGAGGCTGGGGGGAGGAAGGCCAGTCCAGGTGTCCCCAGGAGGAAGAGGAGGAGGAAGGCTGGTCTGGGGATCCCCAATAAGAGGAGGAGGAAGGCTGGTCTGGGGGTCCCGAGGAGGAGGAGGAGGAAGGCTGGTCTGGGGGTCCCCAGGAGGAGCTCTGGTGTGGAATGGTCTGTACTGGTGTGAAATGGTCTGTACTGGTTTATACTGGTCTGTAATGGTCTGTAATGGTTGTGCTGGTGTGGAATGGTCTGGACTGGTTTATACTGGTGTGGAATGGTCTGTAATGGTTTAAACTGGTGTGGAATGGGCTGTGCTGGATGTACTGGTGTGGAATGGGCTGTACTGGTTTATACTGGTCTGTACTGGTTTATACTGGTCTGTAATGGTCTGTGCTGGTTGTGCTGGTGTGGAATGGTCTGGACTGGTTTGTACTGGGATGATTAAGGGACTGGAACTTGTATCTTATGAGGAAAGTCTGAGAACGCTGGGGCTGTTTAGCCTGGAGAAGACTGAGAGGAGATCTTATTAATGTTTACAAATATCTGAAGGGTGGGTGTCAAGTAGAAGAGGCCATTCTCTTCTCAGTGGTGCCCAGTGATAGGACGAGGGGCAATGATCTCAAACTGGAACACATGAAGTTCCTCCTCAACATGAGGAAAAACTTCTTTACTGTGAGGTTGACGGAGCCCTAGAACAGGCTGCCCAGAGAGGTTGGACCCTTTTTTGGGGGGCCTTTTTGGCGGTTCTTTGCATTGTTGCATTTCTTGTTGATGTTTTGGTGCTTTTTGGTGGGTTTTTTTGGTGTGTTTTGGGTATTTTTCGCTTTTTTTGTGTGTGTTTTGGGGTTTTTTTGTGCTTTGGTTTTGGTGGGTTTTTTGGTGTTGGTATTTTTTTTCTTTCTGTGAGTATTTTGTGAGTTTTGTGGTTTGATTTGGTTTTTAGTGTGTGTGTATTTTTTGTTTTGCTTCTTTTGCCATTGGGTATTTTTGTGTGGCCCCAGTCCCTGCACCAAGGGTGGGGGGAGGGGACACGGGGAATAAAAGTGGCACCTCCCCCACCTGGCTTGGGACTGAGTTTGGGGACAAGGGACACCCCGAGCTCGGGGACGGGGTGACAATGGGAACGGGGTGACAATGGGACAGGGTGACAATGGGGACGGGGTGACAATGGGAACGGGGTGACAATGGGGATGGGGTGACAGTGGGGATGGGGTGACAGTGGGGATGGGGGGACAATGGGACAGGGTGACAGTGGGGACGGGGTGACAATGGGACACAGCCCCTGCAGTTTTCGGGCTCATTCATTGCCCACCTGACACGTCAGCTATTTTCATGACAGAGTCATGTTGGCCACGTGTTGGAGCAATAATTGATGCATGGCACTTAGTGGCTTCTCCAAAAGCCATTATCCAACCACGTTTTCCTGCTTGCCTTTCCTGCTTGCCATCATCAGGCAGTAAAAAAAAAAAAAAAAGGAAAGAAAAAAGTGGATAAAATGTAGATTTGCTCCATGAGAGCCCACCGGAGTAAGAGATGGGGGAACAAAGTCAGGTAGACCCAAGGAGACCATTTGCCCTCTTGGTTATGAGGGCCCACTACTGTCTCATGGAGAATGTGTCTGGTAGAACTCCCAGGTCCTTCTCTGCAGACCTACATCCCAGCAGGTCAACCCCTAATCCCTTAATGGTGCATGGGATTATTCCTCCCCAGGTGCAGGACCCTGCATTCGCCCTTGTTGAACTTAATGAAGTTCCTCTCCACCCAACTCTCCCGCCTGTCCAGGTAACAGCAGCTCAGCTCTGCTGTGTCAGCACCTCCTCCCAGTTCCACATCATTAAGGCATGGGTGGCACTATGACACTAGTGAGGAAGTCCAGGCAGCAGTCTGGGGGGTGACAGTCCCCCTTTCTTTGTCCTGGTTCCCTCCCCCAAAGTAATCTTCCCTAAGGTGCATCTCTTCTGTGGTTTTTCTCTCCTGAAGTGCAGCTAAGCTCCTCCTTTGGATGCTACTCCCAATTGTGGACTACACTTTGAAAACCTTTCTCCAAATGTGTGCAGAATTGAACCCAAATATTAACACCTTATGTTGTGCATAATTAGCTTAAATGACAACTACAGCACTTGGCATCGCTGCCAGCTGCACTAGCTACCAACCAGCTGGCAAACGACAGGGGAAGGGAATTGAGAAAGGGAGAGAGATCACACTAGGAAAAAGTATTTTAGACTGAAGTACATTGTTTTTGACAGAGAGATCGGTGTGGTGGTTTTGGTAATAATAAATATATATAGCTCATGGACAAAATGGAAACTGAGTTTGACTTTCCCTTCATCAGTAAATTCCAGTGGCTTCATTTGGCTTGGTCGATCTTACTTTATTTGAGGGTGTTCCATAGAAACACTTAGTAGCTGGTCAGTAGCCAGTCGGTAGCTGGTTAGTAGCGGGTTAGTAGCCGGTTAGTAGCTGGTTAGTAGCCAGTTAGTAGCTGGCAAGTAGCCAGTCAGTAGCTGGTCGTTAGCGGGTCAGTAGCCAGTCAGTAGCGGGTTAGTAGCCGGTTAGTAGCCGGTTAGTAGCTGGTTAGTAGCCAGTCAGTAGCTGGCTAGTAGCCAGTCAGTAGCTGGTTGTTAGCGGGTCAGTAGCCAGTCAGTAGCTGGTTAGTAGCGGGTTAGTAGCGGGTTGCAATAACCCTACATGGCACAGCTCATTACCTCCCCCGGAGGTTTGACACTCAGATTGCCGGGGCTGACTCCTTTTTACTCATTTCCCTCGCCTCATCTCGCAGCTCTTTTTTGTGCCTCCCCCAGCCCATCAAGCAGCGGAGGAAACCAGTAAAGAGGCCAAGAAGGAAACTGGGAGCGGCAGCGGGAGCAGGTGGATTTTGGGGGCAGTTCCAGGGCTTTCGGGGCTCGTTCCTTTTGCCCGATTTCGAGCTTTTTTCACCCCAAAATCTGCCCCTTCTCCCCTGGTGACCTCCAACTCATGGTTAACCTCTCCATTGGTAGACCTCCCAACCCTTGATGTCCTCCAACTCATGGTCAACCCTCTCTGTTGATGGATCCTCAACCCCTGGTGACCTCCAAGTCCTGGTGAACCTTTCCATTGATGGATCCGTGGCTCCACCAACCCCCCCCCCCCATCCCACCTACCTATTGGACGCCTTCTTGTTGGGCCCGTCGAGCTCGTGCTTGCGCAGCAGGAAGCCCTCGTGGTGCACGCTGTGGGTGGGGGGCGGGGGCGGCCCCCCTCCCCAGACAACTGGGACCCTTACTGGGGTTACTGGGAGCCTCCCAGTAAACCTGGACACCCCCCCCAGGGTATCGAGATGCCCCCCCCAGACACCCGGGTCCCTTACTGGGGTTCCTTACTGGGGTTACTGGGGTCCCTTACTGGGGTCCCTTACTGGGGGTCCATTACTGGGGTCCCTAACTGGGGTTACTGGGGTCCCTTACTGGGGTTACTTGTGGCCCCTTACTGGGGTTACTGGGGTCCCTATACTGGTGTCCCTTACTGGGGGTCCTATTAAGCAGACACGGGCACTTATTAAAGAATCTCGTATATCTCCAAAGAGGCACATGAGGTTTTTTGATTATTTAATTTTTATAGTGTATATTTCATTTTGTGGCTAGTGATAGGATCTCGTTTTTAAGAAACATTAATATTCAGTCTAAATGGTAAAAATACTGTGACAATAAAATCCAAATCTTAACTTTTGACTGTGAATCCTATTTTTCATAACTAAAATTACATGTCTTTATATAAATAATACCCTTTTCTTACTGTACTTTTTCATTATATGTTCCAAACTGAAACATATTTAAATACATGAAAATAAACCCCTTACTTTGGAAGCTGTATCAGAAAGCAATAGAGAAGTAAATCAGAGCAGGCTGACACACCGAAATCGAATTCCATAAATAAATTTGATGCTTTTGGAAGCATTATTTGGAAGAGATATTGCTGTACTCAGCCTAATAGTTCCACTAAGCTGAATCCAATTAATAACTGTAATTTCTACTTTTGGACTACATTATTTTTAAAAGCACTGCTTTATAACATATTGCTTATTGCCATCTATTTTTGTCTGACAAGTCTCTCTGCTGCTCTCTCCTGGGTTTATTACACAGGTCTTTAATCCAGATGATTCAGACCTGTCCCCTCCTCTTTAATCTTAGCCTCCACGTGGAGTTTGTTCTCATATCCACTTCTTTTGAGCTGGAATAACTTGGTCTTTACCACTTCAGAAATGCAGCCGTAGTTGTCTGCCTGTTTGAGGAAAACAAACAAGACCATTTTAGTCTCATTTTTAGGTTTATCCAACTTAATGAATCCATCCTTGTGCACTGCTCTGAACTGGAAGATCTGACTTCTCCTTTGAGCCTTCTGTTCTAATTTGCTACCACTGTAGTGTTTGCAGCTCCTGCAGCTCTGCAGTTGAATCTCAGGGATGCCTTTTTGATTCTGGGAGGGCAGCTGAACCGAAACAGCTGCTGGCAAGTGCTGTGGAAAGGTTGCTTGTCATCTGGGGGATTTGGCCTCAGCAAGGGTGAGTGTGCTGGGTGGAGTGTGGCTGCTGTTAGTCATACCACTGACAGCTTCTGAAGGCTTTTATTGCTGCTGTGGCAGAGCTTTGCAAGATGAGTATAACGGTATTACCAATTGCAGTATTTTCTTGTTCCAAACAACATTCGATAGTAGGAAAGATGGATTCTCTTCTACTATGGAAAAATAACTAAGTTTCAGGCCTGTTTTACACAGCAGTGTTGGCAAGCTTTAATAGTCATTACACCTTTGGAAGTTTTAGGATGAAAATGAAAAGTGCTTCTTTATGGCAATAGGGAAAATCAGTATTTTGTTCTGAAACCAGGTATGCACAAATAAATTAAGAACAGCTCACAGTTTGTGCTGTGCTGCCTCCTTTCAGCAGCCTCTTTGCCAGCATATGATCTGATATTTAAAGCAAGGTCAGCAAGGTGCCAGCTGTCCAAAGCAGCTCTTCACTTCTACAATGGTCTCATTAACACTGCAGCAAAGCTCTTATTGCTTCTCTACAACTATGTGAAGGGAGGATGTAGCCAGGTGGGGGTTGGTCTCTTCTCCCAGGTGGCCAGCACCAGAACAAGAGGACACAGTCTCAAGCTGCACCAGGGGAGGTTTAGGCTGGATGTGAGGAAGAAATTCTTCATAGAAAGAGAGATTGACTTCCCCAGCACAAGACTAAAGCCAAATTTGAAAATACAGCAATGTATACACCAGTGTAATTATGAGAATGGCAGAAAACTGAGTTTGGATTAAAAATAAATGCAACCCTTAAAAAAACCCAACCCAAAGTTACTGTTGTGCCTGTGTATTAACTTGTGTGCAAATATATAGGCATTTAGTATATTACTAAATGTAAATCACACGTAAGAGATATAGGTTATTTTAACATTGCTTGTGGTTCTGAAATGACGTTTTGCCTCCAACTTCCATTATGTGTTTCTCTCACTTTCTCTCTCGCTTGCTCTTGCTATCTCTCGCGCTCTCTCTCGCTCTGTCTCGCTCTCTCTTGCGCTCTATCGCTCTCTCTTGCTGTCTTTCACTCTCTCTCTCGCTCTCTCTCTCGCGCGCTCTGTCTCTTGCTCTCTCTCTCTCTCTCGCTCTCTCGCTCTCTCTCTCACTCTCTCTCTCTCTCGCTCACTCTCTCGCTCTCTCGCTCTCTCTCTCTCGCTTCCTCTCGCTCTCTCGGTCTCTCGCTCTGACTCTCGCAGTCTCTCACTCTGTTTTAACGGAAATGAAAATAATAATAATAAAAGAAGGAATATATACAAATATATACAAAACCAGTATTGAACCCAACCCACCCCCTCCCGGTGGTAACTGTGTCACCATCACCACTGATGCTGTGGAGCAGGCACCAGGAGAGTCCCCAACCCAGCAGCAGACAGGAACTGTGTTCAGGCGCTGGATTCTGGTACCAGATTCAGGAACGCACAGATCAGGATCAAAGGCAGAATGGACAGAGGCCTCCTTGGATGCTCCTCAGGAGAAACCAGAATAGGATTAAATCATCTTGTCTGCACAGAGCTTTACTCATGAAAACTTTATGTCACCATTTCTAGTTGATTTGGCTTACACCTCTAGTAAGTACTTCTTTTAGACCAGAAACTTACACTATTTAAATATTTTCACTCAGGATTCCTATTTTTGTTTTTACATAAGTGTAGTTAGTCTTTATCATTTTAAAATGTTTCTCTCTTCCTTTTGTTACTCAGTTTATATTTTGCCTAGTGTTTATCTTTGTGGGCTCCCTGTGAGTCCTATCAACTGTTATTCTGAAGGCAGTGTCCCCAGCCCGGTCCCCCAATCTGAACCCCCTCCTCCCTGGTGGCCCCGCCCGATGTCCTTGTCCCCGCCCCACGGGAGATGCTGCGCCCTGGAGCTCCTTGTCCTTGTCCCACGGGGTTGGTCCTTCAAGAGGAAACATCTTCGGGGGTCCTGGAGCCCCTTGAACTTGTCCTTGTCCCCTGGGGCTGGTCCTTGGGGCTGCAGGAGCCCCTTGTCCTTGTCCCATGGTGCTGGTCCTGCAAGCTGCTGCGGCCTGGTGCTCCTGGAGCTCCTTCTAGGCAGCCTGACATCCCTTTCAGTAAAAAAACCTTTCCTAATGTCCAGTTTAAACCTCCCCTGGTGCAGCTGGAGGCCATTCCTTCTTGTTCTATCATTAGTTCATTCTATCACTATCATTAGTTACCTGTGAGAAGACACAAGGTCCTTCCAGGGGATGCAGGCTATCTGATGTGCAGATTCTTCATTAAAATGTGAGCATATTAGAATATGTTAAAAAACTTTTACAATTTAAGAGCCTTTGGTGGTGAAGGGATAAGAAGGAGCTGCTCTCATATGCTTCCCTAAGAAAATTAGAGTCTTGATTAAAGACAGAGAGCCTCCAAGGTTTGCTGGAAATAATGGAAGTGTCAATCCACTATCCTTCTCAAATACCGAAGCTTGTGCACTAGCCTCAGAGAATTGGCAGCCACTTCAGTGGCAACAATCTTATTTTCAACATATTAGTTAGTCTTGTGAAAGGTGCCACAGGAATCTCTGTCATCTTTACAATCAAGGAGCTCCATCTTATGCATCGCTCCTAAGCATGCATACTACAGACGATGTGCCACTGAATTCAACCTGATGAAGCTGGAGAGACCAGGCGAAGGTCAAGAAGAAGCCATTGAAGGCCATCCAGCTGGTAGCTGCCTCTCACTGCAGGCAAGAGAGACTCTCCTTTTCCTAGTCACAAAGGACCCCTCTTCCTGGTCTGCAGTGGGTCCGGCTGCCAGTGTGCTCACCAGGGTCTGTGTGTGCCACCAACGAGCCACACAGGGTGGGAGTGAGAGCATCTACAGGTCTAGGAAACCTCATTCCTAAGAGCGGCACGACACCCATGTCTCTCAACTTTTCCTGCATAGGGATTAGTCCAGATACCCCATGTCTCCTTGGCATAGACTTCCCCAAGAAAGGGTATCGAAGGGTCTTTGGTATAGCAGCTGTAGAGACTGAGGACAAGAAACAGCTGACTGTCCTATCTAAACTTTCAGAGGAGTCTGCTACTGTGGGTAAGATGAGAGTTGAGGATCAAAAGGTGCCAGTTGCTACTGAAACAGTGTGTCGACGACACTATCGCACCAACCAAGACTCTGTAGCTCCGATACAGAAGCTGATTTGGCAACTAGAGGGTCAAAGGGCTGATTTTTTTGGAAAAACCTTGGCGACGGCCTCTGTTCACCCCAGGAGTGCGAGGGGTCGCTGGGGATGGCAGGACAATGGGTGGGAAGCAGAAAGGAGTTGCCGATGGGGAGGTTTCGATGGTTGCAGAGGGGCCGGTGGAAACCACGGCCCCGATTTACTGGGATGTGACGGGCAAAACACAAACCTGCTGAAAATGACCTTTCTCTTTCACCGTCTCTCTCTCCCTTGCTTGTTTGGTGGTGGTTTGTGGTTTTTTTATTATTTTCCGCAGCCAGGCGCGCCCCTGGCCCGCCGCTCCCCACCCAGCCGAGGGCTCTGCCCACGGGAAGGAGGCGCCGGGCTCGCCGTGCGGGAAGGGCGGGGGTGGCGGCCGAGAGAAGCGGAGTCCGGCCGGTCCCCCCACCCCCCGCCCCAGCCCGGCCTAGATCACCGCCGCAGGCTCCCCACAATGGATCCCGCTCGGCGGCGCTTCCGTCCCAACAGGCCCCGGATCGGGTCGAATGGCAAATGAACAACGGGCTGCTCCCACAATGCACCCGGAGAGCCACCGCAGGGGAGAACAAGGGATACCACACCATATGTGGGCACCTTGCAGCTCCAAACAAGGGCCACGTGAGGTCTGGCTCACTCCAGCTCCAGAGGCAATGTCTGGATGTTTTCTGTGTCCTAGAAGGAATGCAGTCCTCTCAGTGCCCCACCTTGGCACAACATTTTGTCCATCCTTTCAGAGCACACCCATTTCTAGGGTGTCTGACATGATCCGTGCTGACAACAGCAGGTTAAGGAGATAAATGGCCACAAAAGAACCATGATGGCGGGGAGTGGAGTTTGCTGGGTGTTATAAGAAGCCTCAAAAAACAAGGAGCATAAAGAGATGAAATGATTTGCCCACAGATTTATACAAGTCAGCCGTGGCAGGAACCATCACAAACTCCTTTTCCAAAGAAACAGACCTGTGCCCTCCTCAATGAACCTTTCTTTCTCAAGCAATCCGTCAAATGACAGGGAGAAAAATAATTCGTTATCAAATAATTTATTGAACCAGCCTGGCTTTTTTTTCCTTTGCTCAATGACCTTTATATTTATTAAGCTGGCGACTCCCCACCTTCTGATTCCGAGGTCTTCTCATGTGCCACAGCTAGATCTCTTTACTGATGTACTGTGTTATCTAATAGTAGAAATATTTTGATCCAAGTAACATTAAAGAGTCACACTTTGCTAGAAAAGCAATCAAACTCTCAACTTCATAGTCATTTCTAAGTTTTGATAGTGTAATAGCCAGTCCACATTACATACATTTTGATCCTGTCTTCATGAAACCCAAGTCATTCATTAAAAATCCATTAGACCAATCAACCTATTAGCAAAATTCCTCCCAGCAATTATAGCTGTCAGTCCAGAAGAAGTTATGGGTCAACCATGAAGGTTTGGGGGCCACCACAGTGCTTTGGGGCCATCAGGGACCTCCCGTGGGGCAGGTTTGGGGTCGCCAGAAGAAGTTATGGGTCAACCATGAAGGTTTGGGGGCCACCACAGTGCTCTGGGGTCACCAGGGACCTCCCGTGGGACAGGTTCGAGGGGTGACCAGAAGAAGTTCGGGGTCACCCGTGGCCGTTTGGGACCAGCAGTGGGGCCGGTTGGGGGTCCCGTGGGGTAGATGTGGGGCAGATGTGGGGAAAGGAGAAAAGAAAACAGGTATTTCTTTAAATACTTAATGTAGGTGTAGTTTGTGGCTTGCACGATCCATCACTTTCAAAAATAATTTTGAATAGGTTTTCACAGCTTAGTACTGAATTATTCATTCTGAAGCAACAAACAAAATATGAAACCCCGCAATGAAAATCACAGTTCATATTATTATATAGCTGCAAGAGTTCTAGACACTTCATAGATAAATAAGACAGTAATTCCTAAAGAAAGGACCAAAAGCCTAGATAAAACCTAAACCAATAGCTGAATTGCCATCAGGGGAGTTGGGTTCGATACTAGTTTTGTATATATTTGTATATATTCCATTTTTATTATTATTAATTTCATCTTCATTCAAGCTGTTCTGGTTTCCTTTTCTAATCACTAAGCCTCTCTCCCTTATTGCTTTTCTCCTTCCCTTTGGGGAGGGAGGGAAGTTAACAGAGAGCATTTTTTATAGGTCTAAGGGGCCTCTCCGACCCTAAACTGTGACAGAGTGCTTGATAGCTGTTCATTTTATCTGTCTCTAGGCAATTGGTCAGGCCTTACTGCAGACCCTTTGTGCAGCCAGGTGAGCTGATTGTCCAGATGTGAGCGTTGCTTCTCCATCTCTTCTCCATCTCTTCTCCATCCCTTCTCCTTCCCTTCTCCATCCCTTCTCATACAATCATAGAATCACAGAATGGTTTTGGTTGGAAGAGACCTTTAAGACCATGGAGCCCACCCATTGCCCCAGCACTGCCAGGACACCACTGACCCATGGTCCTCAGCACCACAGCTCCACAGGGGGCTTGGAAACCCCTCCAGGGATCACGGGGACTCCACCACATTCATACATACAAAGAACTTTCCCCCTTTGTAGGTTCTGAAACATCTCCCATGCCGATTCCTACTGGTAACTGAACAAGCAGCATAATTTCATACCTGGCAATTTGAAGGCTCTTTTTCAGTAGTTTGGAATAATGGATTATGCCTTTTGTTTGTCAGTAGGAACAGACAAATAAGAGGGGAAAAAAAACAACCCAACAAACCAAACTAGTAAAGTTTCAAGCAACATTTCCTTCATTAAAAGAAGATCTATTTGCTGACTGCTCCTGCTGGCTAATACACACAGGCACTAGCAGGCATGCGTACTCACCTGCACATACATGCACACATATATGAACAGCCATGTGCACACCCATGCACACAGCCATACAGGAGCGTGCACAGACGTGCACAAGTGTGCACACACATGCACACGCACAAACAGCCCTGCACATACACGCACATGCATGTGCACACCTGCCCATGCAGGACACACGCACACACATGCACAAAAATGCACACATGCGTGCACACTCATGCATAAACATGCATGCACACGCAGACACATTCATGCACACACGTGGCAACGGCTCTCGTGGTGAAACCGAGAGTGGCGACGGCAGCCCCGCCAGCACCGCCGGCCGTGCCTCAAATTGCGTCACCACAGACGGCTGCCCTGCTACCCCCTGCGCAACTGACTGCAGTCTCCACCGCCGTATCGCCCCCTAGCCCGGCACCCGCACCCACCCCACCTCCATCGTTCGTGCTGGGGTCCTCAGGGAAACCCCTGTCTGATGACTCAGGCAGTGATACAGAGTGCGCACTTGCCCCAGGGCGGAAGGCTACGCTAGCCGGGCGGCACAGTCATGTGCCCAACTCCATTAGGCTATTTTATATCAGTTTTGCATGCAGTTCCCCACTCAGAATCCTGGGGTTTTGACCCCTTCCCACTTGAACTCTGCTCCTCCTGCTGTCGTTTTTAAACATTGTGATCCTCCCAACATCAAACTCCCAGGGAAGAAACACAGGTTACAAAAGGTATTTCCCTTGGCTAGCACGACAGTAGCTGTGTTGGGTCTTCAGTTTGGTGCTGAGTAAAGCACACCCAACAGTTCTACAGTATTTAAACTCAGAGAGGTACCCCTCCCCACGCAGGACGTCCCCTCCCCACGGGGGGGGTCCCCGCCCCACGGGGGTCCCCGCCACGGGGGTCCCTCACCGCGGTCTGCGGCATCGTGTCCCGTCCCGTCGCGTCGAGGGGTCCGGCAGCGGCCCCGACCCACCCGTGGGGATGTCCCCTTCCCACGCGGGATGTCCCCCTCCCCACGCGGGATGACCACTCCCCACGGGGGTCCCCCCACGGGGGTCCTTCTAGTTAGAGCATTTTCTCAACATGACCAAACATCCTAAGACACTCTCTCATTTAGTCATTATCATGCTCAAAATGCATTTATTTATTGGTTTTTATTCCTGAAGATGCAGGTTTGGCCCATCTCAGATTGTGATAGCAAAACATTTTGTAAAGGCAGGTGTTATCCCTACTGTAAAGGGTTATCCCTCTGTAAAGGAGGATGCTATCCCTCTGCAAAGGGAAGATGTTATCCCTACTGAGAAGGGTTCTACAGGCAGCTGTGAATAAAAGATTCTGGTTCCATTCTGCTAGAGTTTCTGCTCGAGCTCACACAGCAAACACCCTCCTGAATTGTAAGATAACAGCCAATATTAGTAGACTGGAATGGAAAAGGAAATGGGTGTTATGATTTACCTTTTAAATAAATAGATCAGTTCCAGATCCAGGGTTTTTTTTTTTTTGTTTGGGTTGGGGGTTTTTTTGTGTATGTTGCGTTTTTGTTGGTTTGGTTTTATTTGCTTGTTTTTGAAAGAATGGACTTAATTCTTATTTTTTTGTTTCACTGATTTTTCTTTCTCCATGTTAATGTTATAGCATCGTACATTATTTTACAACAGGAATAGTAAGTTTAGTACTCTAAAAAACCTCCTTCTACGCAACATCTTCAGTTGAGGAAAGAGAATCCTAAGGGTCTTGTTGTTTCCCTCAAGCATCATCAAATGTTTTTCCAGCATCCCTCTACAGTGTGGTTCTGTTTTCATGCTCAGCACAGAACGTTTCACGTAGATTAATTTAAGTGAAGAAAATGTTTTCTTGTGGCCATAAATAAAAACAGCAAAATTAATCCAGCAATGGGAGTAAATTGGAGCACAAGAGGTTTAGGGTAAGCACAAGAAAAATCTTTTTCACTGCCCCACACCCCTTATAGCTCCTATGCATTCCCTCTGCCCCCTATAGCCCCTATAGGTGCCCCCTGCCCCCTATAGCCCCTATAGGTGCCCCCTGCCCCCTATAGCTCCTATACGTGCCACACACCCCCTATAGCTCCTATACATCCCTCCTGCTCCCCATAGCTCCCATACGTGTTCCACACCCCCTATAGCCCCTATGCATTCCCTATGCCCCCTATATCCCCTACACGTCACCTAGAGCCCCTATAGTCCCCCCTTATAGCTCCTATACGTCCCCT
>WUAM01002951.1:0-28280 GCA_024336885.1 Actenoides hombroni
GGCTTTCTCCTTGAAGTAAGTGCTACTAAATTTTCACCAACCTGGGACAAAAATAGACATTATGCCTTTCTTTCAGGCCAGAAGCTTAGACAGTGAGGCTATGCAGTCTGCCAAGACCACAGAGCAAGTCTGGCAGAATAAGGAATCCTGTCTGCCAGTGCCAGACACAATGCAGCTAATTTACAAGGTGACATCATCTACGCTGTGGTACTACAAATTGACTAATATCTGTGGTACATCTGGGTGCCAAAGCTTTATGCTTTCCTGTAATGTTTTTTTATGGTTTGTTTTTAATGACTAGTCCACTATTATCTGCTTTAGGACTTCATAGGCTTGTAAAAGCTGTGATGGAAGACCTTAGGAAACATGCAACTTCAACAGCATTTGAGAATCTCTGTCAGAAGACAGAAGGAAGTTTCACCTGCACGAGGTAACTTTTGCTGTTAGATCTGAAATACTGCTGAGTTGATGCCATTTTTCTAATTCACCTTGATACAGTCTAACAAAAGCACTATGAAAAAGGAGCTTCAAGTGTACAACTAATCTCCCCATACTGCTAATTCCAAACAGCAATGTGACCTTTCCAACCCATTTCCAGCTCCTCACTACTCTTTCAGTGAAGAAATTCTTCCCAATGCCTGATCTAAACCTCCCCTGTTGCAACTTCAGGCCACTTCCTCTGCTCCTGTAGTTATTTATTTACTCTCTCTCTCTCAAGCCACTCGGTGACAATTTCCAAACAGCAATGTGACCTTTCCAACCCGTTTCATGGCAGAATGTAGCTTGATGTCATTAAAGGTTTCCAGAGCAGTATCAAAGCCAGAAAAGACTGATTAACTGTCGGAGAGCGGGTGAAAGACCGAGAGGCATGAGGAGGCCAAGAGTGTGTTGAGGCTGAGAGGTAGTGGGCGGCCCAGACGATGTGGAGGCTGAGAGCTAGTGGGATGTCAAGAGCTAGTGGCAGGCCAACAGGGTGTGGCAGGCCGAGAGGGTGTGAAGGCTGAGAGGTAGTGGGAGGGTGAGGGGTAGTGGGAGGCCGAGAGGGGGTGAAGGCTGAGAGGTAGGGGGGGGCCAGGACAGGTGGGGAGGCCGAGAGGTGGGGGGAGACGGACAGGTGGGGCACTGACAAGGTCTCTCCCAACACTCCCCAAGTCCAACTGCAAGGTGTGGACCAGGATGGTGAAGGCCCCCCCCCACTGTTTGTGAATATCAGGTTCATGATAACCTAAGGAACCTGAACATATGTAAGTCCATGGGACCTGATGAGATTCATCCCAGAGTCCTGAAAGAATTGGCTGATGGAGTCACCAAGCCACTTGCCATGATATTTGAAAAGTCTTGGCAGTCAGGTGCAGTCCCTGGGGACTGGAAGAAGGGACATGTTACACCCTGTCCTGGTTCTCTTTTCAGTGATACTCAGTGATAGGATGAAGGGTGATGCACATCAACTCAATCACAGGAAATTGCATTTCAATGTGAGAAAAAACATTTTATACTGTGAGGGTGCTAGAGCCCTAGAGCAGGCTGCCCAGGGAGGTTGTGGAGTCTCCTCTGGAGACATTCCAAACCCACCTAGATGTGTTCCTGTGTGGCCTGCCCTAAATGGTCCTGCTTTCCAGGGGGGTTGGACTTGATCTCTGGAGGTAACTTCCAACCCCTAGCATTCTATGACTAATCATCGAATGCCTGAAGACTTCATGTTTTGCCTAGCTGGTTGTGGGAGGCTGAGCCAAATTCCCTCTCCAGCTCACTGATGCTGCACTGCATGCAGCTCACTATTTAGGTGAGCATGCAGAGCCTTCCTGGTTTCCAAGGGGATCTGGGAGCTATCAGAGAAGAAAGCTGAAACATACCTGGCCTCCACCAGATCCCTCCTGTTCCTCCTCTGGCACATATTAGCCATGGGTCAGCAAGGTTAGGATGTAGAATCAGTAGTGAGCCATCAAGTTTGGTCTGGGGCATATCTATTATGTATATTAAAATAAAAAACATTTATTTCAGTCATAAGGAGGCTTGCAGGAATGTGCTTATTGCCCCAGATTAAAAAAAAAAAAAAAAAGGCAGTTATTGCAAGTGTTTATCTTATTTTGCACTTGTTGAATAAGTTTAAGCGAGTAGGAAATACGCCAGGGAGGCTAATGAGATAAATTAAGACAACAAAGCAGATAACATATCAAGAGATAACTTGAATACATCTGACTTCTATAGAAATAACAGACCATTCACTGTCTTATTCTCACGTGATGGAGTCCCCATGCCTGGAGGGGTTAAACCCCTTCTCCACCCTGTGGCAGCCCCATGACAGGGACCTGTGACAGCAGAGGGTGGCACAAAGGTGCTGTTACTTGATGCCCAGTCCTGTTAGACATGGTAGGGAATCAGAGGGAGCACATCCCCATGATCTGGATGTTTTTAAGGCTAAAATCCTTATTTCAGAGCTATGAAGTAGTTTTTTTCCTTGCTAGTGCTGAGCTCAAGCTGAGCAAAATCCAGCTGCTCAGAGACAGGGATTTGCCAAGTAAACAGAAGATGTGTGTGCATCAACCACCCATAAACACCACCTTCTGACCCCTGCACTCTGCAGTGGCAGGCTGCTAGTTTTGGTGAATGAATTACCTTTTCCAGGGAAAAAAAATAGGATCTGTGATAAAGAAGCTGCAGTTCAGCTGGAAATGAGAGAAGTAACAGTTATAAGCTTACAAAATACAGTGTGAAATAGTCACACTACTGCTTTGTATGAACAGACTTCTACAGACTTTTTTTTTAAAGTATGTATGAGTGGAAGCAGAGAAAAATGTAGTTTCTTTTGCTTCTGCGCGGCATTGATTTGCTTCTTCATTAAATCACTGGTCCTGGCTAACCGGGGAGGTCCCAGATGACTGGAGGCTGGCCAATGTGACTCCCATCCACAAGAAGAGCCAGAAGCAGGATCCGGGAAACTATAGGCCTGTCAGCCTGACCTTGGTGCCTGGCAAGGTTATGGAGTGGTTCATCCTGAGTGCCATCATGCAACATATAGAAGACAACCAGGGTCTCAGGCCCAGCGAACATGGGTTTAGGAAAGGAAGGTCCTGTCTGACCTACAGAGATCAGATTCCTTAGAATGTCAGACTTAGTCATTGATTTCATGTAGAATATAAAAAAAAAAAATCAAAGGATGAATTCTAGCAGTCAAGCCAAGATCCTATATCAGCCAGCAGAAGAATATCATCCACTTTGAATAAAAACATTGAAGACTATTGGTTTTTTTTCTACCTGACCATATCCAAAAACACTTCTCAGTAAGTACACTGAGTTATTTAGATTATTTGGCAACACTACCACAAAAATAGGTTTCCTGTGACCAAAGGTAGTGGATTTTTTGGCCTATTCCAATGCCCGGGTTAATGAAATTATCTCTGTCTTTTGTGTAGATGTGCCTGGTGCCAGGGCCTGGGACTCTATTACCTTGTCAGTAGTGGTTACGGCTTACCCAGCTTTGCATATTCCTTGCCGAACATAACTGCTGCTGTCCGTATACCAGGAGTCCTCGGCATCCTCCAATCTCTTCCTTCAGGTCTGGTTAGCTGGAATATACTGCTTCAATTGTTTCTAGACAATCATGGGACACTGGTTCTCGCATAGTTCCACTGAGAAAAGAAATAGTACTTTTTTTTACTTGCTTTTTTTTGCTACAATATGCCCATTTGAGAAGAATAAGCAAAACTCATTTTGCTGAACAAGGCAACACAGAGTCTCTCTGCTCACAGCTCTAGTCCCTTTCCAAGCAGCCCCATATACACATGGTTTTGCTTTTTTCAGCTCTTCTCCAGGCCCTAATCCAAAATTTAGGTATTGAGATTGTTTTCTTCTCTTTCAGGTTCTCTTATTCATTCTATGTTCACACGTTACACCCATGCAGCAAAAAGGGCCAAATGAGCAGTTTTCTTGTCCTGGTTAGCCCAGGACTGGACACAGCACTCAAGATGTGGCATTACCAGTCTCTCTGATGTGGTCTCCTGCAGCGCAGATCTTACATAGTCAATGTATATGTAGTCAGTGCACCAAATACTGTGTAATTACTTTGCAGCACTTTGGGGTAAGTCAAGTATCAAAGGGACAGGACTGTTCTGTTCCGGTTTATGATCTGCCTGTGAGTCTGCAGAGGACCACAGTGATATTAAGCAACAGGAGGCATAAGATTGCACTACCTGCTGACTAGCAGTCCAGCTTTTTTCGGTTGTACATCACTCTGTTGACACCTGCTTTCAGTACTAGCATGAAATGCAATTGCTCTGAAGGTCAACAGCTACTAGAGAAAAGCAAAATCATTCAATTTAGTTAGTATTAATAGCAAGAACAACCATTTGTTTTAAAAACAGGAAAACTGTACAAAGTCATCATTACACTGTATCTTCAGCAGCTACAGACGGTATCTTGCAATGACCATACATACAGTATGAACCACAGCAGAACCAAAGCAGGGGTTCCAGGATCTTTTAAGGTGAATTTCTGTGCAATCATAGAATGAGAGAATTACAGATCATTTTGGTTGGAAGAGCCCTTTAAGATCTAGTCCAGCCTTTAACCTATCACTGCCAGGTGGCCATTAAACCATGACCCTCAGCACCACATCTACACATTCCTTCAGGGATGGGGAATCCAGCAGCTTATTCCAGGCCTTGACAGCCCTTTCAGTGAAGAAACTGTTCCTAATAGCCAACCTAAACCTCCCCTGGCCCAAATTGAGGCTATTTCCTGTCATCCTATCACTTGTTACTTGCCCAGGGAAGACAAGAGGACCAAAAGTTGCCTGGAACCCTGTGCCCTCAGCCCTATGCCCTTGCCACACCATGGCCAGGATTTGGAGGCAAGAGGCTTAAGGCATCTGCTGGAAGCCATGGGGCTGGACACAGGGTGTCTGGGGAGGGTTGAGCCTGCCAGATGTGTGGGCACAGCTGGGGCAATGGCATCCCCACTCCTTTATTCCTCTCACAGCCCCTCAGCTCATATTTTAAACCCAGATTTGGTCTTGGTCCCCCCCGAGCCTCTCCTGCACATGTGCCCTGTGTGTGCTGTTTGGCAAAGTGTAATTAAGTAGAACTTTATTTTGAACAATAACCAAAACCTTAATTCATGTGTCAGACTTTATACTTAGAGACTTCACTCTAAGTTTCTGCCAGCAGAGAACAGCTTTAAATAAACCCACCTTCTTTTTGGGATTGCTGTCTCCCTACTCTCAAATAAAGATGTTATCTGAGGATGCTCAGCTTAGGCAAATTTCATTTTCAGATCAAAATGTACTTTAGCAGAAACTGAGAACCAGCTCTAACCAAGTGTTAGAAATTAGTGTTTTCTGAGAGAACTTAGTGTTTTCTGAGAGAACTTAGTGTTTTCTGAGAGAACTTAGTGTTTTCTGACACAGCAGGTGGAGTTTTCTCTTCCATAAATGAAATAATTTAAAATAGAACTTTAAAAAATGGGTTGAAACTTTGCCTAAACTTTTATGACAAGTCACATTACTACTTACATTTTCTGCTTGGAAAACATTTTGCTCCCAGCATTACACTGGAATCCTACTGGAGCTGGTGATTCTGACATCCCAAACCCACAGACTGTATAGACTTAAACTTCTTTACTTCTCAGACATATAATTACAAATATTAGCCTCATTTAAATAGAAGTAATTTCACAGAATACAAAAACCTATTAAAATATAAGCCAATAATACTTTAAGTCATAAAATTAATTTACATGCCAATTACACATAGGTGGGGTTCACCCAACAAAACACACATTGTTTCAAATTTGTTTACTTCACAGCAGTAGTAATCGTATTTCTTTTTCATTTGCAGATGAGTATCTTTATGGTTGAAGGGTTTTTGGTTTGATTGGTAAAGAAGTTGGTCCTGAAGGTCCACCAAGACCTTCAAACAGAGCTTTGGTGTCCCCATGAGGGTTTTGGTGTCCCCACGAGGGTCTCAGCACCCATGAAGGTGGCCAGCAGAGCTTTGGTGTCCCCATGAGGGTTTTGGGGTCCCCATGAGGGTCTCAGCACCCATGGAGGTGGCCCCCAGAGCTTTGGCATCTCAGGAGGTTCCTCAGTCCAGGCCCAGAAGTCTCCTGAGCTTCTGGAGACGTTGTCACCTCGCGGAGAAGCCCGGCGGGGAACGGGGTGGCCTAATTACCATACATGTAGCCTCTGGCTCATTGTAAATCAGCTCATCTACATATAAAAACTTTCAAGAAGCCAAGCGAGTGATCAGTTTGCAGTTTTGGCTCCATAGTAAATAGAGTGAATAATGTATCAGGTCAATAGTGTTAATAGTGTATAAAGTTCAAGAGATGATCATCTTAAGCAGTGGGGTTTTTTATCATGTTTTCAGATTAATCAGTTTTCTACAATGAGGGAACTGGAAAACAGGAACAGGTTGCCCGGGGAGGTAGATGAAGCCCCATCCTGGGCCATACTGGTGAGCGGCAGAGCAGCCCCAGGGGGGAACTGGGTGGACTGGGCCATACTGGTGAGTGGCAGGGCAGCCCCGGGGGGGGAAACTGGGTGGACTGGGGTATACTGGTGAGCAGCAGGGCAGCCCCGGGGGGGAACTGGGTGGACTGGGATATACTGGTGAGCAGCAGGGCAGCCCCGGGGGGGGAACTGGGTGGACTGGGATATACTGGTGACGGGCGGGGGGGCCCCGGGGGGGGACCTGGGCGAACGGGGCCAACCGGGGGAGGGCGACAACTAATTGCAGGTAATGCTATGCAACTTACCATCAAATCAATACAGCAGAATGAAGAAGGAATGTTAAAGGCAAGAGTGTTTCCCTGTTCATGATGGGAATCATCATCAGATACGTGTATGTGTTTAAAGAATAGAAAAATTCACTGGATTATAAATTCTTTGACTTCTATCTTAAGGATATTATGCAGAAAGACTGAAAAAGCAGCTGTAGCTCCATCAGGAGGCATTATATTTTCCTGCTCCATCCCTGTTCTCTCAGGGCTTTCATATTTGGCTGCTGTGAGAAGACCACTTTCTTGGATATTAACTATTGCAAGGAAATTACTATTAGTCTGGCCATCTTAGTATGAAAATAAAAGCCTCAATTTGATCTGAGTCATTGAGTGTAAGGACCTCATAAATTATTTGTAACTTTGAATCTTACTCAGCTGGTATCTGAGACTTCTGAATGCCGTGAAGCAGATGGACATCCCCATGTCCATGAAGGCAGTGTGGGGAAGCACAAGGATGTTTCTATTGCTTGTAATCAAGCCCAGATTTTAATTTTTTTTTTGTTAAATGTCAGAATAGAAATACCATATTCAGAACAATGTAGACATTTTGAAAGCTAACTCACTCACTGAAAATTTAAGGAAAGACTAAAGATTACAAAATAAGAAATGTGGGGTGTTTCTTGTTTTCAAATCAGTCTAGTTTTCTAAAGCAGGACTTGGTGAAAGGCTTTTCGAGAAGGCATATTCAAGGAGTTTATAGTTCCCCTGTAGTCCCTAGCAGACAGAATACTGCCTGTTTCAACAGAGGAGAAAAAAACCCAAAGCAATCTTGTTGTCAGGTCCAGAAGTACTTTCCACAGCACCTACCTCCTCTATGTTTCTTATCCAATTTTTTATATTGTCAAAAGACTTTTCATTTGTGATGTCATACACCAGCATAATTCCCTAAATAAAAGGAAGAAAATTTAGTTCGATCAGCTAGCACTTTTAGCTGACTTTTGATTATAGTTGCAAGAAATTCAATGTAAGACTCATGTACCTATAATCCTTTCTCAAAGCATTATGCCATTTCTTAGAATCTACCCAAAATATTACTATTTCACAGCTTTTGCCACTGCTAGAGCCATCTCCAAGTGCTAACTCTATGAATTTTGGATTGGCTTAAATAATGTAAATGTTGGATTTGATTAGATTAGCTCTGGGGTAATCTACACTGAATAAATCTGTCCTCCTTGCCTGGGATTTGTCAGTGTTCACAGTAGGTTTGTACACAGAGCTTTGACCATTATTTCCTCAGCAACAAAAGCAGCCATGCAGAAAAGCCACCCATAAATGTCAGAAAACAGAGATTTTTGTTCCAAGAGCTTTGAAGGTCCAGTTCCACGGAGCTGTCCCAGCAGGAGTGTAGCAGACAAAAGGAAATTGGAACCATCTTTTGACAAGCGCTAATTTCATCATGTTGTAAAGAAAGGAGATAGAGCATCCAGTCATGAAAGTAGAATTGTGTTAAGCTCATCTGACTTTCTCTGATGTGAATCAATTTCTAGATGAGCCATGAGGAATGCATTTGCAACAGGGGACTGAATTGTTAGTCAGCAGGTATGACTTCAAGGAATGCACTGTTAGAACATAAATTCTAACAGCTAATCTGTCAATAGCATGTTGCCACCTCACAGTTGTCTTGCTCCACCTAGAGCTCAAGTCATCAAGCCCAGCAGTAATTTTCAGCTTGGGCTGCAGCCAGCAGATCCTCAATGTTGAGGGACCAGTGGTTTGCAGCACACAGCCCTCGTACAGCTGTGCACCCAACTTGATTGCTTTCCTGTAGCAGTTGTAGTTAGACCAGGTACCTCAGGCCATGGACGTGTCACAGATCAGGCTGGGCTATAGTTAGCAGGTACTAGAGGACTGCATCTCCTCTGTCTTCCCATCTTTTCTCTCCTTTGGAGTGTATGACTATTATCAGCATCTACTCCTAACAATTACTGATTCTGAAGAATCACATAGAACTCAGGATCACCAGGGTTGGAAGAGACCTCAAAGATCATCAAGTCCAACCTGTCACCACAGACCTCACGACTAAACCATGGCACCAAGTGCCATGTCCAATTCCCTTTTGAACACCTCCAGGGATGGTGACTCCACCACCTCCCTGGGCAGCACATTCCAATGGCTAACAACTCTCTCTGGGAAGAACTTTCTCCTCATCTCCAGCCTAAACTTCCCCTGGTGCAGCTTGAGACCAGACTGAGATTTCACTCACTGAGGATGGTGAAAAGAAAGGTCATGTCAGTGTCAGGAGGATTCCAAGAGCTGTTTGCCGTGCTCTCCTGAGCTCACATACAAGTTCTATTTTTCTGGGACCAGCGTGTATTTTGGATCTTTTAAAACTTAAGTCTTGTGTTCTAATCACTTGCTTCAGTTTCACATTAGACCAGATTCATCCTTGGAGAAAGCGGGGAAAACAGAAGTGAGTTGGCCCATTTTATATAATGTCACATCTCCCACAGGGAGCTGGAGTCAGGTTTCCCGTCCCAGTCCCCAACTGGTCCCCCTCCAATCCTAAACTGGTCCCAGTCCCAAACTGGTTTCCCATCCCAGTCCCAAACTGGTTTCCTGTCCCAGTCCCAAACTGGTCCCAGTCCCATACTGGTTTCCCATCCCAGTCCCCAAACTGGTCCCCCTCCAATCCTAAACTGGTCCCAGTCCCAAACTGGTTTCCCATCCCAGTCCCAAACCGGTCCCAATCCTAAACTGGTCCTAGTCCCAGTCCCAAACTGGTCCCACTCCCCAACTGGGCCCCATAACTGGCACATGAAGAATTTTAAATGGAAAGGATCGCTGATTAAAGGCAGTGCTGGCTTTATCTCTCAGCCAAGCCAATTGGAAAGAATGTGTAAACTTTACCTTTTGCCTACTCCATCTGCCTGTGCCTCGAGAGCTGCATTTGCATGAACCTTACTAGATTTGCTGCCTACCACTGCTTCTATTTTCTTTCTAACCGCAGCAACCATCACTTCTAATAGGAACTGTCATTCTGTTGAGATTTTCTGAGATAACCCTGTTTTTTAAGGCTTATGTTTCTCCACCCCCCCGCCACCACATCTCAACAGCTTCATTTCCTAGCACACAGGGAGGAGGAAAATAAATATAACCTGAGTTTTTTCCCTCAAGCTTCTCTCCTCACGTAAGTTACAACAGTTGTACCTGCCTGGTTTCACCTTCCAGAGCACGGGGCAGCTCCCCTGGGGTGGCTCTCCCGGGATTCCCACTGTGGTTTAGTGCATCACGACGACCTCCCTCCCCAGCCCTCCCCCCAGCCCAAGAATCATAGAATGGGTTGGAAGGGACCTTACCGATCATCTGGTGCCACTCCCTGCTGCAGCAGTGTCACCCAGAGCAGGGGGCCCAGCATCACAGTGTCCAGGCAGGTTTGAGATCTCTCCAGAGAAGGAGACTCCACAACCTCTCTGGGCATCCTGGGACAGGCTCTGACACTGTCACACCAAAGATGTTTCATAGCCTGCTCAGTTGGAACCTCTTGGGTTCCAGTTGGTGCCCTCTTTTTCTGTCATTGGGCACCACTGATCAGTCTGGCCCCATCCTCTTGTCTCCTGGGGGCCCTTTATCTCTTGATCAACATTAGCTAGATCAGCTCCAAGCATAGTTGTAGTTTTGGGTGGTTTGGGTTTTTTTATTTATTTTGGAGTTGTTGCTTCTCTCCCCTTCAGACTGCGGCCACTGTTTCCATCTGTTTGCCTGGAATTGCTTCTGTAACCAGTTCTCCTCTGGCAGGAATGATTGGCACAACCCTTACTGCTGTCATCACCACACATCCCTTCATAGCTAATCATTTACCTGACCAGTTGGCAGGCCTATGACTAGTTGTGACTAAACTCTACCAGTAAGGGATAAGGGATTTTGTGATTTTGAGCATCTCTGACATATTTTTGGCCAAAAAGACACCTAATCCATACTTACAGTGTGTAGACACGAATGTAATCTAAACATCAGATTAATTTCTTTATCCATGGCCAAGCAAGGCTTAAAATACATGCAACCAAACGTTTATGTAATATTCAGTGTGTTGTTCTCATAACTGCTAAATGTTTGTGCTCCAGGAGAGATTTCTGCCCATTCTGTTCCTGTTTTCTGGATGCCACTGTCAGTCAGTAAGTGCATCACTTGCTGAGCCTTGGTATATGATGAGACAAGGGGGTGTGATCCCTGGCAGTATTTTTAGTTGCTGCTGTTTCAGTGAAGTCTGGATGTTGAAGTAGCTGTGCCAGGGCTGAAGGGTTCAGATCCATCAGTCTTACCCAGCTAGCACTGGAGGGGTTTTCCCCTGTCCAGAATCCCCTTGGACTACTACTTGACAAGTCTTGGGACTACATGAAATCAGGGACAAAGTTACCAGTCTGATCTCTTGGGATATAGTGGTGATTCTAGAGGAAAAAAAAAAGGCACAACTCTTCTGTACCTGTCGGGCAGGGTAGAACCGGGCCGAGGCGGGTAGAACCCAGCCGGGCAGAGCAGAGCCGAACCGGGCCGGTTAGAGCCCAGCAGAGCCGGTTACAAGCCGGTAGACGCGAAGCGGAACAGAGCCCGGTCCCGACCCGGTCCGAGCCGGTCCGAGCAGAAGGGGATTGGGGCCCGAGCGCAGCCGAACCGCTCCGAGGAGACCCGGCCGGACCCGAGCGGTCCCCGGGCTCCCGCCTTTTGTCTTGCGGGAGCCCAAGTTCAAGGGCAAGCGGCGTCGCGGACCCTTCCTGCGGCACACGGGGCTCATCGCCGCCCTCCGCGTCCTGACGGTACGGTGAGGACGTGGCCCCGGGGACTGGGGGGGGGACACCCCACACACCTTCCCCTCCCCAAACCATCCGGGCCCCCCCCGACGTCCCCTCTCCCCCCCGGCAGAGCTCGGCCGCGTTCTGGCAGAGCCCGGGGGGGCCTGGGGGGGCCGGGGGTCGCCCGTCACTGCAGCGCGTCGCCGCCGTCGCCTTCCCCGGCGCCCGGGCCGAGGCCGCCTGGCAGCGGGCTCAGAGATCCCAGTATCAGTAAAGCTATTACCTCATAGAGCAGCCTACCCTTTCTGAGCCTGGGGCCATTGTCCTTCCTGCAGACAGGCAGAAGTGATTCTTACCTGCTGAAATGAGGCTCTGGCTGCTAAACTGCTTGATGCATGTCAGTGTTCTTAGTGTGAAATTCAACACTTGGTTTTTTAAAACTTTTCCACTACATAGCAAAAATGTCTCTCTCTAATTTTGCTCTTTATTTTGCTGACTATACAATACAGTGTATCTAAGGCACAAATAGTATAGTGAGCTTCAACTCTAGCCATTAAAATAACTGAAAAAAATCCATATATTTTTATTATTACTCCATATTGCGGGAAGAAAAGAGACTTCATTACTTTTGGAACTGGTATGCCAATATTTATTTTAAAGAAGTTTACAGTTGTCAAGAGAGTCCTTGAAGAGGTGTCCAGAATTCAGAAATTGGAAACCTTACAGCTCAGGGAATCTCTTGTTAGTCTTATCCTGGATTCCTGCAGAAATTCTAGTTTCATTAGGAGAGCCCAGCAATGAGATGGGATGCTGCAATGTTAAATGATTACAAGTATAAAACCAGTCAAGGCATCTGAAAATGAGGGAGGTTTATTCCCATTTCTTGCAAAAAGGAATTGTTCCGTTCATGGATTTGGGATCCTTTCAAATCTCTGAGAGCAAGGATTTGGGAATTTGTCTTTTATAAGCAGAAATCATTTATAACATTTACAAAGGCAGGGTCAACATAAGGACAAATGCTAAACACTTTCCATAGTCAAGATGGGCAAAATTACAGGAAGGGAAAAACCTCAAGCAATAATATCTTGCTTTCCAGATCTCCATCTTGTTGAATTTCTTCTTTTTCTTGTTTCAGGTCAGAAAGTAGTTCCAATTGCTCAGTCAGATTTTGTACTAATTCTAGACACCTTAATCTTTTCCCGTGTCCCATAGATACTTAATATAGTATTTCTAGGCAATAATCCAAATCTTCAAAATGTCAAGATACATTTTTTTCTGGGTTATCTGTCAGGCATGAAAATAGAACTTGGTTATCACCCAGTATCAAAAGCACGCCAGTTTAAATAATTGAAGTAACGGACTGACTAGTGCAACCTGCATTTGGAGACAGGAAGACTGCACAGACACGTTTGCCTGGCCCAGGCAGAAGTGAAACCTCAAAGGCTCTTCAGGATCTGGCAGGTATCCACAAGAAAGTCTCTGCACAGATATTGGTGGTCTAAGTCACTGTCAGGCCCATGAAGAGGGCAGTGCTGGTCCCACACATGTTAGGGCCAGTAAAAGAGTTTTCTCATCTCTCAACAAACCAGGAAGAGAAGGTTTGCAGACCTACTCCCACCAGAGCCTTGCAGTTTTCTGTGCTTAAGCCTGTTTTGTCCTACAATACTTCTTCCCATTTTAACCCAGTCATAGCTTCACTTAGGGCTAGTTGAGGCCCTGCATAGTAGGCTCTGGAAGGAAGTTTTTTTATTTGCATGTACTTAGCTTCATCCAAAATATATTCTTTAATTGAAAAGTTATAACTCCTTGCAAAGACTAAAATGTGAGGTTGTGAAAAAGGAGTAATAGTTAACTTAAAGATTTGGACACAGATTTTCTTTTTCTTTCTTTTTCTCTCTCTTTCTGAAATTGCTGTGTGCTTGATTGGTCTATTTCAAAGGGGAAATGTTTTCTGTTCTAGCTTTGACTGTTTTAGGATGTCAGCCCTCCCCACCGGCCTGAAGAATTAAAACATTTTGACTGGAGGAAGAAAACCCTGAAAGTTTCTTGAGAGGAAGAAAACACACCAAGAAGGGAAGCTGCTGAGAGAAGAAATGCTCAGAGATACACTTAAGACTTTTTTTGCTCCTCAGAGCTGTGATCCAGGAGTCTTGCAACTGAAACTCTTGAGTCTGCCCAGCCTGTTAAGTTCAGTTGGCAGATCCTGGCTCTTGGTTGGACGGAGAGGAGGAGGAAGGAAGGAGGGAGGAGGAGGAAGGATGGACGGAAGACAAGGAGGAAGGACGGAGAGAGGAGGAGGAGGAGGGAAGGAAGGAGGAAGAACAGAGAGGAGGAGGAAGGAAGGAGGAAGGATGGAGAGGAGGAGGAAGGATGCACAGAAGACAAGGAGGAAGGACAGAGAGGAGGAGGAGGAGGAGGAGGAGGAAGGAAGGAAGGAGGAAGAAGGGAGAGGAGGAGGAAGGAGGGAGGGAGGAGGAGGAAGGATGGACAGAAGACGAACGTCTGAGGATAGCTTCCCCAGGAAAGCTTCTTATACCGAAAATCTTACGTTCTATCTCACCACCTGCTTGCACTTTACTGACAGGACAACCAACTTGGCTCCTGAGCCCTTTCTTTTAGGCTACAGGAGAGGTGGTTTGGAAAAAATGCATTTTTGGCCTAAAAAGCACGAACGTCTGAGGATAGCTTGCCCAGGAAAGCTGCTAGACATGAAATCTTACATTCTATCTCATCAACTGCTTGCACTTTACTGACAGGACAATCAACTTGGTATCTTAAAAAATGAATTCTAGTGCTTAATCAGTCCATCAGAAAACAGAAAGCTCATGGGAATCTGTGGGATGCAGGCTGCTAAATACCCATTAGACAGTACCACTGCTACTTACACCACTGATTCTTTTGCAATAGGGAAATTATTTCTTTCTGCAATAGAAGTTTACCTGGTGCTTCCTCAAGTGTATCTGAAAGTGCTTCTTCTAAGGCCCCTGCTATTTCTCTGAATCTGTGAGAGAGAAAAGTTTTGAATATTACAATTCAATAATTGCTTAAACTGATGCTTTGGGGCGAAAAAGGGGGATTTGGGGGCCAAAACCTGGCATGTTGGGGGGAAAAAGTGGGATTTTCGAGGGAAAAAAAGGCGATTTTGAGGAAAAGGAGATGATTTTGGGGTGAAAAAGTGGGATTTTGGTGCAAAGAAGGGTGATTTTGGGGTGAAAAAGCGCATTTTGAAGTAAAAAAGGGCATTTTGTGCTGAAAAAAATGCAATTTTGGGGAGAAAAATGGTATTTTTGAGTAAAAAAAAGACGTTTTTGAGCAAAAAAAGGTGATTTGGGGGTGATGATCTTCTAGGTCCCATGGCTATCACCAGAGCCGTCTGCCAGCTAGTCCCTTCTCACACAGTGAGAAGGTTTGCTGTTGCATTGCTTACTGCTTTTGATGTGACTTAATACCTGTTCTCCAAGACTTGAGGTATCGTGTTAAAGCTTTATTGAAGTTAAAATAAATTAAGTTGAATGGATCATTTTCATCTGTTTGATTCACCTTTCCTCTCTAATGACTACTTCAAGGCACTCCATCAGGAGTCTACAACTTCCCTTATGACTGTTGTAAAAGTGTGGACATGGCTTAGTGGGACTGGGCACTGTTAAGTTTATGGTTGGACTTTATACTCTTCTAAGTCTCTTCCAACCTAAATGTTCCTGTGATTCTATGAAGTCCACACTGTCTGGCGAGGTTTCATGTGAAATGGGTCAGAAATTTGATGAAGCCAAATCAGGGCAAAGTCTCTTTTCTGGGGCAGACGAGGCCTTTCAGCTGGAATCAGCATGGCATGGTGCATTCCAGCTATGCCAACAGGTCTGCACAAGGAGAAGAAAATAAAGCTTTCTTCAGCACAGGAATGTGTTACTGTGAGAAGTATCACTTGTAGTGAAGAGGTTTAGCTTGTAGCCTGCTGAAGTCCCAGGGGTTTTAGGTTTTTTTAGGTGATCAAGATCTTGAGAACTTCTGATTGGAAGAAAAATTTATAGTATGTACTTTCTGTTCTATCTCCTGAGAGATCTTCAAGGTTTAGATGTTTGCTCTCACATATAACAGCATTCCCCCTGCCTTTGTCATCTTAAGATGTGTGCAGTTTTACTGGGTGTGAACTGCTGGAATCTAGATGTTTTCTTTGCAAGAGAATAGACAGAGTGAGAGCAAGAGCGAGAGAGAGACAGAGAGAGATAGACCAGGACAGAGAGAGAGACAGAGACAGAGAGAGAGAGAGGCAATGAGAGAGAGACAGAGAGAGACAGAAAGAGAGAGACAGAGTGAGAGAGAGAGAGAGGCAGAAAGAGAATAGACAGAGAGAGAGAGAGACAGAGAGGGGGAGAGACATAGGAACAGAGAGAGAGAGAGAGAGAGACAGAGACAGACAGAAACAGAGATAGAGGGGGACACAGAAAGAGAGAGAAAGAAATGCTTTATTTCATCTTTTTTTAACAATTTTTCCTTCAAATTGTGGTCAAAGTACTTTATTTAAGCTTTTTTTTTCCTGAGATTTGGTTCAAATCGTGGTCAAAGTGCTTAATTTAGTAATTTTATCCTGAATTTTGGTTCAAATCGTGGTCAAAATGCTTTATTTCATCTTTTTTTTAACAAATTTTCATACAAATTGTGGTCAAAGTACTTTATTTAGTCTTTTTTTCCCTGAATTTTGGTTCAAATTGTGGTCAAAGAGCTTTATTTAGGTTTTTACTTGGAGCTGAGCCAGAGTCTCTTCTGCCTCTACTCCAACCAGAGAAGTAAATGGCATATCTGCATCAACAAAAGCTATTCCATGTTTTCTCAGCACTGTCATTTTTTAGGTAAACACTATTAGCCTGCTAAATATTTAGTGTTGCTTGCCCTTCTGCAAAAAGGGGTTGCTTCTAATAAGTAGTTATGTTAGCTACATCAGAACTTCCCAATATCACAGGAGAGAAGTTATACTCAGAGTAGGGATGCTTTCTTGTGAAAATGCCTGTTGAGCTCCCGGCTACTATTCTCCTTACCCTCAACCACCACATGCCAGTGCCACCCATGCCCAACACCGTCTCTGAGGGGCCTCAGGTGGTCTTCAGGGGTCTCTGGACCCCTCGGTCTTCCAGGCCCTGGGTCTGGGTTCATGCGTAGGGGTGGGGCTGCAGCTTTCCACACTGATACAGCACCATTTCTGACAAGCTGTTGTCCAGTTTGTGGTTTAGAGCCAGCCCCCACTGATACAGCCAGATTGCTTTGTCACCACCTCAGACAAGCCATCGTCCAGTTTGTGAGTTCTGTGTGTAGAAAGATCTTCTGTCCTCAGGAAAACAAGCTTTTAAGTCAAAGATTCTGCAGAAGTAATTAAATGAATCAACATGAACAATATGCTCTCACCTCTCATCCAGACCTGTCAAGATAAAGATGTAAAACCTGTATCAATTTTTTTTTGTTTATCATAATTCTTTCCAATATCATCCATAATTTTGGAAGGCAACCTGGGACGACGTATGATTAAAAGATACATAGAAACTATCTGCATGCCCATGAAAGATATTAACACACAGGACAAAGATAAATATGAATTCTGGCATTTAGTTTAGGTTTCCAATGCTAATTTTACAAATGGGCTGTTGAAAATAATTGAACTTGAAGAAGAATAAAAATTAGTGTGGTAAAAAAACCCCACCCCATTGCAAAACAAACAACACACACAAAAAACCCAAGCAAAACACAAAACAACAAACAAAAAAGACCCATATAACAAATAGTTGTGTTTGTCGGGTCTTTTGTTGGTTTTTCATTTTGTTTTTTTTTTTTTAAGAAAGCAGTAACATATAAATGAGAGATATTGGACGCACCTTGAGTCCTGTGTCCAGTTCTGGGCCCCTCAGTTTAAGGTCATTGAGACACTTGAACGTGTCCAGAGAAGGGCAACGAGGCTGGGGAGAGGCCTTGAGCACAGCCCTGTGAGGAGAGGCTGAGGGAGCTGGGGTTGTTTAGCCTGGACAAGAGGAGGCTCAGGGGAGACCTCATTGCTCTCTACAACTACCTGAAGGGAGGTTGTAGCCAGGAGGAGGTTGGTCTCTTCTCCCAGGCAACCAGCACCAGAACAAGAGGACACAGTCTCAAGCTGGATCTAGCAAAGTTAAGGGAAGGAATTACAGTACTGTCAAAAGCCTGGAGTTTGAGCTTACTGAACCAGCAAGAGAGCCATTAGGCATGGTTTATCTGATTATTCTGCATACATTTCCATGAGAATAGTATTTTGATTACTTTATTAATAAATACTATTGTTTGAGATACAAATACAATGGAAACTTTGATAACTGGTGAAAAACACCACATCTCATGCATGGCTTGAGGAATTTATTTTCAAAAATCACTGGTCAAGTCTTAGCAAATATACTGCAGATCTTTTCTGAGGCATGCAAGTTACAAGTTATTATGTAGGGTTTTTTTTCCCCTCCTTTATATTCCCCATTAAAGAAATAGTTTCACAATAAGTATTAATATAGATAAAATTGTTTTCTACTCCATGATTTAATAGGAACATATTTTCTAGTAAGTTCTTCAGCATTTTAGACTTATCTAGTGATAATTTATTGTAATTGCTGAGTTAAATCAGAGTGCATCTTTTCAAAGGCAACATTTTTACACACTGTCAGAAGCTCAATATTTTAGTTTTAAAGAAATTTTTGTATAGAAAGTAATCCAGATGCAACATAACACATGGGTATGCCAACCTTGTTATAATACTTCGTGGACATACTGAAATCCGTTTCAAATGTGTAAAGTTACTGTAAAGCTTGCTTCAGTGAGAAGGATTTTTTCCTTATCGTAGGATTCCTTTTGCTTGTAGTTCTTTAAATTGAAGTGTTTACAAGGGAACTGGCTTTGATAGTTTCTTGAAAAGTAGTTTGGCATTATTATCATCAATGCATTTTAAAATAAGATTTAAGATATCAGTCAAGAATTTAACATTCAGGTTTTACAGCTATTAAGTGCCATGGTCTAGCTGGGTGTTGTGATGTCAGGTCTTAGGCTAGACTTGATGATCTCAGAGTTCTATTCCAGCCTCAACAAGAATTCTGTGGAATTACCAACCCACCCAGTGAAAGAATTAAGCCACAGACATCATTCCAAACAGGGTATCACAAGTGACTTTACAGTGCATTATTGCCTTAAAAAGCAGCAGATGTCCCTGAAGATGGGAGCCCTCAGAGAAGTGATTGTCCCCCCCGTAAAAGCACCTCACTTTTCAACCCGCTGCCGAGGCGCGGAGCTCCGGGACCGAGGGCGGCGAGGCGAGCCCGGGGGTGGGGAGCGGGGACAGCCCGGTCGCTGGGCAGACGATGCCGCTCCCCCGCCTCCTCCTCCTCCTCCTCCTCCCGCCGCCTCAGGCCTGACGCGGCGAACACGCCAAGGCCGGCGGGCCCAGCGCTTGCAGCCGGGGCAGGGCTGTGAGGGGAGACCGGCAGCCGCCGCCGTTCCCCACCCGCCCGCCGTGGCGCCGCTGGCGGGGCGAAAGCCGGGTATTGCCTTTGCTTCTTTCGCTACCTTCAGTTTTTTACAAGAAATGTTGCAGCCCAGAATCTCCAACTCTGCATATCAACACCAAAAGATATTTTCCAATACTTATTACACCAAAGGTACATATCTGCTTTGTTGGGTTCCCCCCCCCCCCTTTTTTTTTTTGGTTGTTCTAATATTACTCTCTTGTCTCCAGGCAAGAAAGCAATTCTCTCTTTGCCTCAGAAACATGGTGTAACCTCATGTCTTGCTGGCAGGGGATTTAAAACAGCCACTATAATTTCTGTTCCCCCTCCTGTCCTGTCCGACTGTTCCTCGTCCATCCACACCCAACTGTTCCCCATCTGTGTGTCCCTGTCCGACTGTTCTCTGTCCGTCTTGTCTGAGTCCAACCATTCCCTGTCCGTCTGTCCGTGTCCGACTGTTGCCCCCCTCCCGCCCTGTCTGACTGTTCCCTGTCCGTCCACGTCCGACCGTTCCCTCTCCTGCCCTGTCCGACTGTTCCCTGTCTTATCTGTGTCCGACTGTTCCCTGTCCGCGTGTCCCTGTCCGACTGTTCCCCCGGCGGGACCCTGCGAGGAGGAGAAGGGGGGGTGGTGAGGGAGGGGGGGGTGGGTGGCAAGGGGGGGTGGCACGGCCAGAGCCGGGCTCAGCCGGCGCTTACCCGCTTCCCGAGGGGGCCGGGAGGGCCGTTCTCACCCGTCGGACCTGGTGAGCCCTGGGGAAGAGGAAAGCGTCAAGTGAGGTGATCTCATCCCAGAGGTGGGAGGTATGTCTCTTTAGTGCAGGCTTTCCCTTTAGCTCCAGTTTTTTTCAGAGCTTGTTAGTTTGTACTTTTCCATCAGAAGCCCTACATTTTCCTAAAACAATTGAAGTACTACTAAAGAAAATGACTGCAGTAAGTTTGAAGTAGGAACTCTAATAGTCTTCTTTCTCTTTCTTCCACAAATGGAAATTCTTAGTACTTTTGTATCTCAGCATTTTCAAATTCAAATAAAATGAAATTATGTGTGAACTTGCACACTCTCACTTCATTAGTCATTCCCTTCATTAGTCAAATAAGAAAGGGCAGTACTTAACGCTTCTTCTCATGAAAGAAGTTATCACCATTTGAGAGCTATTCGTTCAGAGCACTCTTTCCTTCTGGGAGCGCTTCAGTGGGTGAGAGAGATTTGAAGTACCTTGAGTTTCGTATTGTTATGTACCCTAGTGTATAATTGGAGCTGTTTTCTTGTCTTTCTGTCTGCATCAATAATAAAGATGTGGTCCCAGGGGTTTTATAGCACAATCTTTGCTTTGTTACTACGTTGCCATAGTAAAAAAAAATTAATTTGCTGATTTCAAACAATCAATACACAGGTGGAATGACACTGGCCTGTACCAGCAGCATGTGCAAGCTAACATACTAGTAAACTTTTAATGCAAAAAAAATTATATTTGCATGAAATTACTTTTCTGAATTGAATGCATTTCTTCTTATTCCAACTTTACCTGAATATAGAACATTCAGTAAAAACCCTCCTGCTTGCTGTCTTCACAACCATTTATTTTCACTCTCTTGGTCACACAACACCCCTGAAGCCACTGGAGCACTTCCTCATGTGAGAACCAATTTAGTTTTACTATGGTGGGTAAATAAGAGTTGTGATGGGCCTAGGCTTGCTGGTCCCAGATGCCAAATTAGGGGGCAAAATTGTGAAATTTGGCAACTCGGGGGTGGAATTGGGTAAATTTGGGTAAAAATTGGGGGATTTCAGGTGGAATTTGGGGGGGTTGGGACGAAATTGGGTGATTTGGAGGCGGGATTGTGAAATTTTGGGGGGAAATAAGGAAATTTGGGGGGCAAACGGTGAAATTTGGGCAATTTCAGGTGAAATTGGACCAAAAAAATGGGCCAAAATGTGACCATTTGGGGTCAGATGTTCTAAGTTGGGGGGGAACAAGAAACTTTGGGTCAAAAATGTTGAGCATAAAGGTTAAAGATAAATCCAGTGATAACCATATAGCATTAGTAACTCAAGAAAAGCATCAGAAAATTGAAGAGTAATCAGTAGTCTCTTACCCAAAGAGAAGTGGGAGGGAACTAAGCTAAGAAGTTGCTTTAAGCATTACCCAACAACTGATGTAACAAAAAAGCCCAACTCAAAGCTCAGAACTCTTAGTGCTGCTTGGTCATTAACTGGCTGCTTTGTGTTTGGTCAGAATTCAGTACTCTTTCTCTGCAGTTTGTATCACATAGATTTAACATCCAGTCTGAACCTTCCCTGGTGCAGCCTGAGACTGTGTCCATCTTTTCTCTGAAAGAGAGATTGGTTCTAATGCTGCATTTATCATGAAACATGATGAACTGCATAGTATGAGAGTGCTCCTTCCTGAGCTGGAGTGAGCTTCTGTACCACATGCTAAGTGGGCAGCAAGCAGCAAACCGGTCTGTTGCCTGTGCCTCGCTGGAGATTCAGCACACAGAAATCAGCATCACCACGATGATCCTTTGCAGTTCCAGCTGCAAGTGGGAAGGATTAATTGGAGGGGTTTCCAAGCTGTGGTGCTGAGGGCCATGGGGCAGTGGTGCCCTGGCAGTGCTGGGGGATGGTTGGACTTGATCTGAAAGGGCTCTTCTAATCAAAACAATTCCATGTCAGAAGGGAATCCTCTCCTGACTGCTCAAACAATTCAAGTTGTGTGCTAGACCTCCCATACTATCAACCAGTTTGTCAAATACTGTCCTTTTTCTTCCCCCCACAGGTTATAACGAGGTGCAGCCTGGACTATGTAAGTGTTCTTAAATAGTAATTGCAGATTACCCCAGTCTGTCTATCCGCAGTCTCCCATGTATCCCCAGTATCCCCAGCATGTGTGTCCCTGTGGCCCCAGTGTCCCCAGTATGTGTGTCCCCAGTGTCCCCAGTGTCCCCAGCATCCCCAGTATGTGTGTCCCCAGTGTCCCCAGTATCCCCAGTATCCCCAGTATGTGTGTCCCCAGTGTCCCCAGTGTCCCCAGTATGGGTGTCCCCAGTATCCCCAGTGTCCCCAGTATTGGTTCCCCCCGTATCCCCAGTGTGTGTTTTCCCCATGTCCCCCGGTATTAAATATCTTAAGTTTAGTTTACACTTTTTCATAAGGCTGTAAATAAAAAATTTTAAAAAAGAAAAATCGGTGTGTCTCAGAAAAAATAATTTAAAATTATATTCAGAAATTCTATTTTATATAAAAAAGCAAAAATTTTCTTTTTTTCTAAAGGGGTAAAATAATTTATTTGAAAATGATGAAAATAAAAGCAAAATATGGCATTTAAAAACATTTATTGATACCATATGAATATATTTTTATAAAAATATAGTCCTAAAAAAATATTAAAATATTTAAAAAATGAGCCTTAGTATCTTAAGATAGCGTTTCTCAATCAGCTTACCTGGGGATGGGTGGATGGGAACCCACAGCGGGGGTGTCTCGGTAGCGGGCGCAGGAGGCACCTGGAAGGCAACGGGCGCAGCGAGGACTAAGCTGATGTTGCTCCTTCAGTCCTGGAAACAGGGTGGACTCGCTGGACCCTTGCTCTCTGCTGGAATAAATACTCGGCTGTGGGCCACGGAGGACTTGGACTGCTTGATGCAGGGCTGGGGGGGGGGGTGGGATGTGGGGTGGCACTACTGGGAAGAAGGAGGGAATATTAAAAATCATGAGTAGAGTTGAGCCTGGAAAGAGGAGAGGGGTGGATAGGAAGGTGTTTTAGGATTTAGTTGTTTGTTTGTTGTTTTTTTGTTTGGGGTTTGTTTTTTTTTTTGTAACCTACTCTGATTTTGATTGGGAATAATTAAACTAACTTCCCCAAGTTGTGTGTGTTTTACCTGTGATGGTGTTGTGTGTGTTTTACCTGTGATGGTGATTAGTGAGGGATCACTCCTTGTTTTTACCTCGACCCCCTAATGCCCATACTCTCAACTCAGAGCAATGAAGTATTCTGTATAAATAAACAGTATGTCTCTAAACCTGCTGGGCTATCAGCAAGCAGGGTTAAGAAGGGAGCACAGGAACTAGGAACCAGCAGGGGCAATTAATTTTTCTTGAAGCACTATAACACCTCTAATTTCCTTGAAGTAGACAGAATGTAGGAACAGACTCAATTAAAACTGATGTTTGGATGCCAAATAAGCTTGTCTTTTAATCACATGTTTGTATACTGATTTTGATGTGTGTCTTATGGAAAAGGGGGAGGGGGGGAAACGGCGTCGTGCCTCAGTTTACCCCGGGATGGGAGAGGGGGACGGGTCCCCCGTCATCCCGAGCTGAGGATCGGAGTCGCCTTGTGGAACCGCTTCGTGCCTCGGTTTACCCGCTGTGGGTAAGGCCACTGCACACCCCCCACCTCCCCCCAGGCTAATAGGGTACCGCTTCGTGCCTCAGTTTACCTGCTGCGGGTAACCCCACTGCCCAGTCTAACAGGGGCTGGGGTTCCCTCCATGGTGCAGCTTCGTGCCCCAGTTGGACCACGGGGGGACACCAGGTGACACAAGGGGCCACGGGGGGAACACCAGGGGCCAGGAGGTGCCACAAGGGGCCACCAGGTGCCACCAAGGCCCAAGAGGTGACCCGGGGGGGCCATGAGGTGACATGAAGGGACACCAGGTGACACAAGGGGCAAGGGGGGACACCAGGTGACACGAGGGGACAGGAGGGGCCACGAGGGGACACCAGGGGACAGGAGGGGCCACGAGGTGTTACGAGGAGCCACGAGGGGACATGAAGGGACATGAGGGGCCACCACAGAGGAGATTGCAGAGCTGATTGACAGGGCTTTAAACGAGATGTGAAGGAGGAAGGAGATAATGTCACCAGGTTGCCATGTAGCAAACCGTGGGAGGACACAACAGTGTGGGAACAAAGAGGGACTAGCAAGGGCTATCAGTCTGTTGCCTAGAAGCATGCTGGGGACAAAGTAATGTAGTCAGGGTTTGCAGAGATGTCCCTGACCCCCTTCAGGCAGTAGCTGCCAGCAGGGAAGCATCAAGGAGACACATTAATGGAATAAAGGGGAGGTTCCCTGAGCAGAGCTCTGGGGCTGTCTGCGGGGGGGGCTGGGGGAGGGTGGTTCCTGCTGCCGGATGCTGCCAGGCTGCGTTGGAGAAGCTTCTCCAGCACAAAAGTCCTCCTCTGGCGGTGGTCACCCAGATGCTGCCCTGCCGCGGGGGCTGACCGCACCCCGGGGGCCAGCGCTGCCCTCTGGGCGCCCTGAAGGCTTCCTGCTGCTGCTGAACTTCCTGATGGTTCTGTTCGAGCAGGGGGGAGGCAGCTCTGCCCCCCAGCTGCCCCCTGCCCCAGGGGCTGGGGAAATAGTAATGCTTCCCATCCAGGAGTAAGAATATGGGAATACAGCCTGTTCAAATCACCTGTGTACATTTACAGTTGCATAGCTGAATATTCTCTGGTCTGCTGGAGGATTTCTAAATGGCTGCTATGTGCCATTGCTAGTAAAGTTTGTTTTTATGAAATAAGTTGTTACAGTAATATATTGTCATAGTTAATGCTGTCCCTTAGTAGATAATTTTAGGTGTCTTAGTAACAGGCTATATACTCCTGGTTGTTGGCCTGCATCTGATGAACATGTTTAAAACCTTGTGTTTCTATTTCTTTTACAAAGTTTATTTATTTGCTTTCCCTTACCTTTCTTTTTTTTCCCACTCTCATTCTCTCCATGTTCTTGATAAACTGATCAAGAGGTTTGACCCCTCCATCTGCACAAGCACGTGAAAAGGGATTGCTAGAGAAAATGAGATAAGACAAGGAGAAGGAGAGAGGAGGGTGGATAAAAGAGATGCAGATGATGCAATTAAATAAAGTAAGTTAGAAGAATGGAAGTGAGGAAGGAGAATAAAAGGAGGGGGGATCCTCAGACACATCAAGGGAAAGAAGTTAAAATGTTCCTCCAAAAGGGGTTTTGTCTGCAAACATCTCTTCTGTAAGTATTCTCAATCCTGACTGCCTCTCATCACCTAACTTGAGTCATTTTCCTGCTGAAGTTAGAGGGATGGGAAATAAATTGGAAAAGAAGCTTTTTATAGATTCACACTTGTGCTTCTGGGTGCTAATGCACCATGGTGTTCTCAGGTAAAGGTTTATTTTGGAGCTGTGGGATGTACAAAGCAATTCTCCAGTGCTCTTGTTTTTCACCCCATAGAGGCTCAGCAGGTGAGGATTTGAGCATTTCAGTAATACTTGGTCTCTCCTGGGAGTTTATCTGCTCTGTTAGTTCAATGACCACCTTTTGGGGGGTAAGGCAAGGAAGTGCTTGCAGAAGTCCAAGTGCTTTGTCTCAAACTCCAGCTGTTGGCATATGCTTTCTGGCTTGTATTATTCCAGCTGTAAAACTTAGGTTTCTTGCAAGTCCAGGGTGTAAAGTGCAGGCAGGGCCTTTATCTGTCACAAACCTGACAGGTCCAAGTACTGAGTGAAGCTGCATCTTGGTCTCCATCCCCCAAACAATCAGGCTGGGCTTTCTTTCCCAAAGGATGAACTCCAAAAGGATCCTGACACTCAACACACCACCCATGGCTTGGAAAAGAAACAGGACTTTGGCTTGTCTAACATCTGGATCAAAAGTGTAGCTTCCCTCCCCTCCCCTGCCCAGCCTTTTGTGACACCCAGTGTCACCCAGTAAAACCCCAGACTGGAGCATTCCCTCCTCCCCGCTCCTCCTCAGTCGTACTGCAGCAGGGAGTAGAAAGGGGTCAGGGCAGCCTGCTAAACCTATGACAGATGCACTCTACTAACACCCCCTCCCCCCCCACAGGGGGAGGGAAAGGGAACAAGGGAGAGAGACTCAGCCATTAGAAAAGGGAACTAGAATAGCTTTAATGAAAATGGAAATGATAAAAATGGAATATATACAAATATATACAAAACCAGTATTGAACCCAACCCTCCCAATGGTAATTCCATCACCGTCACCACTGATGCTGTGGAGCAGGCACCGGGGGAGTCCCAGACTGGATCCAGCAGCAGACGGGTGGACTGCGCCTCTTGCTCTAATTTTTCCCACGTCTCTTGGTTTTTAACTGCTTCAAACAGTCTGCCACGGCATAAGCAGCCGCTGTGCTTCCACACTACCCTTAGTGGGAAGATCCCACAGGATAGCACTCGCCTTATCCCACAGTTCTGTTGTAAAGATATGATCTTCCATGACATCAGAAAATATGTCACAAGTCCGATTCAGCACTAAATTCAGGCCGTGGCCTAAAATATCTTTGTGCTGGTTATCTGCTTCTTAATGAGCCTATATATGTCCCTCAGGCTTTTCTTTAAAAACTACTACAGCTTTTGTGGAAGTGTACTTGTTTGTAAAGGATAGCAGGATAATGACTTGCTGCTGTTTTTGGGATAGAATGTACCTGTGAATGCATACGCTGCATCTCACTGTAGGTATCCTGTAAAAGAACACTCCCCCCCCCATTACTTTCTGTGAAAGATGCATTGATACGAAGGCACAACCAGTCTCATTGATGTGCTGTCCTGAGATTAGGACAAAGGATTAATGCCCAGTCTCCCTTAGATGAAGACTGTTCCTTATAGCCCTTCCAGTGCTGCAGTTTGCAGCAGCAGCAGTGTTGATGCTGGGCTGCTGTGCAGGGAGGACACAGGGGTGGCTCTTAGAGTATTTTCCTCTGAGGGGATGGTGCTTCCCTCAAAAACTCAAGGGTGTTTTTGCAGGAGTGTGTCTGAGCAGAGTGGCAGCTGCAGGCAATGATTTTCCTGGGAGGCTCTTCATAAGGCAGAATCCTACCTGTGCAGTTCACTCCAGGACAGCCTGCTAACCAGGGACTGCTGCTAGTTCTGCCTCCTGTTAGTTTGGTAACCCCGGTGCTCCCGGTAAACCCAGTAGTTCCAGTAACCCTAGAGGTCCCGGTAACCCGGGTGGTCCCGGTAACCCCGGCGGTCCCGGTGCCTCCAGTAACCTCGGTGGTCCCGGTAACTCCGGTGGTCCCGGTGCCCCCGGTAACCCCGGTAACCCCGGTGGTCTCGGTAAACCCGGTGGTCCCGGTAACCCCGGTAACGCCAGCGGTCCCGGGAATCCCGGTGCGGCCGGGGCCCCCGGTAACCCCGGTGGTGCCGGTAAGCCCGGTGAGCGCCGGAATGGAGGAGGACCATCAAGTGTAAAACTCAGTTTCAACAAAGTTTCCTCCTCATTAAACTTTCGGTGTAACTAAACTCTTAGTGAGAGAAGAGAAAGAAATGTTGTGGTGAACTTGGTCAAATTTTTAATGAACTGTGCTTCAAGGAGGAAATTCAGAAGTAACAAAAGTTAAAACTCCACAAAGTGTTCCTGATGTCACTCACGTGCACAATTTCTTTAACTTGGAAGGAAGCTTGAAGGTTGCGAAGAGGTCACAATGCACTTATTGAATTTAGTTGCCCACCATTTTCTTCTGCCTCCTCATGACAGCAGAATTCAGGTGATGCCCACATCTCTCTGATGGGAACATCGAGTCCAGCTTCTTAGCTGACGCCAGTAATAAAAGTGATATTGCCTGAAGGTGTAGAAATGTTGATTCATACATGTTCCTTTCTACCAGCACAATTACAGGAGCAGTAACATCCAGTATTAGAGAGCTTTGGATGAGCCCAAAGTGCCTTTGTTTGGCTTTTTTTGTCACCAGGACAGCCCAGTGCCTGAGACTGGAGTTCTCCAGTGCCCTTTGAAAAGGCCATTGCATTCTCTGGTACCACACAGCATGTTGCATTATCTCCTCCTGTATTATGATTTTCCAGCCAGTACCATCAGTCATCAGCAATTACTTGTTTCCACTGAAAATCACAGAATTTTATCTAAGCAGATAGATGGATAAAAGATAAAGCTTGATAAGTGACTATCTCTCTTTTATCTACACATCTTTTCTCATTAGGCTTTTAAGAAGTGTGTGATTTCTTTTTTAAGCATGGAACAGGTAATTCATAGGACCTTTTAAGTCATAGTTTAAGCCTGAAAGACCAACTTTTTCCCTGCATCTCATATCCAGTTAAGCATCCAGGGACAGGCAAACACAGCAAGTGCTACACATATTCAGCAAGTATCCGGCATATCCTGTTAGGAAAGCTATTTAAATTCACTCCTTTTGTCTGAGAAAACCCAACAGATGAACTAGGACCCCTACTTTATAGGAATATAAAAAAATGTAATTAGGAAAAGCCACCTCAAGTTAGTTCCATCTCTGCAACAGCAGCCAGAGAACAACATTCTCCTGGCATGTCC
>WUAM01002987.1:0-28267 GCA_024336885.1 Actenoides hombroni
TGCTGCCTGTTAACTGGCAAACAGGTATGTGATTTGCATGCAATGCACTAAGGCATGCCTAACAGGCTGAACCAAATTAAACAACTCATTGCAGGAATTATTGCAGTTGGAACAGCCCTTATATACTAAAAATACTGCTTTCCAGCAGAAGACAGAGCCACCTTGCATGAAAAGGAGCAGGAGATCTACAAAGATGCTTGTTTCCCTTTACATCAGTTATGTCAATCATTAAAAGGAAGCTGACATAGACAATTCCTTCAGATTTGAGATCAGGGAACTTTGGTTATTAATTAATCAATGCCTGTTATTTTCTCCAGCCTCTATGGTAGTTACTTGGAAACATTTGGTAAAATCACCTCTCCCTATAAGAGGAGAAGTAAATATTTTTTGCTTTTAGAGGTTGAAGGATATAAATAAATCCACTGTCTGTTTGTTGTTCTCTAGCAAAGATTTGTTGCGGATCTGCACTCTGAGACTCTAGCTTTGAACTCCCATTGGAGATTAATCCCTACTGTGTATTTCATTTCTTGGTCTCCTGTGATGACTCTTAACTTGCTTCAATAGCTGTTGGTAAATACAGCACCCAACTAAAAATCACACTGCTTTTTAAGTTTTTTGCTAACTTTTACGACTTGCAAAAGCAAGTTTAGCCTTGATTAAATGGAGTGTGCTTAATTACATTTAAGATACAATCACCTTAGACTGATTGGAGAGCTCAGAGAGGAGTACTGGACCCCTGGACACAGAAGAGAGGTTGTGAAGCACCCACTAAAACTTCTTTGGGTGCAAAGGAATTGGAAACCTTTCTGTGTAGCACCACCATGAAAAAGGGAAGACATCGGCATTGTTGGGGTTTGGGGTTTTGGTGGGTTTGTTTTTTTTTACCCCCGGAAAAAAAAAAAAAAATAAAAAATACGCTGCCACCAACTGCGTCAGCTCCTCCCAAGGATGGGCTCCAGCACATGAATCGGTGGCTGACGGGAGTAACTGGAAATGCCTTCAAAGCAGAGAGATGGCAACTTACTTCGCACGCGGGGGCCGAGCCCGCTCAGCTCTTCCAGAGGCACCACCGGCCCAGAAGCCGGGGAGATGTTTCTCCTCCAGCAGTGGCAGGGTCTCCCTGTGTGTCTCCCTTGCCCATTCTCCCGAGTCCATCAAGCTCATAACTTTTTCCTGACTGACAGCAGTGGAATAAATATTTCTACTTGGTGTCTACCTATTTTTGGGGGATCTGAGTTTGCCTCCTGGAGGCATCTAGTTAGTTGTGATGGGCAGGTCTTTAGTTGGTGGCAGTTTGGCACCTATGTGCTTTTCTCCTTTTTTGGGGGAGGTCTCTCTGCATTTTGAGGCATTTCAGGTCTCTTAAAAATCTGCTGCTAAAGTTAAAACAGTAATAGTATACAAAAATATAAAAAATCAAAAACAAACCACCAGTGCCCACAGATGTACAGAAAGCTCAAACTAGTTACGTACTGTTGATTACTAAGTTGCATTTACATTGATGTGGCATTTGTGACAATTAAAGGAATTTTGGATTTAATCCCATTTGAAGTATCTCCCTTTTTTATAGATTTGAACTAAAGGACAGTTATTGAACTCAGACAATTTCCTGAGATACTATTTTTATGATAGTGAACAGTGAAATTAAGTGTGCTTTGTTTGATATTTTGTATCTAATATTACCAGAAACCTCTGTATTTTCACAGCCCAAAATAAGCTGGTCAATTCAGACACTTCAAAACTATGTAATATCCAAAATCTGTTTTTCATTAAAAACTTAACATTGTGTGAAATGTTAAATGTAAATGGCTAAAATTTCTCTGGGGACTGAAGTATTTATTTGTTAAGTACTTAGCACTTCTGTTATTTAATTAATACAACGTATCACTTGATGTTATCAAGAAACAAGAATTAATATTTCTTTAAACCTTTTACTTATTACAAAAAAAACCTGTGAAATTTTTGAGCCAAACTCTGCTTTTCCGGCTCAAAATCCACTTTTTACGACCCTAAATCCGCTTTTTCTGACCAAAAATCTGCTTTTTCTGCCCCAAAATCCACTTTTTCTGCTCCTAAGTCAACTTTTTCTGAGCCCAAGTCTGCTTTTCTGGCCCAAAATCCACTTTTTCTGACTCAAAATCCACTTTTTCTGACTCAAATCTGCTTTTTTTGCCCCAAAATCCACTTTTTCTGCCCCAAAATCCGCTTTTTATGAGCCAAAATCTGCTTTTCCGGCCCAAAAGGGGACACTTTCTGGCAAAGAAGACAAGATGTACTAAGCACATCTAGGCAATGTCAGGAAATTCCATTTTCTCTTTGCTTACAGAATCAATCTGTATTCCTAACTGGAGGATGGGGAAAGCCAAGCATAAGAAACTTGGAAAACACATGAATTTAAAATATAATTTCTGTTATCTTAGCAATCAAAAGGTTTCAATTGGAGACAATTTCAGTGTTTTATCTGAATATAAAATCTTGAATTCTGCCAACAGTCTCAAAAAATATTGGGTTTGAAATTTCTGTTTTGTTTTTGTATTCATGTGTTGGGGGGTGGGGGGGGGAATAGAAGATGTTTTAATATAAGAAAAAGCTTTTTAGGGGTGGGGGGGGTGGGGGGGAAGGGAGTCAAATAGGCTATTTCTGTATGTTCGGCCACGATGCTTGACAAAAAACGGAGAAAAAAAACATGATAAGGGTTTTCTGAGCTGTGCCCGTTTCTATTTGATCCCCTGAGCTCTTGTCCCATATGGCCTTTCGAGAAAACGGCATTTAAAAAAATAAAAAAAAAAAAAAATTTTTTCTAATTCTGTTAAATTAGCAGTGGACAGAAATGAGATGTCATAGATAATATGATTTAAATATGAGTGAAATATGCTGTTATTTTGCTGTTTTGTTGGGGTTTTTTACCTCAGAAGTAGATGTAGATCTGCAACAAGAAATACTCTATGGCTAAAATATAAGAAAAGTGTGGGGTTTGCTTTTGTTTTGTTTTATTTTTTACTTTCAGATGGCAACTAATGAGTCTCTTTCAAACAAGATTCTTATAAATGATGAAGGTATCTGTCACTGTTTCCTTATTTCCTGTTTAGTGTTAAAGGCTTTAATCACCGAAGAAGTTGGAGATCTTCATAAAGATCAATTAGATCTGTTCTCAAATGATGAATTATGAGTGCTTGTTTCTACCTGTGCCTAAAGATCTTTACCAGCACTAATGCAGCAATTTGAGAAAACTAGCTGCTCTGCTTTTGTATTCTTAGTTTTTGCAGACATTCAAGACTTCTGTTTACCAAATAGTCTGTAGTGGATACCTGTCATCACAATTTTGCTTATGTTACTGTTAAACATCATAAATATGATGCCTGAGGGTTTTGGGGGTTTTTTTTGTTGGTTTTGGGTTTGGTTTATTTGGGTTGTGATTCTGTGACACAGCCACGACATGTTGCTTATGGAAGCTTATTTATGAAGTTGCAGACACATTCCTTTGAACATAATAAAACTTGGAATATGGGACCAAACAAATAATTTAAAAATTATTGTTACTAATGCATATGAGTAGTTTCAGCCTAGCTCTCCCTTCTAAAAAGCAGTAATTTCAAGTAAAACCACTCGCTCCCTGCATTTCTTATTTTCTGACAATTAAAGCTAGAACTGCTTTCCAGAGGAGCACTACAGAAAACATGATTCACCTGCTGAATGCATCAGCTAAACAAATTGTTATTTAAACAGCAGCTCTAAAACTCCCAATTATTCTGGGTTTCTTCCACGGAGGGGAACAGGATGGTGCAGAATCCCCAATTACTTCCCACTGGAAATCCCTGGACACCCCTCTAGTCCATCAGCTCCTCTCCTCTGTTACTCTGCCCTCCTTCCCTGCCTTTCCCAGCACTCCCTGGTTGTTCACAAGCTGTGACACACCCACCCACAATTACTATTATTTCTTACGTTTATGGTCAAAGTACTGAGAATCTCAAAGGTAGTATGCTCTTATACTAATCACAGTGCAAAGAATAGAAATGCTTCCAGTAAAATAAGAAGAGTACACTTTTGACCTTTTCAAAACATAATAACTTTGTTTTCAAATTAAGTTAGACCCCTAGATTTATAATTAGGTCACAGAGAATTCACTCAAATATTGATGGGTTGGATGTATCAAAAAATATTTTATTAAATCATGAATAACAGACACATTTCTGTGGTTACTATGCACACCTACAGCTGGTGGAGAGGACATTCTTCATGTTCCAAATGACAAAACTCCAAAAGACTTTTTGCTCTTCAACTCTAATGTTGAGTCCATTTTATTTACTAAGCGTCAGCCTAATGGCAGCCCCTATTGAGGGACCAAAACAGCATCAATTCAGTCTCTTGATCAAAAGACCAAGAACCTTTCCTGCCTCCTCACATGCATTCTGAAGTTCTCCCAGGCATCAAATAGTTCATTCAGTAATTTGGGCCAATAATATTAAGCCCATGGTGGCTGCGGCGCGGGTTGTCTGGTGCTTGGTGGTGCGTGGGGTGTGGCGGGGGGGGGGGGGTGTAGCAAAGGCGGTTTGGTGGGGGGGCAAAGGGCAGAGGGTGGTTTGGGGATGCCCCGGCGGGTCTGGCCTCTGCGCGTTGTTGTTCCCACTCCGCAGCGTGAGCCGCTGCCTCAGTTTCCCGGGGGGGGGGGGGGGGCCGGTGGGGCACCCCGGTCCGGGCGCCCCGGTACCCGGGCATGTGGGGGGCGGGGGGGGGGGGGGGCAGGGCGGCGGGGGCGGCGCGCTTTTTAAGTCAGGTAAATCAGTAAATAAATTTTGTAGTAGGTTTAGAGCATGGAAGGAACAGTTTTTTCATGTCCATCATAACATCCATAAAAGAATGTTCCTTCCTTCTAGTGAAGTGCTTTGTCAGTCAGTAGTTTGCACCTAGCTCAAAATTCTTACTGCTATAGCATTGTTGACAAGATCAGAACAAAACAGTTCAGGCTTTTCTTTGGAGCTGCCAGCCAGAAATGGTTAAAGGTACTCAAAAGGCACAGCCTGTGCTGAGATGTGGGTGAGCATTTCCCTTCAAAAATTACCTTTCCAAACATTTCTTCAGCAGCTAATCCTACATATAATTTCCAAATTTTCCTAGGTTTCCTCATCCTCATCCCTTTTTTTTTTTTTTTTAATCCATATCTAAGTATTTTGTTCTGCTAATTGATTTACTTCCACTTAGATTTTCTGTATTCTAGAGCTCCTGGTAGACAGGTCAAATTTCAGCCATCCATTAATTTATCAATTGATGTGTTTAGAACAAACTTCACAGACTGTGTTTAGGGGAAGACCTTCATTTTCTACTTGCTCCCTTCTTTGGCTACTCTTTCCCACGTTTGAGCATATAAACAGAGATATAGACTATTTGACTGTCGTGGGATGAAAACGAAGATTCTGAAAGAAATAATCTATATTAATAGGGGGGTGATTTTCTTCAGCAAAATTGATTTATTACTGGACAGAGTGAAAACCATCCTCTTGGAAAGCTGCAATACACTGATAGATTGTATACAGACCCCTTAAATTACTTCATTACAAATTGACAACATCATTGCCAGCATATTTTGTTAAACACAGATGAACGTGCAACACTGGCAGACAGGCAGGCTGGCCACTAACTTTCATGAGGACTTCCAGTATCTGAGCAATAGAAAGTTTTGCTGCTCGATTATCTTCACCATGCTGAAAACAAAAGCTGGAGACCAGTTTTCCACTACTTTGAAGTACAGATGGACCCACAGGTCTCAGCACTGTCCTAAGCAAAGCACCTAAATGATGCAGACAACAGGCTGTGGGTTTGAAAGCAGAACAAGCCACTGGTAAGGGTTTGGATTTGGCAGACAGTTGAGTGGGATTAAGATGTGAATATATGAACATTTTTTTCTTGTCCTTGTTTTAAAACAAGCTAGTGTGAAAATCATCACAAAACTACACTATTGAGCTATAGAATGTACAAACAACTCTGTTATATTTACCTACAGGTGAAATTAATTTCTGTTTAACAAAGACAGTAGAAAAGGAAGGTCAGCCACAAGGACAGAAAGTACAATTGTCATGTTTTTGTGTTTTTATAAGGTGCTTATATTTGATGTCATCAGAATTTTTAAGAACTGCAGACGAGCTGATTTTATTGTAACAGGTTTATCCTAATCATTACCAACAGCTCTGTGGACAATATTCACTTTTAATGCTTTTCATATCTGGATAGATATTATCATAAGCTTACAGATGCAAAAACCTAGTCACTGGTATTTCTTTTTGTCCATTTAGTTTTGCTTTAATCTCTTGTTTTCACAAGTACAACCTGGGGTTTAGATGCCAAAAAAAAATTATTTCAGAAACAGTAAGGGTTAAGCAGTGAGTTCAATAAGGGAAAATTTAACCTGAAGCCTTTTTCCTTTACATCCCACCAGCCTCCACTTCAAATCAACAAACATAAAAATTCTAGGACGATATAGAAGAAAATATGAATAGAAATAGTGTAGGAGATTCTTTGTTAAAGATCTCGGTGACTAATTCCATTTACCACTGTGCATCTTAATCTCTTACTAAATTAAGGCTAGAAAGTCAAAATAGCAGTCATTCATAGAATTCATTTGTTCATTTATACGATTTATGGCTACAAGAGGTTACCAGAACATGGAGTTTGACCCTCATTACATTAAAAGTTATGATATTCCGCTAAGGAAGAACCAATTACGTGATGTTCAGAACATGACTGATCATTACAATTTCTTGCAAATCTTTGCAATATACTAATTATCTCTTCTGTTCTTAATTTATACACCCATATAAATTAAGGCAGAAATGTTATATTCAAGAAAAAGTAAACAGATTATAACAGCAGCTGAAAATGCAACTGGGTTTTCAAAGTATTAGTAGTTTAGATTTAGAATAGAAATGTTTAGATTTTAAAACATCTGTGAGTTGAACACAAGTCCTTTGTGTCCACGTGCATGATGTGGGCAGGTGGTCACAATTCTTAGGAGTCATTTGGTTTAGTTTAGCTCTGAGAAGAAGTATGTTTTCTTCTGCAGCTCAGATAGTCTATCCATCACTGGTCCCTCCCTTCCAATATTCTGCTTCTTCCCATACTTCCTCCTGGATGTGTTCTTTTCAGGGAGGTTTGGCACAGGGGAAGCAGCTCAGATGCAGTGCCTGGATCCCCTTTAAGGCACAAACGTCACATTCTTTCCTCTCTACCCAAACTGGAGGAGAGTATCTGTGGCTCTTTGAGCCTGTGAAAGTGAGCTCTGCTGAAAGTAATGGTTGTTAATGAGGAGCTAACGAGTGGGAGTTGCACCAAAGCATCTGAGTTGTGTGATATCATCTATGAAAAAAGGAGACATCCCAGAGTTACAACAAGGTCACTCACGGTGAGTTTCAGCCTCTGGCTTTCAGTCGCTGTTGGAGAGCTTGCTTTGCTTGGACATTCACCAAGGTATCAGGACAGGTGACTCAGCTCAATTCTTCCAGGACTTGAAGCTACAGTTTGTCAAGGAGAGGGAAGCAGTCAGCCCTAAAAAGAAAAAAAAAAATATATGCACCAGGGAAAAAATGCACACACTTTTTGATTCAAAGACTATACAAAGACTGGATGGGAGATTACCTTGAGGTGTTTGTGAAAGCATGCAGAATATATTTTGGACTGTTCTGAGGAATAATTTACTTCTATGAATCTACTTTTGATCATGAACAAGCATATCAAAATTAGTCCATTGTATTTTGAGGGAGTTTTTCTTGTCTGTGATAACTTTTTCTTCTCTGAATCATTTTCAGCTGTGTAATTCTCATCCACTTTCATGCATGGGGATAAACTTCACATTATGCAATAAATTAATAAATGTTTTTCATGCCAATTTCTTTTTTTTTATGTTATTGTGACATATACTGATCTTGTTAGAAGGATTCAAAACCACATTTACACCTACTGTACAATTATACATTCACTTTCAGTGTACTGTCAGAGATTATTTTCTTCACTGGTTAGATTGGGGCTATAACATGCTGCTAAATTAAACTATCATAGGAGATTTATTTAATTAAGACTAAGTCAAAACTCAGCATGGAGTAAACTCCAGGGAGTTACTGCTCCTTCTCAACCCCCTTCCACAAAGCTCCCCCCCGCCACTTACAGAGGAAGACGAAAACGAGGACGTGGTGGTGGAAGTGGAGAAGGAAGAGGAGGAGGAGGAGGGCGGCCTGGGGAGCCCCCCGCCGACGCTGACCGGCCACGGCAAGGGCCCTGTTCGGGGAGCCCTGAAGGTGAGTCCCGGGAGGGCGAGGGAGGGAGCGAGGCGGTGACTGCAGCCGCCCGGCCCGGCCCGGCCCGGCCCGCTGCCGGCGGAGGGGCCCGGGCGAGGGTGTCGGGCTGGCGGGGCAGAAAACCAGAAATGTTCTTGGGCTCCTACTGTTGGGGTAGGAGTCCTGATTTGAGTGGGAAGAGGAAAAGGATTAGTGCATCCAGAAGCAGCGGTGAAGCCCTCACATGGCCTTTTTCCATCATTCTGAACACTTCATAAAGAGTCTGTCTGGCTTCAGTGAGGCAAAGTCAATGCTAGTCCGAATACCCAACTTTCCTGCTGCTTTTAGTGTCCTTGGCGATGGGAGTGGAGGGGATGTCTTTCAGCTAAAATGAGAACCGTAACTCTGGAATGTGATGTCTATTATAGAGGATTTGAAAGGAAACTATGGAAGAGAGGTTGATATTGGCAGCTGTAAATCATCTGTATGTTTAAATAAGGAGTTTGGTGGCAATTTCTTTAAATAAAACTACAAAAGGTAACATTTCCAGCATTCTTTACACTCACCCTTACTATGGTTACAGTAACACCTATATAAGTACTTTACAGATGTTTGTATTACATAGCTTCCTCAGGACCCCCAGTTCAAAGGGGGTGGAAAAGGAGTATCCTGCAGCATTGCAATCTGCATGGCAATAACACAGTAAATGTTTATATTTAATGGAAGAGTTTTCAGGAGTCTGTTAATAGCATATGCCTTTGTAATTCTCTTGGAGACTGTTCTGTCAGGTTTGATTGGTACTGGCCAAGAGAGAGACCTAATGTTTATTGGTGAGTGTGGAGGACAACTCCTGAGATAATAATGTTAAGTTTCCTTTCCTGAAGGAGTGCAGCTGGAAGTACATTCCCTGCTGAGAAGTGCAGCAAACCATTATTTTGTATTTCTATAGAGACAGTTTTAATCTGTGTTCTATAGATTCTTGGATGAAGAACAGAGTTTCAGACTATCCATCACCTCAGTATTTTCAGCAGTGACTGGCCATGCTTATTCTGGTTAGAAATATTATTAATATCTTCAGTGGACAGAAAAAAAAAAAAAAAAAAGGATATGTTTCATACCCAGTTCTTCTCCTTCTTTTAGGTTTCCCTGACATTACCTATTTAGTGGGGTAGTTTTCCTAGAGAAGAGAAACTTCTTCAAAGGGCTATTCAGATTTTAGTTAAGTGGAAAATCCTTGAAAGTGAATGTAATTAATTCTTCATTTTAGTTATCCCAGGATAAAAAATACTATTACATATGAACATTTTCCACTTGCAAAACTAGTGACAAAAATGAGAATCATCTCAAACTTGTTTTTTGATGTACCAAGATGAGAAGATTTGTACAAATGCAGAATTGAAGAAAGGTTAATGCAAGGTTTCTTTTTTCCACAATTAGTGCCCATTTTATTTATTCATGAATGCTGTTAATAAAATATGCAGCAAGGCAGAGGAACATTCCATTAAACAGCTTCTACTGTAATTAAAAGATGAATTACCACTAACAAATTTTCAAAATTAAGATAAATTGGATAGTCTAGGAAATCAATGCTTCTTTACTTCAATATATATGTTTCCATTTGTTGAAGATAAATGTGTAACCTTTGTTGTATGGAATCTGTCTTCTTAGTTCAAAAGTAGATCCCAGTACCAGATCACTTCATTATTATTTTCATGGTCATGTGCCTGAAATCTGAGAAAAAAAATCTGTACTGAGTCCCTGACCATTACAGATCACAGATTAATAAACTGATTTTTTTTCTCATTTGCTTTATAATATCGGACGGTCCCCTCGGCCGGTCTGAGTGGACTGACATCTCCCTGCTCTGACATTGGCCTCCTTAGCTGCCCTGACATCTCCCTGCTCTGACATCAGCCTCCTTATCTGCCCCAAAGAGGACAGAGCAGGCAGCAGCCAGCCTGGTGCCAGCACAGGAGGTGGCAGGGAGAGTGGGACTGCCCCTTTCGGTGGCACTGCAGGCTCCGTTTGCCTTGTGCCATGCTTTGAAACTGTACTTGAGTGACTTTTTTTCTGGTGCTGTTTTACCTTGGGAAAGTTAGTATATTTTACCATTTAATCTGGAATAAACTGTGGTGGAATAAAGGTCCATCTTAGTCATTGTGTCTCTCAGAGATATCAATCGCCCATCTCGAGGATATGACGCTGGCAAAATGAAGCAATTTTACAAATTAGCATATCTACCAATTCTAAACTTTCGAGTTCTGATAAAACAGCAGCATTTCTTCACCAGCCATTAAGTGCTACATCTTTATACTGAAGGGACTACAATCTCCCAGAAGTTTTTCAGTCAGCATTTACTGCAGCCCACATGATGATTTAAAAAGGCCACATTTTAACTCCTTATGGAGACTACATCCAGTGTAATATGCAAAATGTCAACATATTGTATAGGTTCAAAGGAAGTAGAAATAATAATATCAACCAATACCAAGGGTAATAGATATAGTTAAAGTATCTATTAGCAATTTTGTGATACAAGATTTAAAAACCTACCAGAGAACACTGGTTGTACAATTAAATATTTATAATTTCAAAAACAATGAAAATTTATTCAGTGAAAATTATGTTAATTTGCAACTGGCCTCTCAATGACTTAGAATCTGTGATATCCAGATCTGTCCTAAGAAAAAAGTTTGAAGAATCTCTAACTGAAATTGGTTTTTGAATTACTAACAGGTCAGTCATCGTGATTAATTAGGATCATGATATAATTACTTTTAGAGGGTCAGACCTCAGTCTGTTGATGAAAGCCCTAGCAGCTATTCTGAATTAACACAATTTATATTTTATTATTATCACTAGTTGCGATATCCCTCTAATTCCAGCTTTTAAATAGTAAGTAGCCAAATTAACATGTCAGTAGCATGTTAGAAGACTGAAGGGCAGCTGGGCTGACAGCTACAGGCAGGGAAGCCAACCCAGAGCAGCTCATCCACCACGGGCACCCCAAAGAGGCAGCCACAAATGCTGATTTTCCTGAGGTTTTGGATGCTCTGCTGACTCCCAAAATGACTGCTGAAATACTCTGTGGGTTTTGGCCTTTTAGGGCCAAAGTTAGCTTCAAGGGTTTGTCACATGGAAAATATATTTAGGAATGTGAGTAAGGGAAGGTCTTGATGAAGTCATCAGGATGACTCTGGACTCATTGGATTCCATAATTTTCAAGTAATTGTATTCATAGTGTCTTAAAAAAATTTTTTTTTTTTCAAGCAATTCTATATCCCTCTTGAACTGGTGGGCCTAGAACTGGACACAATACTGCAGATGTGGCCTTACCAGGGCAGAGTAGAGGGGCAGGAAAGTCTGTTTTTACATAAAATGAAAAATAAAAAAAGATTAAATCCAGCCCCACTGCCGATGGACTCGCCATCCCCTCCAGTGGGACCTGTAGGGATCCCTGGGGGACAGTGCTGCTGGCCCCCTCCCATTGCCTGGCCATAACCATCATGATAATGTGATTTCCACCACCCCGGAAGTCAAATGTCAGGTGGCTTTGCAGAAACCCTCCTCAGGTGGCAGACACCAGAGCCCAGCAGGGAGACCCAGGCTGCACTGGGCAAAGCTGGAAGAGCAATCAGTCTTCTCCTTTTATCCCACTCTAGATAACTTCAGACTTTCTAACCAACTTTCCAATGCTACCTAGAAAAGCACTGCAGAAAAATCACTTGATTTGAAACGAAACCTTAGGCTTTTTCATTCCTTTCCATGGAACATCTTCACCCCCGAAAAGAACCAAACCGCAAAAAAGAAGGGAACAAGCCCTCCAAAAGAAGAAAACCCCCCCCACAAAAAAAACCCTTCAGTGGAAAGGGCATGGCAAGGTCATTCTGTGGCTGGCTGCTTCTTCCTTATCTTCTGAAGCAGGAAGCAGAGCCATCCTCTTCCTCTGGCTTCACACGAGGGAGTGCCCCAGGAACAGAGGGGGCAGCGGGCAGTGCCAACTTCCCCTCCTGAGACAATGCCCAGGGTGGGCTCCTTGGCTTTGCTTTGGACTTTGCCCAGTGATTAGTTCCTTTCTTTGGTAAAAAGGAAGCACGCAAGAAATCTGTGAATGTCTCTCAGTTGTGGTGGGGATAGGAAAGGGGGAATCATATTCATGAGATGAGCAAGGAAGCAATTGCCAGACTTCTGGGGAAGGGCCAGGGTCCTGATGCATCCTTGTAAGGTAATCTGTGTACAATGTGTATTATGGGAAATGTGAGGGCCTGGGGAGTTGACACCCTAACCCACCTGTTGCTGTTGGTTGTGGTATGGGATTGTCTTTCTTGACTGAGCAGCCGACTAAACCATGTGTGGCTGTTCCCCATTTGACCTGTGCACCGAAATATTTCTGTGGCCCAGTATGTGGCATTCAGAAGCCCAGGATGTCATCTGCTTCCCTATGCCAGACCTTGCCCAGAAGCTGTGGAGAAGGACTGCAGCTCCCTGCCAGGCTTGTCTGCACTCCCCAGTCTCTCTGCTCCCATCACAGACCTCACGGGTGGCAGAGTTCTGACCCTCTTGGTCTTCAATTGCTTTGAGATAATCAAGAGCATTTTTCTTGTCATCACCTACATACCGTGACACCTCGACACTGCAGGGCTGCTGCCAGCAGGTTGTGGCACGGGGAGCACAGATGTCCCCTCCTGGTCCCTGCTGGGCTCCGTGGCCACCATGGGGTGCCTGTCAGGATGGATATTTCAGTTTCTGCTGCAAAGCTGCCATGGGGAATTCAGCAGGAGTGGAGAATTGGCTCCAATACCAATGACTCTCTGAGATCCATTTGTGCTCTCAGCTGCTCCCCACGTGGAAAGACCCAGGGGACAGTGAGTGAGACCCAGGGGTCCTTTCAGAGGAGCTTCGGCCACGCGACGACTCTGGCCGCCGTCCCGGGCCGACCCCCCCCCTGCCCCCAGCCCCGGGCTGCCCCCCACCCTGCCCACAGCCTCTGGCTGCTCCCCACACTGCCCACAGCCTCTGGCTGCCCCCCACACTGCCCACAGCCTCTGGCTGCCCCCCCCACTGCCCACAGCCTCTGGCTGCTCCCCACACTGCCCCCAGCCCCTGGCTGCCCCCCCCCACCCCCCCAGCCCCTCGGCGCCCCCCCCACCGGCCCCCCCCACCGCCTCCCGCCTCCCCCTCATCTAATGTATGCACTTAGCTGCATGGAGCAGGAGTGCATCGTACAGCGTTATCACCAGCTGCAGAAACGCAAAGCAACAGCTAAGCTGGTTCATTCTGTCTCGAAGCCCGCGCCTGCATTATGGGGCTGGGAAACTTTCAGAATTGAAACTTCTTTTGCTCCTATTTTACATTCTGAGTATTGTCATTGTATGTGCACTTTTTGCTTGAGCAGTTTGGAACACACGGATTGCATTTTGTACTCCTAGGCGCTCTGTTTCCACCCTGGAAAACAAAGTAAAATATATCTGTGGACAACTTCTAAGTTAACTTCTTTAACTTAGTTATAGAAGAAAATTTGTATTCATTCTTGGACTAAATAAAGAAGTATAACTCTTTATGTTCTCACAGGATGTTGGCTTGTGATGGTTTGTTATGATGAGCAACAATATCTGCCACTTGGTTTATCCCATGATTAGTCATGTGAGGTTCTTGATCTGCCTTTATAGTAACCCATTTTATGTAGTCTGGAAAGAAGACATAAGTCATGGGAGAGCCATTGGAGACAGCAGTAGAATTATATAACATAGTAACAAGCGGTGTTTTTAGCTGTCTTGAAATTGTCTAGTTTAAGCTATTCCCTTAGACTTCCCATAGTTAATAGAGGTATAGCTAAGATTAGTAATTTTTCTAGATCTTCTTAAATATCTATCATTTAATAGGATGTCTGTCCCTCCAGAGGCATTGATTTCCCACAGTTGACAGAAGGAGCTCAGTTGTCTACCTCAGACTAAACAATCTGTCCTGAGATGCTATTGTACCTTTCTGTAATATTAGCTATCAAATCAAAGAACAATGACCATTGTTATTTCTCCTAAAAAGGAAAAAGACAACAAACCATCACTGGGGGTATGAGGTATGGGAGGTTTCTTCATAAATATCAGCAGCTGTTAATTGCAAACAGCCATCTGTGGTAGAATCTGCCTTGCATATGTGTGCAAACCTACACTGGTTGGTTGTTAAATGGTCAGAAATCATCCTCAGTAACTCTACTGACTTTCCTTTTAAAAGAGAATGATGGTGGCTACTTAAGTCACCAGGAAGAGGTAAATATTCTCTAGAGCTGGCATTTTTTTTTCCCCCCCCCCACCCCCGCCCGCTCCCCGCCCCCGAGCCCGCAGGGGTGTGGAGGGGGGGCTTGGACAAGGGGAGAGGGCGGGTCGACGCCTCGCTGAGGATCGCCACCGCCAAGTTGGGAGAGGCGGAAAAAAAAAGTTGTCCGGCAGCCGCAGCTCCCCTCGGGACGGCTCTAGGGTGGGCCCTCAGGGCCCCCCCCCCCCCCCCCCCCCCCCCCCCACCCCCCCCCGGGGGGGGGGCCCCGCAACCCGCCGGCCCGGGGGGGGCGGGGGCGCGGGGGCGTTTCTAACATTTTTTAACACTGTATTCTCTAGAGTGCAACTCATAAATTCCACTTTCCGAGGGAGAAAAAAAAAAGTATTATTTTTTGCTATTGCTAAACCCATAAATACATTGATTTAGAAATGCTGCTTTGATGCCATTTCAGATTCTGTGGTGGGAGGTGTATTTGTACTTTTCCCTTTCTTTGTGAGCTGAGCTCCCTCGCTGGGCTCTCTCTGCGGGGTTGGAGCCCCAGGAGGCCTCGCCTCCCTGACTCCGAACAGGGGAGGAGAGCGGATGTAAATGAGCATATTTGTCCATGATGCAAACCTTGGTTGATCAAGGGAGATACACAGTACTTACTAGGAAGCATTTTTCTTTGCCTGTTTTTTACTGATGTGTGGATAGTGAAACTTAGCTTTTGCTTCCTAAATGCAGAAACCAAAAAGAATTTTGTTTCAGCAAATACAAGGTGACTTTGGATGGGGTGCCTTACTTAAAATTCACAGGTAACGCTTCCTATGAAACCTCTTCTGAGTGAAATATGTGGTAATTGCTGCAGACTTTGATTTCACATCATGCCCAGTAACAAAGCAAAAAAAACCTCCTAAAAACCCTAACACAGAGATTTATGCACTGTTTAAGCCATGATCCTGGAAAGGGGCACAGAGGTGTTTGACCATAAACTGTGACTATTTCCCCCAAAGTCAGTGGTGCCACTCAGGCACATGCTGAAGCAGAGCACAGGACGAGCAGAATTCGTCCTCCAGCACCAAAATGCAGAAACATCAACACCTTTGAAGCTTTCTATGCAAAATCAGAAGGCTTGGAAGAGTAGTGGAGCATTTCTGTGGCTGATGTGCACTAATTACCCCCCAAGGCTCAGTAGTTGCCCCCAAACTGCACTAATTACCCCCAAACTGCTCTGATTGACCCCCCAAACTGCACTAATTACCCCCAGACTGCTCTGATTGACCCCCCAAACTGCTCTAATTACCCCTAAACCACCCTAATTAAGCCCCCAAACTGCACTAATTACCCCCAAGACTCAGTAGTTACCCCCAAACTGCACTAATTACCCCCAAACTGCTCTGATTGCCCCCCCAAACCTCACTCATTACCCCCAAGCTGCTCTAATTAAGAAGCAAATTCAAAGCCCCTTCCTTTGATTGAGGTTTATCTAAGGAAACAGAGGTCCAAATGGTCTTTTGAAATGTTGAATTTAGCAATGAAACAGTGAGGAATGTTCTTCAGTTTTTGTTATGAGAGCAGTTTATACATGAAAAAGTGTCTTTAAGATTCTTGTACAGTATGTACTTGGGGAATATTAATGTGAATGACCTTTTTCCATTAAAGGACCTCAAGTAATAAAGTTTCTTCAGACTCAGATGGAAAGTTATCTCCATGATAGTGAGTTATAATCCATATGCAAGCTCCATACAGCATTGAGCACTCCTGCTAACACCCTGCTTCACACCCTCCTTCTCCAGTTCTACTGCTGCAGTCCACTGTTAGCAAATGTTACAGGCTGGACTAATTCCAGTGTGTTGTTATCCCCTTTACTCATTTCTAATTATTCTCCTTTCTTGCTGGATCCCTTTTACTAATCCTATCCAAGCAATATCTCACTGCTCAGTCCAATTACTTTTTGTTGCCCAGGCTAGATTATTATGTCAAACATGGGGTTTTTCTTTAGTTTAAAAACTTTTACATTTCTTCATGAGTACTAGCTTTTGAGTTCTCACTCTGTGTAACAAAATGCTGCAGTACCAATCAACATCAAAATCCCAGGCCTTTGATCTGATTGAATTAGTTTCCAAACTCCTGATTGAAATGGAAGTATACTGTCTCCTTTGCTCTAGAACTCTTAAACAGAAAACAATAATGCAAAGCTTATAAACTAATCAACAAGTTTTAGGTTGGTGATCAGGCCACCATGAGGCTAAAGTTACAGTTTACTTCTTTTATGTAGTTTTATGGGAGCCCATTGGCTCAGCATCGAGGGGGTGCAACCAGCCATCCCAGAGAACCCCCCCCCAGGTGAGTTTGGGGTCCCCTGGGGGCGATTTGCCCCCCCCTTGGGGTGAATTTGCCCCCCCCAGGGGTAGATCTGCTCCCCTTGGGGTCAATTTACTCCCCCCAAGGGGTAGATTTGCCACCCCCCAGGGGTAGATTCGCTCTGCTTGGGGTGAATTTACCCCCCCAGGGGGTAGATTTGCCCCCTGGGAGGGTAAATTCCCCCCCTCAACCCCCCGTTTCTGACAAAAGCAATACTTCTTAATTTCTTTTGAGGATACAGGGGGAATAATCACTTTGTGAGCATGCTTTGAAAACTGCAGGACACTGGAATAACTGGATGGCCTTTCATACACAGGAATATAATCCCAGAAAAACATTTCAGTTTTCCCCTGAGAAGTTCATTTTAAATTAAATTTAAATCCATAAATGAAATTAACCCTTTTTTCTTTCCTGTGTGGGAGTCACAGGAAGGCAGACTTTAGTCATATTTACTGCTTCTGGCCCCCAAAATCTTATTGCTTGTTGAAGTCTCTTTGTACAGTTCTGCCAACATCTCACAGAACAAATAGTTGTTTTCAAGTACATGCAGGTATGTCATGGTGAAATGTGGACTCACATTTAGTCTGCCTGTCCTGTGGTTCTGCTCTGCAACCAGTGAACCCTCTCTAGAGTTCTTCATACTGTGTTTGTCTCCAGCCAGGAGGCTGTTTTTGTCTCTAAGTGACATAGGTTAGATGCTGTCTGTCTACACACCTAATGCAGCTAGATTCCCTCTCAGGTACAGCCTCTGTTAGCTAACCCAGGAGGGAGCTAGAAGCTCATCTAGTCCAACCCCCTGCCAGAGCAGGGGCACCCAGACCAAGTCACCCAATATTAATATTCAAATAGATGAGTAGATCCTGTCTATCACTTAGTGACCAGGAGACCAAAGTATCTTAGTAAACAAATTATGAAAGAAAAAATGAAGTTGAACTCTGTGTTATATAGTTATTATACATCTGAAGAGTTGCAGTATGTACTAAACTTGTACAGATATTTTAGTTATTATACATCTGAAGAGCTGCAGTATTTACTAAACTTGTGTTTTAGGATCATATAATTGGGAAGAGGATTACAGATAGACTAAATAAAAATAATGAGAAGAGCAAAGGATCATAATTATTCTGAGGTCACAGAGGCCTAAATTCTCTCAACTTCCTCCACAGGTTTCCTGAAAATGAAAAATATGGAAGAAGGTCCACATTCCTCAGTGCAGTTTTATCACACATTTTTCTACCAAAAAAAAAAAGACAGAATTTTAGATACATTAGCAATAGAAATAGCTCACACAGAACACCAAAACCTATTTGTCCTGAAAAGTTGTCTGCCAGGGTTTCAACCAAGTTGTTCAGCTCCTACTTGGAATGGGGGGGGAGAGGGAGCGAAAGGACAGAGACTTCAAATATCCTGATACAAAATGAGTTTTGCTTGTCTCTGAAATCCACCCAGGCTAAAAATTAATGTCATTTCAGCACCGTCTGAGTACATTTTTAGAGTGTATAGATGTAATGTGTAAGGGCACTCTGAGAGAGTTGGGGCACATAGAGTTTTCTGCGTGGCCACACCAGGGAAAGCACATTGTGTAAAAGCTCACCCCTTTCATCTACTCTATTCTGTTCTGTTCTATTCTATTCTGTTCTATTCTACTCTGTTCTATTCTACTCTGTTCTATTCTGTTCTGTTCTATTCTGTTCTACTCTATTCTATTCTGTTCTATTCTATTCTATTCTGTTCTGTTCTACTCTATTCTGTTCTACTCTATTCTGTTCTTCTCTCGTCTATTCTCGTGTTCTCCACTCTCTTCTACTCTCTTCCCCTCCACTCCGTTCTGTCCTGCTCTACTCTATTCTGTTCTGTTCTACTCTATTCTGTTCTGTTCTACTAGAACTTCTCTAGTCACACTTTCCATTTTTCACTTTCCATCAAGGCTTTATCTCATTTGCCTTTAAGGACTTTCCATATTTAACCATAGTCTCCAGAAGTACAACTGCCTTCATAAGAAGGAAAATTGTGACTCAGCTGCTGGATACCCAGAGCTCATGGTCCCGACCATGCAGCTACCATGATTGTGGAAGGGAATTTTTATCTGAAAAAGCCCACCAAAGATCAGAAAAGCCCTAAATGGAAATAACTGTCAAAAAGCAGGTGATTATGACTTTTTTTGAAAGCTACTGGAGAAAGGCAATTTTCTCTGTAACACACAGAATCCAGGTCCTGTTCACTTATCTTATGGCCCCAACATTATGAATTAAGTACCATTTATCTTATTTGTCTGAATAGTTTCCCTGGATTCGGTGGAATGACTTGAATTAATAAGACAAACAGCAACACCACATCTCTGCACTGGTCACCTCTGCAGGGTTTTGAAGAGAGTTCCACAGGGCAGAATTGCTGTGTAAGAGCTTTGTACAACCTGAGCTCCTGTCAGGACCCTTCTGGTGTTGTCACTTACTAATTTCACGGGGATGTGAATTCAGTGAAGGTGCCAAGTGAGAATCACAACCTGCAGTTAGAAGTGCATAAAAAATGAAGGAGATCTCAGAGGTATGTGTAAGGGAATGGCTTCTGGAATGATACTTCTTGGCACAGTGCTGCCCTTCTCTGCCACCTCATGTCAGGATGAGCCAGTCAGAGAAACGAGGGCTTTTGATTTTAGTGGTAATTAATGTGAACCTCACTGCACAGTCCTGCTGACAGGGAACTTGGGTGTTGATGTTTTAATTCTTTTGACAACTAATTATTAAATCATGAAGGAGGGCATTCTACAGCCATAGTTTCTACTCAGACACTTTGGAATGGTAAAGCATCCTCTACAAATCTGTCGTGTTCCTTCTCAGTTGGGTATTTGGGGAAGGAAATACAATGAAACATTTTTATAAGAACATAGAGCCCAGATATAAGAGAAGCTGCCTGTTCAAGTTAGTGAACCACATGTTTCAGAGGTAGTAGCAAGAATATTTGGCTTTGATCCAACCTCTTTGCTTTGTGCTTCACTATTTATTTCCGCGGCACGGAGCCTGGGTTGACGGGGCCGCCGTTCCCCGGGAGCCGGTGGCCGGGGCCGGGCCTGCCGGGGCGGCCTCCCCGGGGCCGGACGCCGGAGCGGACCCGCCGGCCGACCCGCCCATGGCCTGGAGCCGGGGTGGACGGGGCGCATACTAGGTTGTACGCTACACTTGAGATTTACCTGCTTTTGTGATCGTTTTCTCGGTAGCTCAGAAATATTCAGTTATCCAGTTATAGGTCCCTTAGCTGGAACTCCTCACCCTGAATATTCTTCGCTGGCTGAAGACAAAGACAGAAGAAAACCCAAAACCTGGTCAGATCCTTCAGAAGCCTGGTCTGCTGGGAACACATCTGCTGCTGGGGAAACAGACGGGGGGGGAGCAGGGCCATAGAAGAGCAGGATACACAGCACTTGCCATGATGGGAAGCTCATTGCATAGGGTGAGAAAAGCAGGAAGAGGCTTCTGAACTGAGCCAGATGTGGCTGCTTACCATGGTTACTCAGGGCATCTGAGGAAGAGCATGGAGAGTGGGTGTAAGTGAAGTTATATATAGGTTTTAATGGTTCCAGTAGACTCTATGAACTTAAACCCAATCAAAGGTGAGCAGGAATCAGTTAGTGGATTATAGGTTTAATATTAATCTGAACAATGTGGTCACAGTCTGAATATGATTTTACAGCACGCAAGGGCTATTTATTTCCTACTGTATACATCTTTATCTGAGGAAAAATGGAGCTACATGACTTAATCACAGGATACCTTCTTCCCCACAAATTATATATAAAGTCTTGTTAGAATGTATTAAACCTTCTAAAAATAAATATAGGTATGTATAGGAGGCGAGTGGGGGTGTGTGGTTGAAAGTGCGAGTGTAACAGCAGGGCAGCAGCTCGCCCAGAAAGAACCCTTCTGTGGCAGGTTTTCAAACCCCGTTTTAGCAGGGGAACAGCAGACACAAGCACACGCCATGGCGGGTACCGCGGGTCACGTGCTCTTTGACAAGTCGACGCAATTGAGCTTACAAGGGGGGGGGGGGGGGGGGGAATTGCGGTTTCTCCAGGACAGCCCCCGTGGGGGCCCCGCTTGGCCCAGGGGCCCCGTCACCCCCGCGCAGTGCACTAAGTCTAAACCTCTTCTATTTTGTAAAGCTACTTCAGACAGAGATTTAACAGAAGTGGCTAAGTTGTCAATTGACTGTTAAATTCTGCTTAGATCTTCATCTACTGCTTTTTGTAGGGTTTGCATTTCTTGATTTTTAATTAATGAAGCTATTCCTGTTCCAGCACCCACCCCTCCAACAGCCAATAATGCTGCTATTGTTATTGCCGTTACTGGTTCTCGTTTTGACCGAGTCCAGTCATGTTCATAGTGGTGTATCACCTCTTCCATTGGATGGCTTGGAGATTTTAAACATATTTAGCAAAAGAAAACAAATTGATTTCTTGCCAGTGGTTAAATGGTTGAAATTTTACTCTGGATAATCTCTCTTTTGGAGATTTCTAAAATAAATCTGCTTTAATTATGTTGGGGGGTTTTTTATGATTGTGTTTTAGTTTAAAATGGTACCATGTTTTCTCAATAATTAGGAGATAAAGAGCAAGATGAATGGATGTCAGTTAAACTGAAGAGGTGCCTGATGTCCTGTGTGGGTTATGAAACAGTATTATTGCAGTGGCGGACAGGTATTATCAACTAGACAACCCCTGGTCCTTCAGAACCAACAAGAGAGGAGGAAAAAAGAGTAAGAACAATTTTTACTACAAGCTTTTAGTTAGAAAAGGAACTTTTCTCTCTAAAATAAAACTTTTATTATGAAATCTCCCCTTCTTAACATTCTCTGTGATAATTTTCTTGTGGACAGTTTATCTGATCATTTCTGAAATTTCCCATTCAGCCTGCTCCAATGAATATTTCCCTGTGCTTTAGGAAACACCATTTGAATGAGAGCAAGAAAAAGCCAGGAAGCCTCTTCAATCTTGGCAGAAGCCTGACAGCTTAAATAGCATCCATTGGAAACTTAGTCTTCTCCTTTGTTAAACATCTATCTGTGGCTGATCACACTACTGAAAATTGAGTTTAAGGAACCACCCAACAGAGCCCAAGAGAGATGATACAAAGGCAGCACATACAGAAATATTTATAGGAAAATAAAAATGTTATGAAATACAAAAAGCTAAGTGAAGTTTGGAAAATATTTACAGAATAGATCCCAGCCTCCCAAATTTAATGTGGTAGAAACAGCACCAAAGAGAAGGGCCTAACCTGTAGTAGCAAACCCTGGATTAGGGGTAGGTAATCTAGAGCAAAAAAATAGCTACACTGCTTGTAAGAGGATCTAACATATAGAACACTTCACCATGTGCTGACTTCACCCCCGAGAATCTTTCTTAAAATGTATACATCTGCCCCAAGATTCCCCGTATATTATGCTGTTCTTGTGACTTTAACAGCATGATGTTCAGGAGAAACAAAGTGGAGACGTATGCATCTTCACAAACAGGTTGGGATTAGGCTTACAGAAAAGACAGTGTGGGAGGCTAGAGAAGGTGGGTCAGTCTCTGTCAGACGTGAATGGTGGTCGAGTACCTCAAGGGTTGTTGTATTTTATAATTTCCTGTTTGCATTTTTTATTTTTTAGGCGCAAAGCGACGAAGAATGCGGTCCCCTGACGGCAGAGGCGACTCCAGCAAGGAGAGTATCGGCTAGGGAGGTTAAGTAGCAGTTCTGTTGCACACAGAGCCTCACTGGACATGTTTTAACTGTTCGTCGTACATTTTTCACAGGTCCTATGTGAAAACACCATTGAAAACGATTAATGCTGTTCAACTCTGCTACTTAAATTGGCTCAGGTGGAGAGGTACTAAGAAAAGACACTGATCAGCAAAGAGTAAATGTGTATCAAGAACAGGAAGAACTGAAATAGGAATACTGTTTCTCCATGGTTTTTTTGTTGTTGTTATCTTTATTTGTTGGGTTTGGTCTTGTTTTGTTTTGTTTTTTATGAATTGTAGTAGTGCACTCAGAATCAAAATAAATGAGCATAGAATCACAGAATGTCAGGTGTTGGAAGGGGCTCTGTTTCGGCCGGATCTGGCCCCTTTAGGCTGGATCGGGGCCCTTTAGGCTGGCTCGGGCCCCTTTAGTCTGGCTCTGGCCTATTTAGGCTGGATCTGGGCTCTTTAGGCTGGCTCTGGATGGTTTTAGGCTGGCTCTGGCCTCTTTAGGCTGGCTCTGGCCCCTTTAGGCTGGCTCTGGCCTCTTTAGGCTGGATCTGGCCCCTTTAGGCTGGATCTGGGCCCTTTAGGCTGGCTCGGGGCCCTTTAGGCGGGCCTTGCCCCATTTAGCCCGGACCTGGCGGGGCGCCTGGCGCGACACCGGGGCACGTGGTTGATGTGGGGACCCTGGGGTGGACACAGAGACACTGTGGTGACACCGGGCCACTGGGTGGACATGAGGACCCTGGAGGGACATGGGGACACTGGGTGGACACGGGGACACTGTGGGGACACCAGGACACTGGGTGGATGTGGGGACACTGTGGGGACACCGGGACACCGTGGGGACACCAGGACACTGGGGTGGACACGGGGACACCGCGGGCCTGCCCGTCGCCCATCGGACCACGGTACCCGGGCACCTCGCCTTCTCCGGCTGCTCCGCGATGTGGGCCGCCATCTCCTCGAGGCCTCCTCTTGATATCTGCAGGCAAATAAAACCCAAAGGTGCAGAGAGATGCTGCTGAAAATCGGAGCCTGGGCCCGGTCGTTCTCATCTCCGCCTCCTTCGCCCTGGGCCGTCACACTTCCTCGCTCCTGCGTTCGGACAGCCATGCCGAGGCTCGGGTATGACCTGCAAAACACAGACGAGGGCTGCTTAGAGCTTCTCAAGCTAGGCGGCACCTCAATAACAAATGTTAAATCCCATTTCCCTCACAGCAAAGAAGAAAGTTTCTGCATGGAGAAGAGGTGCTACTCAGAGGAAGAGGCCAGGGTCAAACTCCTCATGCCTCACCACAAAAGAGCTTTTAACACTGCTGCAGCAACACTGCAATGTTTAAAACGTGAATATACAAATATAAAGACAAAAAAAATGAAATATACAAATGCACAGGATGTGTTGCATTTTAAATCTTCTGCATACACTCAGATCCACTTCTTCCTCGAGGAAAACTTCTACCATTTCTCCCCAAATGTTTTCTCAAACCAAGCAATTATATGAGACATTTAATATTTCAAATATGCTGAATAATTTATAATTTTGAAAGTCATATGCAGATTTCCAAAAATTAACATTTATCTGGTGATTACAATAACTCATGCCTTAAAAAAGTCTCCTGGACCATCTCCTTTATTCTTTGGGGGGGTAGGAAAAGGAATAGGGAAGTACATAAAAAAGAGGGAAAAACTTGAAAACTTGGCTTAGCTATAACGTAGCTTTTGGCCACTGATTGATATGAATAATTTTGGTCTCTGAATGCATTGTCACTGTTTAATTTCCCATTTATCTGGTACAAGTCCCTGCCCCTTTAGTTTGTGGAGGTCTTGGCCTACAATCTCGAGAAGGAAGGAAATTAATTAGACCAAACATCCAGCAAATGAGTGTTTAAGGAATTTTTCTTATCTCTTATAATTAACAATGTAATCTCATTTTCCTCGTTTATCAATAATCAAAGTGATTTCTGTAGATACAAATGTTTTTGAGGTGTTGAAGGGGAAATCTGTGGTTGATGTGCTATTCAATTTTACATCACTGATGTTTTAACAGACTCGTGGCATTTATTAAGTCTCGCCTAGACGCAGCAGAGGCACAGTATGTCTTGTTAGCTCACATGACTGACCATCATCACCAATGCACCTAATATTGTATCTTTGTTGGCATGGAGGGGAGGCAATTGTAGTAGTATAGGGATGTGGCGATACGGAAGATTACGTGCTGTGACGGAAACGTAGGGACCAAGTAGAAAACCGCCCACGAAGGGCTGGCTCTATTACTAGTATATAAGTGCCTGTAGCTTTTAATAAAACGCCATTTTGCGATAAACATGATGTTTTTGCATGGAAGCTTGTACAGGATTTACAATCCAAAGTGGCACAGTATGGGCTTGGTTCTCCTGAAGTCATGCTAGTTATTAGAGCTCTGAATGCTGATGTGCTTGCTCCATTTGATATTAAGTACTTAGCTCAAGTCCTGTTTCAACCTATGCAACTTAAGACTTTTGAGAGTATCTGGGCAAAGCTGGCTCATAAGGTTGCCCTACAAAATAGGCAGTTGCCTCCCACTGATGCTAGACATAACGCTGTACCAGACACCCTTATTATTCCTTGCACACTCATTTCTTGCAAACTCACTTTTTGCACACTTATTCCTTGCACACTCGCTTTTTGCACACTTGTTCCTTGCACACTCACTTTTTGCGCACTTTTTCAGTGCACACTCACTTCCTGCACACTTATTCTTTGCACACACACTTTTTGCACACTTATTCCTTGCACACTCACTTTTTGCACACTTATTCCTTGCAAACTCACTTTTTGCACACTCACTGCTTGCACACTCGCTTTTTGCACACTTATTCTTTTCACACACACTTTTTAGCAGTTTTTGGGTTTAATTTTAGGTTTTAGCTTCTCTTTTTCTAAGAGAAGCTCTTAGCTTTTTTTCTTAGTTACACCTTATGGTCTTCTACTACTTAATCTTATGTATTAGCTTTTTAAAAATTTCATAGTAGGTTTTAGCTTTTCTTTTGGATGTTCTGTTTTAGGGTGTTTTTTTGTTGTTTTAATGTTAGGGTTTAGGTTCTTTATTTTTAACTTTTTATTTTTTAAACTTACGTTCGCTCTTCCTTTGTTTTGAACATTAGGCTTTAGCTTTGTGCTTTGCCTCAGCCCTTTCCCAGGGCCCTGTCACAAGGGTCCTGGGTGGGACCTGCTGGGGTATAGAAGCCATAGACTCTGCTTGGGGAGCTCCCTCACTGGACGGCGCCTTCTCGAGGCTTTCCCCTCCGCTTCCCCCGTACGCCCGGGAAGTTAGTGATAACAGGATCACTCGTCGGCTCAATGGCGAGAGCGCTTGTGAGCGGCCTCGCGCCTCTGCGTGCAACGCCATAGCTGCTGCTATCTCTTCAGTGCAACAGCGAGCGACTTCTGCAGTACACTCACTCCTTGCACACTCGATTTTGCACACTCACTCCTTAAACACTCATTCCTTGCACACTCACTCTTTGCACAGTCACTCCTTGCACACTTATTACTTGCACACTCACTCCTTGCACACTCACTTCTTGCACACTCACTCCTTGCACACTCATTCCTTGCACACTTATTCCTTGCACACTCACTTTTTGCACACTCACTCCTTGCACACTTATTCCTTGCACACTCCATATTTCACACTCACTCCTTGCACACATTTTTTATACACTTATTCCTTATGTAAAGGCTGGGAACAAATGATGGTGGTTAAATTGAGATTTTGATGGAGACTTAAAAAAAACCAGTATTTCTGTAACATAAGCCTAAAGCATACTCATCCTTGTGCACTCAAAAATCTGTCTTTCAAAATTTTGTTTAGTGTATTGACATTTATAATGTATGTAAGTTTGCACGGACAGGTTTCTCCACTGCTTCATAACCTTGTTATCTGGCATCTGTATGTTTCTGTGTGGCGTTGAAGGTCAAACACTAATTTTTTCCAACTGCGGGTGGCCAGCTGGGTGAAGGACAGAGCCCAGAGGGTTGTGGTCAGTGGAGCAGAGTCTAGTTGGAGGCCTGTGGGTAGTGGTGTTCCCTAGGGGTCGGTCCTGGGTCCAGGGCTGTTCAATATATTCCCCAATGACCTGGACGAAGGGATAGAGTGTACCCTCAGCAAGTTTGCTGATGATACAAAACTGGGAGGGGTGGCTGACACTCCAGAAGGTTGTGCTGCCATCCATCGTGACCTGGACAGCTGGGTGGGGAGAAATCCAATGAAGTTCAACAAGGGCAGGTGCCTCCCCAGTGCCCAGTGCAGGGGGATGATCCCTGCCCTGGTCCTGCTGGCCACCCCAGTGCTGACACAGCCAGGATACTGGTGGCTTCTCATCCCCCTGGGCACTCTCTGGCTCATCTCCAACCCCCAGGTGCTTTCCCAGTGGGCACTTTCCAGCTGCTCTGCCCCAGCCTGGAGCGGTGCAGGGGTTGGTGTGACCCAAGGGCAGGACCCTCAGCCCATTGGCCTCGGCCCATCGCTCCAGCCTGGCCAGAGCCCTCTGCAGAGCCTCCCACCCTCGCTGAAGTTGAGGTAGACAACATCCACTGCTCTCCCCTCATCTACCCAACTAGTCACATCATCATAGAAGGCTATCAGATTGGGCAAGTATGATTTCTCCTTGGTGAATCTGTGTTGGCTACTCCTGATAACCTTCTTTTCCTTCACAAGCTTAGAGATGACCTCCAGAATGACATGTTCCATCACCTTTCCAGGAATGGAGGTGAGGCTGACTGGCCTGTTGTTCCCTGGGTCCTCCTTCTTGCCCTTTTTGAAGACTGGAGTGACACTGGCTTTCCTCCTCTCAGGCTTTCCTCATAAAGCAGGTGTTCCAGCCCCCTCATCATCCTCATCGCCCTGCACTGGACTCTCTCCAGTAGATCTCTGTCCCTCTTGAGCTGGGAAGCCCAGAACTGGATGCAACACTCCAGGTGAGGTCTCACTAGTGCAGAGTAGAGGAGAAGGAGAACCTCTCTTGATATGCTGGCCACACTCTTCTCAATGCACCCCAGGATACCATTGGCCTTCCAAGGGCACACTGTTATCCCATGGGTAGCTTGCTGTCTATCATTGTCCCATGCCTGGTGCAGCTCTGCTGCCAGGTGTGATAATTCCTTTTCTTACTGGGCAGACTGGAGCTGGGGACTCCCTTGGTACTCCTGGGATGTGTGAATCATATCAGCGTCCACCCCAAAATGCTGCAGGAAAATTGATTGAAGAGGAGTAGCAGTCAACTCTCATTCTAGCCTAATTATGCTCCAGAAACCTGGAACCCTCAGCAAGTCCTGATCCTCTCAGTCTTGGAGAGAGCATCCAGCAAAGGGACAATACTGTTATAGTTGAATTAAAACCAAACTGAATTGTGCAATAAACTACAGTATTTCAGAAAGCAGTGGGCTGCTAAATCTATGTTAATGTGCCCCATCTGAGTGTTTGATCTTCAGTTAGGTAGCAAAGGGAATACGTTTGAAAGGATCCTTATTTTCAGTATGTAACTGTAAATCCTGTCTCTGTGCACCTTAGCAAATAGTCCTTGTAACAAGTGAGTATTTAATTCAACTCTCACTTAAGACTTTTCTCATTTCTTCCCACTTTATTTATTTATTTATTTATTTATTTGACAGAAGCTGGAGCTTT
>WUAM01003023.1:0-346077 GCA_024336885.1 Actenoides hombroni
CCAAACCACAAACCCTCTGGAATTATAGGTAGCAAAGAGCTTGGTGTTGAAACAGTATTAAATGTGACTAGGTAGCACCTTGAAGCAATTAGTGCAGAAATACTTGAATGACAGCCTGCAGATGTTCTCTTGCCAGTTCAGCACACATGGGAAGTAACACAGTTGTCATAAATTGCTATTTTCTTAGTGATAAAATAAAGTAGTTCAAGGTGAATATTCTAATTAGCTCCTTGGTAGAAGATTGTAGCAGCAGAGAACCAGCCAGCAGTTCTTACTGGTTGTGGATGCAAGTTTATAACAAAAGTGTAAATGGTCACAGATGCTCAGATGAGAGATTCTGACATCACTTTGGTTCGTACTTCTTTTCTTAAGAAGAGAATTCTGGGTAGCTCTTAATTATCAGGTGGGCCAGACTGGTTAGTGGAATGATAAATATTGATGGCAGGTGGTCAAAGAGTAGTAAGAATGGTGGACTCAATGGCTAAAAAAATAAAAGTATGTGAGGATGTGGCATTATACATCTTCATGATAGCTTAGGCCCTATACAAATTCTTTTTGTAAATCATTGTGGGGCAGTCTATGAACATCATGAGGCACTAGCTGGAAGATGGAGGTAGAAACTCTTAATTAGATCCAGAACCTTGTAAATCAGTCAGAAAATGCTTCTCATAACTTGAGGGGTGTTTGAGTTTATAATCAATTAGTGTTGATTCTTACAGGGTCTCAAAATATGTCCCAGCTCAGGCTCTTCAGTGAATTTGTTCATTAGAGGACCAATCACTGAGTTGCCTGCCATGGTACAGCAGACATTCTTGTCATACATCAGTTTTCTTCTCCAAACTGAAGTCCCATGCAGGTGGCAAAGTTAAGGCACCTCTGGCAGCATTTGCTCATCCGTCTCAACACAGCTAAAACGATTTACCCACACATGAGCTCAAAAAGGTCAATAAAACATTCAAAGCCAGTGAAATTTCAATTAAAGGTGGTGTGTTGCTGGCATTGACAATCCCAACTCCCCAGCTTTCCAAGCCCAAACCCAAGAGGTTGGACAAGAAACACAAACTCATAAAATGCAGTCAGCTCAAGGTGCTCTTCAGCGTAATTATTTCAGATTCCGTGCTGCTGCTCAAAGAAAGGTCATAAAATTGGTGCTTCTGTGTATATTTTTCCCTGCAAGTTGGAAAACCACCATGTAACAGGTAAATAATGTTATATTGATTTGAATATGAGAACATTTGGAGTCAGGGAGAATTCAAATGTTTTGGCCATATGGAGCTGGTCAAATATAGAGCCAGTAAGAAAATAAATGAGCAGTCCTGAGTCTTTCTGCTAGACTGTCTGACTACTTCTGAACACTCTAAGAAAGCTAGTTTACACATTTTGTTTATTTTTGGCCGAGCTTGCCCTTCCTCTAGAGCGTTATCTTCAGGGATGCTTTCTTACTGCTGCTGCCTCTGCTGTAATCATCACAGTATCACAGTATAACCAAGGTTGGAAGAGACCCCAAGGATCATCAAGTCCATCCTGTCCCAACAGACCTCACGACTAGACCATGGCACCAAGTGCCACGTCCAATCTCCCCTTGAACACCTCCAGGGATGGGGACTCCAACACCTCCCTGGGCAGCACATCCCAATGACGAATGACTCGCTTGGTGAAGAACTTTCTCCTCACTATATAAAAAAAAAAAAATAATCAGAATTTCCCTGTGTTTTTCCAGTGTACTCACTAATGATAGATACAGAATGCAACTGGATAGAACACTATTACTTGTGGTTCTTTGACTCTATTTATACATGCTCAGGCAGAGCTGCAGGCACACACACAGTGGGTTCTATCCTATGATTTTAGGCTTTAAATGTACTTTCCCACCACTTCAAACAAGTGACTGGGATAACTTTGATAGTATGGCCTAGATGGCTTTTTTTTTAATTAAAAAGACCCTACATTATCACAGTGTTCTTGTTCTTGAGGAAAATTCAGTTTTACTTGTCTGCTTATAGAACATCTCTTAAGCCAGGCCTGAGCAGTGATGACTGGAAAACCAGAGGCTCCCAAAACAGCCTTAATTTTTAAGCATGGTGTGATATTTTGTCCTTAGGATAGATTGTCTCAGTTGTATAGATTCCCTGAGACAAAACCTGTGGAAAAAATGTAACATGTTGTTTTGATGTTGCAACTACCTCTAGGACTTCCAGCTGGAGGCTACAGAAGTGTACAGCAAAGTGGCCAAAAAACGTACAGTTCAACCGATTGAGAAGAACTTAGCTACAACTCCTCCACCTGAATATGCATTATAGCTTCTACCTTGTTGCCTAGACTTCGCTTTACAGGCATCTTTCAATGCTTTATAAGTTACTCATTTATAGCCAGTTCTCCCTATTTAGAACTAGCTTAGCTGCAACTCCTCGCCCTGAATATGCTTCTCTGCCTCTTGCTTGTTGCCTAAAGTAAGCTTTGCCGGCTCCCATCAACGCTTTCTAGGTGGCTCAAAATCAACCAGTTTTCTCTTTGACACCATTTCTCACTAGTATCCCAGTCATCAGTTATTTCAGTGCATTAATAACCTGAATAGAGCTTTCTGTTAACATAGTAAAAGCCATAACACAGCTTAATAAACCCTTTTGGGGGAGTTACTTAGCTCAGAACATGATTACTTCACCTTTTTTTCCTCTGAGTAAATCTGTATATCTATCTCATTAACAGCACCATTTAGTGTTTGTTCACATCAACACATGAAAAATTGTCAGCTTCTTCAATGTCAGAGGGATATATCAGATAAGAAATGGCGGATGATCCTTGAAGACCCCTCTCAACCCTAACAATTCTATGTCTCAAGCCAGGCACCTGGCTAGCGGCCGCTCACATTTAAGTAACTGCACCCAGCAAATGTTTGCAGCATCCTTAGGGTGGCTGTCACAGCCCTACAGTGTCAGTCATAGTCTTACAGCAGAGTAGCAGGGGGAGTTTCCAAGCCCAAATCCTGTTTGGCTAGGCCTGACAACCTAAATACAGTTCCATTTTTCATGTCACTGCTTTAGAAGCTCACGCATTTGCTAAGGAGACAGCCTACCAGTCTGTGATTCTGTGATCATGCAAAGTCTTGAGAAAATTCATCTCTTCTAGTGCAGGGAGAACAAGAGGGCCATGATGGGGGACACACACAGCTGGATCAGGTAGAACAGAAAACACTTCCCAAGAGCTGAAAGCTGGTTAGGGAGAGCCTAACTGCAGCATTTCCAAGACACAAGAGACCACTGTAAGCCAGGCATCACACCCCACTCTCTGTCTTTGATGAGCCTTTGTGCCTCTCAAACCTTCCTTTCATCTCATGGTCACTCACGTCCTAAAGTTCTGAACCTGTTTATCTAAAATTTGAACCTGACCAGAAATGTGGGGGCTTTATTTGAACATCCACACCTTCAGATCTCTGTGAAACTGGCAAGAAATAGTGACTGGGTGATCTTCCAGAAAGTTAGATGGATGGAACACGTTGTTGTCTGTCCTCTTGTGGAGGACATAAATATATAAATATAAACCCTGGTAGAGAGGGCAGAAGGTTTGTGACACTAAGGTCCACTCTGATAACTTCCCAAGAGCTCAAAGATTGTATCTAATTTACATACATGTGCTACCGCGAGGACTCACATGTTTTGCTGCCACAATGAGATTTGACACTTTAATAATTCTGCAGAAGGCCTCTCCTGTTGGAAAGCATGCTGAAATCAGACTTGAGCAGATGGGCCCTTTTTTTATGTACCCTCCTTATTAATACAATGTGATGGGAGTAAGGAATGATGCTTCACTGAAGAAGTCAGGCTTGAAGATAATTTGGTATATTAGGGATATTCTGTCTGGAAACACTCAACTTCTTGCTCCCTGTAGAAAGACACTGGCATACCTTGGTATAAGGTACAATTACATGTTTGATTCTCAAAGACTAATGGTCACTTTGAAAAAGTCTTTTGAATTCTACTCTTCCGTGCATACAACTTATTTAAGAGGTACATCCATGGGCAGGTTCCAGGTAACTGCATTTCAGCACAGTGGCCCACAGAAAAAGAAGAACTCCAGACTGGCTCTTTGAAAACGTTTTTCAGTGGACCACTATGCAGCATGTACTCTTGGAAGTTTGTGTCCCTCAGGAATTGCTGTGACTTCGTAACAGTTTCTTTCAACAACAGGTTCTCTTCTGAGCAAAGAATATTTCAAATAGGTATCTGATCAAATATCTCAGCAATATGACTGTGAGGTGAATGTAGCAGTTCTAAACAGCCAAAAGTAGAAAATGCTTAGCAGTGTTCTCCACAAAGATCACTTAAAATGTGAGTGATGCACAAAATCTTTCTTAATAGTTGGTCCAAGCAGTGGCATCTTAACCCTGAAAAAGCAAGAATTCCCTTGGTGATTTAGTTGCTGTGGTAGGAAGGATGTGGCAGGTCATTTGGAAGTCTGTTTGGTTTGAGGTAAGGGGAAAGATTCTCCTAGCTTGGCTGGATTCCCCTCCAGCCTGCCTCCCACCACAAATCTCCCCCAGAAACCTGCCAGCATCTCTCTTTCCTTCTCTCCTGCAGTCTACTGCAGTGGGGTTAGGCTGACATCTGCTGTTTGAAACCAGCCACTGGCTCTCTCCTCCCAGCTCCTGCAGGCTCTGTCTGCTCAAAAAGGGACTCAAAAAGATATCCCTCAGTCTTTCCCATTTCCAGCCTCATCAGAGCAAAATCGGCTCTGTGTGCATGTCCAAAACAGAAAAAGTAGTGCATTGTTCCATTAGTATCTTTACTCAAAGCAAACCAGACTACTGAGAATAAAAGTCCCTCATCTGGGATGAAAATGGTGAAATCTGCACTTTTCTGACTTCTCAAACAGACACCATTTGGTCTGCTGCTGTATTTGAGTACAAATAGCTCTGACAGACTCTGTACCTGGATCAGCTCCACATTGCACACAAATTTCATGATAATGAACTTCTAATCTTCTTTTGATTATTTGTTCTACTGAGATCATTAGAGAATACCTAATCCTGGTAGCCGCGGCGCTGTGGCGGCGCGGACAAGGGCTTCCTGATCCAGTGCGAGAGTCCCGGTCAGAAGAGGCCGCCTGATGGCCACTCTTGAGCAAGACCGCGCTGCAATGCGCGGTGCTGGTTTGGAACCGATTCCGCTTCTTGAGCAGCGCCTGTGCTTCGGTCGCCAAGGCGATGACCAGTGCAAGGCTTGCACCTTGCGCGTTCTGCCCAGCGACTACACCGGCGGCTTCCCCTCTTTGAACGTCATCGTCCCGGATATGCGCGTGCATCTGCGGCTCCACCAGCATTTACAGGTTTTCAGTTGTCTACCTCCTGCCAAAGCCTTTCTTATCCACCCCAAGCCTTGCGGCGCTGTGGGACTGTACAGCATCTCTTCTGCCTACCTGGGGTTTAGTGCTAATTTATGGGGCTTAACTATTCCCCAAATTCCACCACTACAGGTGAAACAAGGGAGCTCATCCCCTTGCACAGCTATGTATCACCTTTGCTGTTTCAATAGCAGTTGTTGAGTAGGCCTCTTCCTAAGAAGCAAACACCCCCAAGTGATTCTTGAATGATTCCAAAGGAAGGGTAGGAAAGTTTTAAACACTTTTATTGGCAATACTAATCAAATTAATGAATTCTTTTTCAGTTGTTATGAAATCCTAATGAACTCAGGAGGCAGATGAAAGATGGACCAGATAAGCTTAACCTGAGGTAGAGAGTGAACAGTTCTTTCAGCACACAGTTCTTTTGAATCAACAGTCAACACAGCTCATGGAAAATAATTTCCTCATTTGAACCATGACTCTGTGAAACCCCAACTTAGTGAAATCAATGCTTTAATCATGTCAACTTTCCCTGAAAAAAAAAGCTGCCAGGCTATAATTAAGCCTCAGTCTTCTCTGGTGTGGAGCAGCCAGCTGATTCTGTTGGTTTGTGATCAAAACCAGTCATATGGCAGGCCGTATCTGCAATGGCAAACTATCAAGGACATGGTGGGCTGCCTTGCAAGGTACCATTTCAAGCTGTAGGACGGGTGTTGCACGGTGGTAAAGCACCTGTGTATTTTTGCCAGTGTCACAAGGGCATGCCTAACTCCTTCCAGCTCCACTACTGTTGCCAGTGCCGGAGAGGTTTAGATTGGATATTAGGAAGAAATTCTTCCCTGAGAGGGTAGTTGGGCGCTGGCACAGGCTGCCCAGGGAGGTGGTGGAGTCCCCATCCCTGGAGGGGTTTGAAAAATCAGTAGACCTAACACTTGAGGCTCTGGTCTCGAGGCCAGTACAGTCAAGTGTTAGTGATTCTGCTTCATAAGAGGAGTTTCTTAACATCCAGATTGTGAAGAGATTGTGTTCATTATGGCATAATTTTGTCCATTAAACATATAGCACATGTTGATTTTTTTTCCTAGAACAATATTTAATAGCTCAATTTATTTTTTATTTCACAGGGCTCTACACTGTCTCTCAAGAAAAGTAATATATTTGTTTCATATAATTTTATGTGGTAATGTGATGGGAAGACAGACTATGTGAATTAAAACTGGAAAACACTTGGATTACATTTTTGTGGCAGTTTTGTGGAGTTCCTGAATATGCAAAACTTACAGAGCCAGTGGTAATTGTGGTAAAACCCCAACCTCAACCTGTAGCATTGAAGCAAAAAGCATTTCCTGAACTTGTGCTGGGCAGAAGTGCATATGCTGATACTTGCTTACCTGGTTCACAGCTTCTGTCACACAGCTCTCTTGTTCCTAGCATAGGGAAGTGAAGGAAAACAAGCTAAGTGTAGCAGTAGCAAAGAGCATAGTGAGGACTGTCTGTAAGGTATGACAAATGGAGCAAAACCACACAACCACATGGTAAACTTGGTGACTCTCTTGTGCCAGACACCTCTGCAAACAAAAAGTCTGTGCAATCCTCAGAAAGCAAACTGAAATCAGCAGCACTATGTGAAGGAGTTTTCCTCCTGTAAAACTGTTATTCAGAATGATTGCAAGTGTAGTGTTATGCAAAGATAATTGTTAAGAACTCAAAAAGCAAATTCATGACAACCATGGGCCTTTAGACTCTGCTGAACATGATTACGTAGGAGAAAATTTCCTAGTAAAATTAATTAGTAAATCTGGAAACATTTTTCTAGAATTATTTTGTGCCTGTTTGGTGTCTGGCCTGGCTTTATTCCTCATGACCTGCATAGTATTCCTGTGTGGCCTCCTGGCACAGGAGTTTGGCATGGATTTTATTTCTAAGCAGCACAGCCTCCCCACTCCAGAAGATCCTCCCAGCTTGTAGCTCAACTGCTCTCCACTCCGTATCAGAAATCTCACATTTTCACAACCCTTGAGCCACTTCCCAAGTCTCTTAAGAGTTGGACTAGTTTGGATTGTGGAGGGAATTATGAAAACTTCAACCTGAACCCAGCTCTTTCTCCCTTTCCCTTGGTGTGGCTGTCTCTCTTCTGCCTGTTTCCCCCAGCACCAGCTACTATCTCAAATTCCATCCTCCACTGCAACTTCCCCTCCGCGGTCGCCATGGCGACGAGCCCCGCAGCCAACCGCGCGCCGCTTCCGGTGACGTCAGCGCCGACACGTGGATCCAAGATGGCGGCGGCGACGGTGAGTCCCGCGGCCCGAGCACCCGGCGCGGCCCGGCCGCCTCCTCCGGGCCCGGGGCAACGGCGGGGCCCGCGGGTGGCCTCAGCGGGGAGCTCTCTGAGCGGCCTCTGGGTTGGGCCCGGGTCTAGCTCCGCGCTGGGGCGGGGACGCGGAGTCCCGGCCCGCAACTCCCCGTGCTCGGCCTTGGGAACAGCTTTTGTGTTCAATCCACTTTCCAGAGCTCAGAAAGCATTCAGATGCAAAGGATTCCAGGACTGCTGTTTTCAGACTCTGGCCCTGTGGCATTTCTCAAAACCAAAGGCCGGTGACACTCAAAGGTTCGCTTGAAGCAGACGCAAACACACCTTGGAATCTCCCTTCCATCCAGGACAAGACTTGTGGCAACGTTCAACTTGACACAGTTCTGACTCTACAGGAGGATCTGAACCAGCCCTGCTGAGCAGCACTACCTTGAGAGCAGAGGCACCAGTTCTGTAGCTTTACGCATGAGAAATGAAGTCTTCATAGTAATTTGTAAAAGAAAAGTTCAAATATTGGGAGCAAATAAAATTCTTATTATTTGCCACAAAAGGTGTCTATACCAAGCAGATGTATTTCTGTGACAAACAATGCATGGTAAATTCTGCTGTACTACTTTTAGTACATTAGTTGGTTGGGTGGTGTTGGATGATAGGTTGGACACGACGATCTTGAAGGTCTCTTCAAACCTGGTTTATTCTATTCTAAAAGAGTCACTTACCTTCAGTATTTTCACTAACAGCTTGGATAATGAAGGATAAAAACCCCTTATGAAGCATGTTAGTCTGGAGGACAACAACAACAAAATCTAATTTATCTAGCCTGTTTTGAAATACAGAATAGTCAGAAATCCCAAGATGAGATTCTGTAACAAGCTAGTGCACACTGCAAGGGCCAATGCCACACACATACATTTATCTGCAGAACTTCCTGGACAGACAGACTGCACCAGAACATGAGGAGATTATCAATTTCATTTGGTGGTCTGCCAGTAGGTCACAATTATCTGCTTGCAGACACCCTAACCAAATGGTTGGTATCTGTGTCTCTATATAGCTACTCTTGTACATATGTAATAATAATGGTGAATGCTAATAGCTCCTGAAGTTACTGTATAAACAAGCTTTACCTATAGCTGTGGGTAAATAGAGCAGTGGTGATTTCAAAGCCACCATTTCAAAGGCATAGACAGAACAAGTCAGTGTGAGTGCCAGAAGATACACTGCATATTTTAAGTGTTTTATCAGTTCCTGACCCATGTAAGAAGGTGTGGGAGTAGGGGTTCCATTAGATTTATAGAGCTCTCTCAGTTCTGAGCCAGCAGCACAGATATGACTTTGTAAAAAATTTATGCAACATAACATTTTATCATTTTGTTAATTTCTCCAGAAGAATATAGACATCTTTACACAGACTGGAGTACTTCAAAATCTTAGTCTATTTTTGGTTTAGTAATTTTAGGAGGCATTATGCTTTTATGAAATATATTTGTAACCTGATAACCAAAAATGACAGACCTGGCTTCATTGGTGTTGTAGTTTGAGCTGGGTGCCCCCCTGGTTGCTTGATATTGAGAAGTTTGGTAGCAAGTCACAGATAAAAGTCAATGGAAATAAATTCAAAGTAATACATGATAGAGGCTTTGGAGTTGTAACAGTTCTGTGAAAACATAAAAATCAATATTTACTAACAACAAGGAAATAATAGTACTAGGAATTGTTAGGAAGGAATAGAATGCACTACAGAAACTAACATGGTGTGGTGGGATTTTCCTCACCAAAGCTGATCTTTGGCACTTAACTGCCACTGCCCTTCTGCAAGTCTCAAACATCTACATGGAAGTAACCACTTTAATCAACAAACTGCCATCTGAACAACCACGGGTGGCAGCCATTCTGAGATGCTTTGTTCCTCCTTGGATTTGCAAAACCTTTTTCCTTTAGGCATCTACTGATTTTTATTTATTTTTTTTCTTTGAAGGATAACCAGGGAGTTTGAGACCCAGGTTAAAAATCTGTGCTCATTAAAAGGGTGTTGTGTTTGTGTTTTTCTTTAGGAAAAATCTGGATGAAATTCCATTGGATAAAGGCTCCTATCACTTCAGTCCTTCTATGCATCTTTGCTATCCTAGCAGTGGCATTTCAGTGTTTCAGCATCACTGAAGAGAAAGATGCCACGTGAGGTGCATTTGCTTTTTAACTTCATATTTCCAAAATCATACTGTTAAAGCAGAGCCTTAAGGTTCTTCTAATGTAAATTTTTTTAAATTAAATTGTCTGCTTTCATTTAGTCTTTTTCTGTGACAAAATTGTATTAAGAACTGATGAGGTGGCTCTGCAGGAATACGGATGCCTGATTATTGATGCAAAGTCAAATAATCATTTAGACCTAAGCATATTTAGACTACACATTTAAAATGCATGTCTTGCTCTGTATTTTTAATGTCCTAAGAGAAAGATGATTTTTTTTTTAATGTAAAAAAGCCATGAGATAGGCTGTGCAGATCCGTACCGTGGTACGTGCTGGAGACCAACCTGCCGCTGCACTTCAGGAAACGGGCTGCCATCAGCTTTGGTTTGCAGACAGCTCGTGGTTGCCATGACTTCATTTTAATTACTGAGCATCTGTAAGACTGGTAAGTAATGATGAGACACCCTTAGACCAAACAATCCTTTTGGTAGCCATAGCAATATTCTCCCAGAATAACAAAGAATCTCTCATAAGCAAAGCTGTTTGGTTTTTGATGTGGTGGTTTGCAGCACCAGTGCAGCCACCCTGCCCCCTGCACTGCTTCATGCTGTGCAGACATTCTCACAGTTTCTCTGGCTTGTGCAGAAAGAGACCTTGAACATCCAGCAGAGCTGAAAGTGAGTCACTGGTGAGTATGTTCTATTTAGGGCAGGGCTGGGACAGGTTTCCACATCCCTTTCACTAAATTCCTTTTGTTTCACTTCAGTTGTGAAACCTATTCTGTGCTAACCTATCACGACTCAAGAGCTGGTTGTTACTGCATTACTGGATACAAAGGTTCTGCAGCAGAGTGGGATGCTTGGTGTGCTCATTTGCATCTCATTACCCAGCATGCTCTTCCTCCTAAGAGCTATTTTCATAGTGTCATTGTTGTCCGAGCCCTGGGAACAAGTGGAGAGATTTGGTGACTTTGGATGTATGCAGTTCTTTTCTACTTGCTTTGGTTCCCCTTTATAATAAATGGCTTTGCAAAGTGGTGAAAATGCAGCACTACTCTCACATGATAGGCAGCACTAAAAGATTGTAATAATGTAAAAGCAAATATTTACCTGTATAAGAACTGTCCAAGTATTTGCTATTCAAGGCACCCAAGGTTTTATTCCTGCAGAAACACCTTCTCTGCTGGTCCTCTCATGATGCAGAGAAGCTTTAAGGTACAATACACAGTTTTTAGAGCTGTGTAATGAAGTTAAAGGAGGATTAGGTCTTCTGGTCACTCAGCTCTCTACATGTGACTGTAACTGTACTCCCTCCATTAGGAGATTGTCTATGGTGTGTCTGTATGAAAGTCCTCATGTAGCAGGGGGCATCTCATGCAGTCTGAATCCATGCTACAGCACCACAAGTTGAGACTGAGCAATTCTACAGCTGCTCGGAAAAACAAGGGTGACAGGTGTCAGAACAAACAGCTACAGACATCTTAAAGTGCTGAAACAGACAAATCATCATGTAAAATAGTGAAAGAGCCACTGGAGTCTGAGGCCTGTTTTCTAACAGGCAAAATTTCCCTTGAACTCCTGTCTTACATGAGTCATTTAGTTTCTTTCTCAGCCTCAGCACTGCTAACTGCAGGTGTTTGTGCTGGCAGTTTCATTGAATGGCAAAGGCAGTTGTGAAACATCATTGCCAGGCATTTTTGCTACACCCATTTGCAGAATAAGGAAGCAGAAGTTGGATTTTTCAGGATTTCTAAGTGTCTGCTGCAGAGCTGACCTCAGTCTTGATGAGGATGAGGAATCACAATCTTTTCAAACACCTGTTCCATGGCAGGGAGACTGAGTGCTCTGGGTTTCTTGTGGTTTTGAAGCTATGATGCCAGGGGTTTTCAGTCAGGCATCAGTTAGAATAGAAATTTGGCTGTCATTCATTTTTTTTTGCATCATCCTTCCAAAACATTACAATTCAAATAAAAGAGTAAAAAGAAGTGATAGTGCTCTAATAAAAAGAAGTGTGGCTATATGAAAAGGCTTAATCCTTCAAATTGGTGAGCACTCTGGCTACACTCCACTTACATTTCCATTAAATCCTTGTATTCTGAATTAAGTGCTGAAAAACACAGAAAAAAACACAGAAAAGCCAAAGTATGTAGCATGCTTTGAGCTCTATTATAATTTTCCGTTTCCTTGTCTTATTTTTTTTTCCTACACATCAAACTGTGTAGGAATCAAACTGCTTGCCTTTGTTTTGAAGACATCTTTTTATTGCATTTCAAGTATAGAGCACAATTGTCTGCAGAAGGGTCTAAGCTATCATTTTTAAGTTCTATTAAATATTGTACTCTTTTAGATAGCTATTGATTTTCTAAGCAGAATCTCATGATCTACATTTCTGTCCTATCTCCATTCACTGTGAGTTAGTGAAGAGGTATAAGTACTTGCTTCTTGCTTTGTTTTGACTTAATCAAAATATAATTAAGGTTTTTGTGTTCACAGATTTAGATGATAGCATAAAAGGATATTTTTCAAAAACTCTTAATTTAAACCTTTTCATACTAATGGCAAAGACATAATAAATCTTACCACTATTTACTTAACTGACCTGTCAAAAATAACACAGAACTATAGTACAAGTAAATAAGAAATTCTTATTTTCTTCAGAATAAGTACTGCATCCATACCTAGTTGATATTTAGGGATCCAGAAAACACAATACAAGATTGGTTACTATTATGGTTATATCAGTTTTGTGGACTGTAACAATTTGGAGATGCTCTGTTCTAGTGGTCTATGGATTAATCCTATATTATCCCAGTTTTATGATATGAACTCACTTGTAATTTCCTGGAACATTATGATTGCCTTTCTCTTGTGAGTATCAATGAAGATATATCTCAATGCTCTGTATTCCTCCTTTCACACGGCATTATTGGTTTTATGGCATAGGTTAAATAATTGGAAATGAGAGCACTGTTTTGAATAGTTTGACAAATACAGGCAATTTCATCCCCTCTATCAGTGTCCTGAGGTCAGTGGTTCCACAACTGCACTGCAGTATGGAGTTGCACCAGGGAGGCTCTGAACTCCACCAGGATTTCACATTCATGACAAACTTAAAGGGGTTTTGAGGAGTCCCAGATGATGAATCCCAATCAAAGTGCTCAACATCCACCAGAAGTGCTCAGCCTAGTACAGTACTACACATGATGGGCAGATAAAAGGCCTGTTTTTATGAGAAGCCATAGGATATTTTCATCTCTTAGTGCTTTTATTTATGTTTACTCTGATGTTCCTGTGGTGTGTTTATGAAATGCAGGGCAGTTCATCTAAATGGACATTTCTGTTCTAAAAGTTAAACCCACCCATCTGGCACATAACTTGATGCCAACTGTTAAGCATTGACCTAATAGAGGCTCATGACAAAATGCTCTGTGCTTTGCATGAGAACAGTAGAATTAATCTGGAGGCTATTAAAATTTGAAAATGCCTGATACATAGCATCTACTCTTCAATCCAGCCAATGGCAAGCCAACAGTTTGAGGAAATGTATAAGGAATTTGCCTGCTACTGTGACAGCACGTGCAGTGCTGGTACTTGTGCCTGTCTTCAGAGAACTGCAACAGGAAGGAAAGACTGAATCATACTGGAAATAAATGCTAATAAATAAATATTACATCTAGGAGTCTAACAACCCAGAAGACCTACCTTTTGAAACTTTAAAAAAACCCAACCAATTAGTGCCACAAGTCAATGAAAGGTGAAACAACTTCAGCACTGAAGGCATCTTACCAAAAGGAGATGTCAAGGCACTTTCCCTCTCTACTGTGAAATGCCCTGTGATTTGTAGCCCAACCACCTTGAAGAAATATACCATGTACTGTTACATCAGAGTTGTTGGCACCTACAATAATCATACAAACAGAAGGAAACAGCATGCTGCTAACAAAATGTCAAAAGTAAAAAGCAGAAGTATGAATTGTAAGGAAAAAAAGCCCACCAAAACTGGCTTGAAGTTTCTCCATAGTGTACGCAAAAATAAAACTGAAAAGATTTGAACTGAAACATTGAATCAATTACAATAATTGATTGCAAGAAAAATGTGAAAATTTAGAAGTCTTCAAAGAGAGCTTCCCTTACCCAGCTCTGCGAGGGCACTGCCACTCCCAACCTGCCCGCTCCAGTCGGTGGAGTTAGCGCTGGGGGCTGGAGAAACTGCCAGCACTGCAGAAAGGACACGGGGAAGGGCAAAGCTCCCAGAGCTGGCACCAGCTCCACAACAATCATCTGCCTTCTCCAGCACCACTCAGCACATGCTCCTTCACACAGGGAGCTGTTACATCATTCTGGTAAAGAGATGGGATAATCCATAACAGTTCATAAGTAGGTTTTTTTTACATAGCTATTGAGAAATGCTGGGGAAACCATTATTCCAGTATTTATTTCCTGGCAGTATTTGGAAAGATTGTCTGTGAAAGATCCTGTAGATATTGCAATTAATCTTAACTGTATGAACATTTTCAGACATCACAGGGGATGTAGCATGTGCACACTCATGAACAATACTGAGCAACAGTAATTTGAGTAATATTTCATAATAGACAATTATGTCTAAGACAAGTAATATTGAATTAGATATAAAAGTCTGTATTTAAAATATGTTAATTCCAAATAAGGTTGGCAGTGCTGGAGTCTCCATCCCTGGGGGTGCTGAGGGTCCAGAAGTAGTGCCAAGGGACATGGTTTAGTCAAGGTCTTCCCAGTGTTAGGTCAATGACTGCAGTTGATCACCTTCAGGACCTTTTCCAGTCTGGAAATTAAGTGATCCTGTGAGATGATCTTAAATCTAGAAAATCGAGTCCATTAACAAAAGAGAGAAACGAAGGGAAACCAAGAGCATAATTGCTGCACATTTCCACCAGTGCAGGTGAGACAGCATAAAACCACAGACCACTTTCTTTGGCTGATACTTGCCTGGGAATTACCCAGATCTAGAGGGTTTGGCTTTGGTTATGGGCTCTGCTGTGGATCTGTCCTTGCTGGCCACCTCTTGGAGCAGGGGGAGATTTCTCTTGCACCTTGATGTGAGCCCTGGCAGTGCAGATTGCATCTTGAAAGAGTTGTCAGCACTGAGGATGAGGCTTCTGACAAAGAAGTTTGTTTCCAAATGAATTTCATAACAGTCATCAAGAGGAACTGCTAGATGTCTGCTTCTAGCCCCACCATCATGCACATGCGGAGTTAGGAGAAAATTCTCCACTGCAGAGAGGTGGAAAGGAACAAAAACAAATCGAGAAAACGATCAGAACAAGAAAAACCTATAAACAAGGTTTTGGATGAAAAGACTAGGATGGAGGAGTCCAGAAGCACAACCCCTGTAGTCCCTGCAATGACATCACCTCCTCTTCCTGAAGAGATAATGTGGGGTGATAAATGAGCAGTTCCCCAGCCCCAGCTCACACCTAGCTCTCGGGTGCTCACATGGGCCAAAGGAACCTGGGGCCAAACACAGGAGGGCCATCTGGAGGTTGTAATCTCTTCCACTGGTGAGACCCAGAAGACTTCATCTGTCTGAGCTTCAGGCAGAAGTGCTAGGCTCCAGCGTTGACCCTGTTAAACAAAAGGTGGCATTTTTATGTTTTGGATTTTAATAAATGCAAAACTTAATCAAGACGTGGTTATCTTACTCTAGTAAATAGTTTAAATTTGTCCATGTACAGCGTTACACTAGCTTGCTTAATTGGAGTCAGCCTTTGAGGACTGGATACAGTTGCACTTTGAGGAATTAGATGCATCAAGGCAAAAAATCTATTTCATGTTAAATTATCACTGTCCTTTCTCTGAAATTCTGCCAACTGATTATTTTCACCATATCACTCTCTTCCATTTGATCTGTAATTGAGAATGTACCTTTTTAAATGTGGCCAGGCCTCAGTTTTCCTTCACTGCAACCTCTGGCCTTTTGATTATACAATTAATAAAACTAGTACAGAATATTCCTCCTTCCCTATTTGCCCCGTGTTCCAGATATACATGGTGCTTTGAAAATAATTGGCAAGTATATTTACCTTTATGCAGGGTGCTGGAGACCCCCAGAACTGGCTCCAATAGGGAACTTACTCAAGGGACTGGATCATGAGCATCCAGAAAATAAAACCCGAGATGAAAAAAGTGTAGCAGAAAGAAGGAAAAAAGACTGAGCTGAGAGGGCAGATGGCAAAATCATTTAAAAAATCCTGCCAAGGAAAGGATGTTTTCCATCAGTGGTGATCTTGGTAGGCAGTAACTGGACAATAAGAAATTAAGTTAAACTTTCAGGTGGCAAATCAGCTACAGGTTTTTTCCTATTGCCTCAGAGGACAACCAAGCTGTGTAGAACCTGAATGTGAAGTCTGGGATGAGCTAGGTAGGAATGAGGCTGTCAGTGGAAAGGCAAGGACAGACCAAAACAAGGATGAGGGGCAGGCAATAGCAGAGAGGAGTCAACCACTGGGGAAGATTGAAGTGCGGGTTCATGTTAGATCATTATTCCCTCCAGCACAAGGGCTGGAGGGCTACAAGGATGATGAAGGGACTGAACATGTGTCTGATGAGGAAAGACTGAGAGCCTTTAGTCTTGAGAAGAGAAGCATCCTAATATCCAATCTAAACCTCCCCTGCTGCAATTTCAGGCCATTCTAGCACCTGATACTAGAGAGAAGAGACCAACCCCCACCTCATTACAACCTCCTGGCAGGGAGTTGTAGAGAGCCTCCTCTTCTCCAGAAGAATTTTAATATGACTTCAGTTCCTGGATTTCATGTTAAAAGATGACCAGGGTATTTCAAGTCTCAAGTATGGTAAGGCACTTCTGCCTTGTACCTTTTTTTTTTCCCTTTTCTTTTTCTGGAGGAGCAATTTTGTAGTTGTTGATATTCATGCTCCCTGGTGCCTTTGCCCACCACAATCTATTTGATATTCATGTCTATCAAAGGCAGCAAAGTCCTGGAAACAGCTTGTCTAGGAGACAACTTTCTGTAAACACTTGAGATTTTCTCAGGGACCTTATTCACCTATGAGTGTACAAGTCTGACATGGTCCTTTGACTGTGGGAGGGACAATGACTCAGCAAACACTTTGGAGAGTTAGAGAAAAGCAGCCATTGTTATAATCAAATCAAGCTGCAAAATTCAAAGTCATGCAGAAATGAGCTATTGGTAAACATTATTTAAGATATGTCCTTTTACCTGGTTTCTAACCAAACAGTATAGATCAGTAGTGCTGGAAACTGAGAAGTGAAAGTTCTGGGAATAAATGTCTATGTACTTATGATTCTGCACTACAAATGAGCTAAGAAAAACACAAGGCGGGAGAGAAAATGAGCAATGTCTCTATACTTGTATATTTTTTTTTTGCAACATCTGTAAAACCTACCAAAAGGATCTATTCCAACTGATACTAAATGGAAGACAATAAAACCTCTGCAATATCATGCAGCTAATTTGAGACAAGTGAGAAAAACAAGAATAATTCATGTGCTACATATGTTCTATCATTTCATTATTTTTGTAAGAGATAATTAGTTCATCTTTTTAAAATAGCACTGTTTATGTAAAACAAGATTGCCAGAGAGGTTTATGAGATGTTGAGACAGAACGTAACAAACTTTAAATCCCACTCTTGAGAACTGAAATCCCATGGGGATTTGATTAGCCCTTGTATCAAGGCTGGCTAGAAATGCTTGTTCACTATGTTTGGAAATACTGGACTACAGCTGACAGGTTTGATCTCTCTCTGTCTAAACTGTGTGCTCAGTTCTCTTTTTTGCTAACACTAGCACTTCTATAACCAAACTATGAGCTGCAACTATATATATTGAATTGCTGGATTAATTTTCAGCCATATATCTGCAGGGGTGTTAGAACTCACATGGAGAAAATAGCAAGAATAAATACCTTGTCCAAAGTAGGGTCATCCAGACTTCAGTTGTCCATAGTATTGCAGCCTAAATCAACCAGCCTAAGGGGGTGGCTCCTGCATTATGCAGCGGCTAAATAAGAAAGACAAAATTGAAAAATAATCTGTAAGCCTTTTGTCTATAAATAAGAGTTCTCCATTCAGATCTTCCCCCTTTTCTCTCTTCCAAGATACATTTTCCTATTTTTCTTCTTCTCAAAAAGAAAATTTTTCACAATGAGAACAATCAGCCCTTGGAATAATCTTTCCATGAAGTGGTGGATTCCCTAACATCAGACACTTGTAAAATTTGGCTGAACAGTGTGTTGGGACAGATTATCTAGACTCTGCTTTTGCCATCAATAGTTGGACCGGCCCTGCGCCCGAGCAAAGGCCTAAGCCTGAGCCCAGATGAGCGGAAAAACGCATGAACGCAGCAAGTAAACTGCGCCTCGGGGAGCCGAGGAACCTCTCCTGGCCGTTTTTCCTCGAATGAGATCTTGGTGAGACGAATAACCCCAAGGGAAGCAGCAGCTGCTCACGTGAGGTGTTGAGAGCAAGAGGCCCAGGGGAAAACAGAGACCTGCTGGGCCTGAGGAGGCCACAGCAGTGCTGGCAGGGCTGGAAGCCCTCTGCTGGGAGCCAGGCTGTAGTGCTCTTTCAGCTTGAGAGTGTTTTATGGATGGGACTTAATTTAAACCCAGTTTATCAAAGGTGGGTTGGTCAGATTTCAGTCCTATCTCCAAAGCTCTATGGTATCCTTTGCTGTTATTCAGGATGCTGGGGAATGGAGTTTACAGAATCAATCTAGAAAACCTTTAACCTGGTAACTACATTCTGGACCTCTGGATCTTGAACATGCTTTAAAATTGTATAGAATCATAGAGTTGTTTAGGTTGGAAAAGACCTTTAAGATCATCAAATCCAACCAGAACAGAAAAGACAGAGAATATACAGAAGGGCTAAAAAGTTGTTCCCAACTTTCTTGGGATTCTGCAAATGGGTGACTTATTAGGGAGAGAGGGGGAGAGGAGTATCTCTGAAATGTCTGTTGAAAAAGATATTTTTCACACACTTAATACCATGGAAATGTTTTCTAAAAGAGAGTCAAACTGTATAAAATGCTTTATATTTGTCCTCAGTTTTTGCATTGCTCTCAGTGAGAGGTTTGGAATGCTCAGCAGGCATGTAGCTCTGAATTTAGTGGTGGTAAAGGGAAGAATGCAATATTGAAAAAACTATTTGTTAATCACTTTACATACGCTTATCATGCATTGACTGCACATTTAATGGGTAAATAGCATAGAATAGCATAATTATTGAATCGGTGACACCTAACATTCTCAAATATCTGTTATTCTAATCTGTTATATAATGTGAATAGGTAGGAAATGGAACCTTTACCCGGTTATAAACAAGGCAAGAATTACAGTAAGCACTTATTTTCCACTGATAAGCTAAGATGGTGAATCATTTCACACTTTCTGCTATTGTTTAGGATTACAGCCAACAGAGGAGTTGAAAAATGTGTCCCTCAGATATTTAAATGCCTTCTTACTCCAACATTAAAAAAAGTTTGTGTTTTTTTTTGTTTAACATCTAAGAATGACATGGCTAATTCAGAAACAGGAATTACCTGTACTGCTTCTTAAACAAGGGAACTTTCCTCTTCACAGTAGTGAGATTCTGAAAATGGATGATGTGTAGATACATCTCAAATTATAAAAACTGTAGTTTTTAATCTGAGAGACTCGTGCTGTTCTGTTAAAGAGAGGTCATAAAGATGTGTTAGTAAAATAACTGGACTCAGCTGCACCACATCTGACCTTGCCTTTGAACCTTTGGGAATAGCAAAGAAACTGTTATAGTTTTGATTCAGAATGTAAGCCACCTTCCTAGTCCAAACTGGAAAGGAACCCAGCCACATTACACAGTCTGTACTGCCTTAACTATATTCACAAATCTTACCAGTTAATTCTGTGTGGAAGCACTGGAAATCACCTCCTTGCTTCAAAATCAGCATAACCCAAGCCATGCTTTGGGGGCCCTCCGCATCCCGGGACCTGTGGTCGCGGGGCACGGTGCTTCCTGGGTACCATGTTGGTGGCCCTCGGCATGCCGGGAGCTGTAGTCCCGGGGAACGGGGCTTCCTGGGTGCCATGTTGGTGTCCGTTGGCATGCCGGGAGGTGTAGTCGCGGGGCACGGGGCTTCCTGTGAGCCATGTTTCTGCCCTCGGCATGCCGGGAGGTGTAGTCCCGGGGCACGGGGCTTCCTCTGCACCATGTTGGTAGGCCTCGGCATGCTGGGGGCTGTAGTCTCAGGGAATTTGAGGCAGCTGGAAAAAGCAAACTGATTCTGCAACAAGACTCAATCAGCATGTATTAGTTAATTAGTGTTAATCTGCATCTGGTAGCAGAGAATGGATGTGTTTGGGTGAAAGGGGTGCAAGTTTGACAAGTTCTGGGTGTTGTGCTTTCCCAGGAGGTGCCTACATCATCATCTGTAATTGATCATTATGATGGGTTTTCTTCCCAATTCTTGTTTTTAAAATCAAGAACAAGGTGACTGCTTCAACCCCCCAGAGACTGGCACAGTGGAGAGTCACAGCGCCGCCCGGGGGCACAGCGCCGCCCACCCGCGGCGCCAGGCTGCCGCAGTGCGCACGCGCGCCGCCTGCCGCTTTCCCCGCCCCGCCCCCTGACACGTGACACTCATCTCGCGTCAAGTGGGAGGGGCGACCGCGCTCGGCGTGGCGCGGACAGGAAGCGGCGGAGCGTGAGAGCGGAAGTGGTACTGGAGGTGGTGAGAGGCCTTCCGCGAGCGGCAGCGGCGGATCAAGATGTCGATCGAAATCGAGTATTTGGAGTATGTGTGGGGGGCGACTTGCTGGGTCTCTTAAGTGATGCCAGGGATAGAGAGCTTGGAAATGTTACTAGATTGCAGCTGCACCTTTCTTCTCCTTCCTGCTTTTTACCTTCCAGAAAGAAGTTGTCATCCAATAGCCAAAAAGATGCTTCATCTGCTCATGGCCCTTGAGATTTCATCACAGGAAATTGCTCTTATTCTCAAGTCTGAGAAAGAAATACCCTAGGTGTTGTTGCCCCAGGACTGTCCTTTCCTGACAGGTATCCCAAAGAGAGATTTAGTTTAGAGAGTGTATGGGTTGCAGGGTGTTGCCCTTCCGACCTGGTAGGGCCCTTAACCCCCCCCCCCCCCCCCCAATAAATTCAAAGTGACCTCAAGGTTGGTAGAAGAACATGACAACGTGGCTATTCCTAGGCCCTCTGGGAACTGTCTGCCTTTTGTGTTGGGGATGATCCCACCTCTTTGTGTAGTCCCAAGACTTGCACTGAAGCAGAGCAGCTCCCCAGGGGTGAGCAGATCTGTCCTGCCTCCAGTCTTTGACAGACTTTTTCTTTTTAATTATTTTTTTTACTATGAGTTTTGTCACCAAACACTAGGAATACTAAACATCACTTTTCAAAACCACTGCACGCAACACCAAAGGGAATAATTGTTTAAAAAACAGTAATTAATGTCATTGGAAGCAGAAGTTTTTCCATTCTTACCCTCTAAGAACCTTCTATAGTGATTTGAAAGAAAGCTATTTCCTTGCCTCATAGCCATTGCAGTAGGTGGTAGAAGGAGAAAACATTTAATTCAGACTTAATAAACTCCTTGTACCCTTACTGGCTGACTTGGGTGGAGGTCTTGCTCCATTTTGGGGGACCATGGTGCTATCTTATAGATGATGGATAGGGACCCTTGAGAAGGTAGCTGCTTTTTGACATCTGCATTTTCTTTGCTCCAGAAATAGCATCCTTTGGTTTGACTACCAAGGCTACATGCTTTGCAGAAGCCCAGCGGGTCAGATATAGACAAGACAGGCTGATGAATGCACAAATGCCACGCAGGTACAGCAGCTACTGCATGGGGTCATCTGTGAGAGGTGTGAAGCTACCTTTGCTGGAGCTTTGCAAGCAGATAAATGCAGAAGTAAGTCAAGATTAGAGTCTACTTTTTTGCAGTTCTTGAAACCAACCAATGCTGGAAATGGGAAGTGTGATTTGAGAAAACTGATTGCAGTTGATTTTGCATACATCAACTGAGGGCTCAGGTGATGGGATTAGAGGTGTATCCATTCTGATTTATCATTGCAAAGAATGAAAGAATTGGTGTGGGGCCATTGTTATACAACATTTGGTTGATTAAGACCTTAGTTCACATCAGAGATCCTACAAACCACCTCAGTACACAATACTATTGCTACTACTCTTGGTTATGTTGGGTTTTTTTTAAAGCCTTTCAAGCACATAACACAGTGAGGTGCAGTGAGTTGGAACCTATTGTTTCACCATGTTATACTTCTTTTTTTTTTCTTGTCTCCTTACACAGAGCCAGTATTTTTTGGCTTTGACAAAATATACAGTGTCCACTTATTTTCTATGACAAGGGTAACATTTCCATTGCTTTGCTGCTATGCCAAAAAGCCACTGGTGAAAAAAAAAATAAGCATTGTACTTACAGGTGCAGCATTAGAGAAAAAAAAACCCAGCGCTCCCCCCGGCCCCCACCGGTACCCCCATTGCCAGCCTGTTCCCCACCAGCCCCCCCCGTGCCAGCCTGTGTCCCACCAGCACCCCCTGGTCCCCACCAACGTCTCCAGTGCTGGTACTCTAGTGCCAGTGGCCGTCACATCAACATTCCCCAGTCCCCACCAGTGTCCCCCGTGCCACACGGGTGCTGGTGCCCACCCCACCAGCGCACCCCCCCCCCCACCCGTATCCCCCGCGCTCCCCTGGGGCCGGGACCCCAGCCACTCCCCCGGCATCCCTTTGGTCCTACTCTGAACATGGATGTAAGGAGTGAATTTCACAGTTCTATGAGTAGGTACATGTGTGAAGTTATTGTAATTAGGTAAAGGGATAGGTTTGGCAAACCCTGTATTTTTTTGAGAAAAATGGAATTGAACCAACAACAGTATGCCAACTCCTGTAGTCTACTCTCTCTAGTGGTTTAGAGAAGTCCTCTCTAAGTCTCCTCAAGTTGTAGCTGTAAAAATGCCATATGTTCCATATGTGCAGAGATCATCAGGGAGCAGAAAGGTTGAGTCGATAACAGGATCAACAAACAGCATCTTCACTGTGCCCATTAACATTAATGGAAGGAAAAACTCATGAAAAGCTGTCAAATCAGTTTAAATATGTCCCTGTTTAGGCTGCCTCAGATGCTTTACTGTGACTACTTGTCTCAGACACATTTAAATGATGACTGGGACTCCTTCAACATTTGACATTCTTGCCTTGAGAGCCAGTGCCAGCTGCAGCCCTTAAGTGGGATGGAAAATGTTTTAAATCATCCAGCTTAAGAGAGAAATCTTTGAATTAAAGCTTGGGCTTTGGCCTTGGAACCATCCCCTGAGCTATAGATCATTCCACAGAGTGATTTCCCTGCTTTGCATTCACCTCGCTTCCCCAAGCTGGGCGACAGGGACTCAAGTCACAGCATCCCGTAAACTCCCGAGGCTGCCACACACCCCCTGCTCCTCCTCGTGCTCTCTGCTCTTCCCACAGTGAAACACTGGGCTGCAGCTGCCAGCACAGACCACACTGCTGCCTCCCAACCCCGTTTCAGAGGCTGGAACTGAAGTGCAAGCTCTACCACAAACCTCGCAGCTGTCAGGACATCAGGTGGGAGATAACGTTTTATGCAGCTGTAAGCGCAGTGGGAAGATGTCACCTTGCCAGAGATGGGCTGTTTCCAGGTGCCACCGGGACAAGAACAACTGAGCAAACGCCATGGGGAAGGACCCCTGCGGGGCTTCCCGGTGTTAACTCAGATGTGGCACGAGGGTACTTTAGTGTTTATAGCCCCACAGTCTGTGGGACAGGAGGGCTGGTGATCCCAGCCCACTCCTCCTGCCAGCGAGGGCAGTGGTCAAGGCTGTAGGATGGTGTCCATACTTCACTAGATCTGGGTTTTCCATTAACTTGGAGTGACAGTCTCAAGTCAGATCCTTGTATTTCTTTAATTGTTTAGTTAGCTTCATTAACAAAGCAACCTACAGTGAAGAATTTCCCTTCTGGGCACTGCTGTTTGCTCCTCTGGGTCATCACCACTACTCATTAAGGGTACATCTAGCTTTCCTTGGTCTTTTTTGCAGGGGAAACATACTTGGTTATTTGTCTGGATCTTACTGAATCATTCTCCTCAGTCCTTATACCTGTGACCCCAAAAAGAGCCAAGACCCCCCCACAATGAGCCCCAACCACCCACAAACCACCCAAACCCACCCCAAAACGAGCCCAAACCACCCCAAAACGAGCCCAAACCACCCTGAAACGAGCCAGAATGAGTGAAATGGCCCCAAAATGAGCCAAAAGCACCCCAAAATGAGCCCAAACCACCCCAAAATGAGCCCAAAGCACCCCGAAACGAGCCAGAATGAGGGAAATGACCCCAAAATGAGCCCAAACCACCCCAAAATGAGCCCAAACCACCCCCAAATAGGACCCCAAGCCTGGTGGGTATGCATGGTTAGTTCCATTTTGCATGTGTTTGATGGGCATGCAGCTTACATTTTAAAAAACACTTCCCACAGCTGCCAAATGATGAACAACACTTGTTTGGTAAGCATCCACGTATTGGTAGTTCTAGAAATATTATTTGAATGATTCAAGTGGAAACTTGAAATGACTAGGCCTTTTCTTAATTGAATAGCTGTTCAGCCCATTTGGAAAGGTTTCCCTCAGCCATGTTGAGCTCAAATGTTACAAAATGCTGATAAAGGAGGTAGATGTCTTTTTGCATGGTGTGTAGATGCCATGTCCTCACCACAGTGGCTATGGGTTCTGGTGCCCAGCAAAGACCTGGGGAGCTATGAGCTGAGACCCTGTGTCTCCAGAAGACCCTAGGAGGGCAGGAGTCATGTTGTGCTGGGATCACTTTTTAATGGGCTTCTTTGGTGCTGGAGGCCCAGGGCTCTATTGAGATCTTCCTATGCAGTCTGCACACTTTCATCTCAGCAAAGTCTCTTAATGGGCATCTTCAGACTCAAATGTTATCTTAAGATCATCCCAGAAGGCACCTACTGTATCATTTAGTGCCTGAAGACCATTATAATTCTGACTGTAAAGTTCCAGATGATCATATTCATGTAAGAACTTTAGTCCCTGGAAGAGTGTTCTCTATTCTCTTAGGGGTTAAAAGTGGCATAAATAATTGAAGTACTAGCTAACCCCCCTGCCTCTAAATGCTACCACACTTTAAACGGAAATTCCAGAGAAAGTTAAAAGATGTTAAAGCAGCATAGGCAGAAGAAATTGGTTCAAGTGAAAGATGTTCTATAAACAGCTCGAGGCATAGTTTGGCTATACTAAACAATTCATGTGTGTCTGCAAAGTGGATTCAAATTTGAGAAAACATAGTATGTAATAGTTACACTGCATACTTAATGCACATTATAGTTTTTTTTTCAAGCTTAACAAGTGATCCTATGGTGAATTGAATATGACTGTACTATTAGTCTGGTTTTGAGATAATCCTAGATACAATGTATGTAGTGTTTTAATATCAATGAATATTGGACATCACAGGTCAAGAGAGGCATTTTTACTTTATCTGACATTAAACTATTTATATTGTGATAACTCATCTTGAACCCATGCTGTCTCAAAGTATTAGCAAGGAAATTCAGCTGGGAAGATCCCACCTTTGAGCAAATTAAGATTGATTGCTGCTGATTTTTTAAAAGTGACTTTTTATATGTAATATATCACCTTATAATTCTTAGACAAGAACAGCAACACAGTTCACACAATTTTTCTAATAGTTCTGAGGTTGATGTCTTAGCTGCGAAGAGTTCCAGCATGAGCAAAACTTTGAGGATTCCTCCTCCATATTCTTTAGGGGTGATATTTTTTAAGGTCTAAAAATGGTATTTTTTTCAAACAATGTCTCTTGTAGCCTAAAGTAAAGGCCTCAGGTTCCAAGTTTTTTGTGCCTTCCACGAAGCGCAAGCTGTCGGTGAGATAGAACCTAAGGTTTTGAGGCTAGCAGGTTTCTTTGGGAAGCTATTCTCAGACGTTCGTGGTCTTTAGGGTTGATATTTTCCACGGGCAAAAAATGGCATTTTTTTTCTAACAACTTCTGCTATAGCCTAAAGTAAAGGGCCGAGGTGCCGTTGGCCAGAATCCTAGTCGTCTCTGGTCGGGATGTCCGGAAATCTCAGCCAAATGACCTTGTGTGGTGCTTCTTGTTTGGTTGGCTTTGGTTGGTTTGGTTTTTAGTTTTGGTTTGTTTTGGTTGGTTTTGGTTGGTTTTGGTTGGTTTTGTTTGGTTTGTTTGTTTGTTGTTTGTTTTGGGGTTTTTTTGTTGTTGTTGTTGTGGTTGTGGGCATTTTTTGGCATTTTTTGTTGTTGTTTTTTTTTTGTTTGTTTGTTTGTTTTTCTTGCTCAAAGAAAGCACCTTGTGATTTTTAACCCATTGAAAACCATGAATATTCCCCACCAAGTACCTACAAGGTTTACCAAACCCACACGCTTTATTGACATGCCTAGAGTTTCCTATTTATAAAAAAGAAAATGTAGGGATGAGAATAAAGCCTCACAGATCACTGAACAACCTGGTCTAGTGGAAGATCTTCTGCCCAGGACAGGGAGGGTGGAACAGGATGATCTTGAAGTTCCCTTCCAACCCAAACTGTTTTATGATTCCATGATAAGCATGGAGTTTGCAATTTTCAGGGGCTCAGTACCTGAGCCTGGAAGGGCACAGGGAGGGTTTTGTACTGATCAGAATCAGAAAGTGTTTGTGATTGGTGTAGCCAGCCTGGAATACACCACAAACACCAGATGAATCTCATTTGAAAGCTTTGAATTGAATCTGTTCACAGGATGGGAGCCTCCCACAGTTCCTCACCTTCTTTTTATTCCCTGGTTTCGTTTCATTTGGGAAAGCTGCAGTGTGAAAAGGTTCCCTGTGCTCTACTGAGTGGTGGTACTTCCAGCTGATTGGTATTATAGAAAACCTTTCACAATGTTTAGTAATGTTATGCATATATAGTAGTCACACAGATATTATAGCTACACTTTTTGATAAAGCTACTTAATCAGTAACTTGGGATTACCTTAGCTTTATGTTGCAGAGCAAAGAACTTTTGCCTTAATTTTTGATGGCAAAATCTGAAGTTATGTTGTCAGATGTAGTAATATGACAGCATATGGCAATTCAACAAATAAGGTATTTGGTTACAATCTGTACTCAGAAGGCTGGAATGACTATATGTGTCATAAAATAAGAAAAGAAACCAAAAGAACCTGTTGTTACTTGATCTAATACCTCCTTAAACTTCATACTGTGGCATTTTATCAACAAAGTGCATTACACACTGCAAAATTGTAACAACTGCAAAATTGCAAATCATAGATCATGGAAAGTCAGAAAGATAAATCTACTTGTTTCAGACCACCAGAAAGTCCTTAAGGGTTTGTTTGTTTTATTTTAAGAGCCTGATAGCAATAGATGACCTGATATATTTGATATGTAAGAGACCAAGCTCTTGTACTGTGATAGTAAGCTGCTTCCACAGATTTCCTCAACAAGTTCCTTTCTGTGATTTCCTCTTACATTCTGTTCCTGCTTTTGATCTTCCTCTTCCATCTGTACGTGTGGTACCACCCTCTTCAGAGATCAGAACCATAGTTTAAAGTCACCTCCCACTCTGAAGTTCCCTTCATGCCAGGCTTGACATTATTACATCTGCTCTACACATTCCTCTGCCTTTTTTTTTTTTTTAAATAGTTTCTAGTATTTTTTTCTTCTTAAACTTTGTTGCTCTTCTCTCTTTTTCTCTTACGATAATGAGGAACTTTGTGATATTGTGGGGAAGCTTGCTTGACTAACACTGTATCTTTGCTGTGAAATTTGTTCTTAAGGCTGTCAGATACCTACTCAAGAGAAATTAATAGTCACTCAGGACCGTCCAATAATTACACTAAAATAACGAGACAGAAAACTGAAGTTGCCTTCACTTACTTTCCATTCAATATTGCTACACCAACAGTACTCCTTGGAGTTGACATACTAGCTACAAAGTTCCACTGACGAGCCTGTGGATCCCATCTTTCTACTGTATATTAACACAGACTGTAATCACATCTGATTTGTTATTGCAGTTCAGTGAATCCTTTATTGCTATTTAATCCTAAATGCTGTATATTCTATGATTGCCAACTATCAACAGAGCTGCCATTGCACAGTATGTCTGACACCATGAACATACAGCTTTAATTAAAATCACAGCATTACGAAACATACTAAAACCATTCCTAAAGTTGAGTCTCAAAGGAAGCTTTCTAAATGCAATTAGCTTATGCATTTTACAGTGCTAACTCAAGAGAAGACTACATTTTGAGGCCCCGTGAAAGAAGGACATCAAATGATCAGAGTGTGTCCAGAGAAGGGTGACCAAGATGATGAAAGATTTCAAGGTCAGGATTTCAGAGGAGTGTCTGAGGTGACTTGGCTTGTTCAGCTTAGGAAAGAGAAGGCTAAGGGGTGACCTCATCACAGTTTACAACTTCCTCAGTGGGGGACAGTGCAGAGGAAGGTGCTGATCTCCTCTCTCTGGTGACCAGTGATAGGACAGAAGGAAATGGGGAGTGAAGCTGCATCAGGGGAAGCTCAGATTGGAGGGGTCTGTCCCCTATGGCCCGGCCCAGTTTGGGGTCTGTCCCCGATAGACCACCCCAGTTTGGGGTCTACCACTACAAACTGGCCCAGTTTGGGGTCTGTCCCCTATAAACTGGCCCAGTTTGGGGTCTGTCCCCTATAGACCACCCCAGTTTGGGGTCTGTCCCTTATAGACCAGCCCAGTTTGGGGTCTACCACTACAAACTGGCCCAGTTTGGGGTCTGTCCCCTATAGACTGGCCCAGTTTGGGGTCTGTCCCCTATCGACCACCCCAGTTTGGTTGCAAAAACAGAAACACACCTGTGTCTGAGAGTCACAACAGAAGTTTTATGCAGTTCTCAGCTCCCTACCTTCCTGGCACCATTTCAACAATGTCTTTGCAAAGCTGTTTATACCCTTGTTGCAATAATTATTTAACGTGGTCAGACATGGAATTGCAGAGGGACAAGGACAGAGTACACAACAGTGACAGCGAAAGTAGCAGCAGGAGAAATGTACACACCACCAAGGCAACAGTGCCTTAATTGTTGATCACTATGTTCTTTTGAGACAGAAGCTTGGGAAATGAATGAAGTTCAAGGGGATTGTTCAGTCATTCTCAGGGGCTGTATTTGAATTTGCTTTAAAATGTTACTTTTCCAAAAGGCATAGGCTATGGGTGCCTAGGTCTGATTCTCCCTTCATGTGTTCCTCCCATGTTCATTTGATACACAATTTCCACGCTTCTTTGGGAAGCTAATATCAGCTTCTCAATGGAAGTGCTGCATCTTCTGTTGTTACCTCAGTTCCCCATTCTGCCAGGAATGTCTCTGTAAGATTTTTGGCTAAGAGAAACCTTAAAGAATTTTCTTCAAAGAGTTTTATGGTTCTAGGTCTTAAATTTAAGTCTAGTCCATTTCAAGTTAATTTTTGTAAGTGGTCTACGATAGGAGTCTAGTTTCATTTTTTTCATATGTAAATATTCAATTTCCTTGGCACCACTCATTAAAGAAACTGTCTTTTCTCCATTGAGTATTCTTGGCTCCCTTGTTGAATATTAGTTGACTGTGGGTTTATTTCTGGGTTTTTGGTTCTGTTCCATTGGTCTATATGTCTTTTTCATGCCAGACCACCTGACACAGAAACCAGTAGTTTAGATATTTTGTTAAACAGATGTAATAAATTGTACCTAATCCATGTAACTCTGCATAGATGAGGAAGTTCATTGTGGCAAAAGAACAACAGGATTCCTGTTACACACCAAATGCAGGTGTGGATGGCTCAGGGATGAGGCACAACACTCAGCAAAGCTTTGGCTTTAAGGAAAATACAACATCATGATGGTGGGATCCCTGGGATACTGACACCAATGAAAAGGGGGAACACTGCTCAGGAGCAAAGCTCAGAGGAAAGCACTCAGTTTTTTCTCCAATATATTTAACCTTGGTAACTTGACAAGTGAGTCTAAGTAAACAGTCATTTTTCCACATTTCAGCTGCTTCCAGCATTACGTAAACTTTAACATGAACAGGAGGGGGAAAAAAAAGTGAGATTCTATTCAGTCTGATGAACAGCTGTGTGAGCTGTTAGTTTGGGTATTTTATTTATACACACTCACACACACACACAGAGACACTCCAAGAAGTTAATTATGACAGATATGCCAGAGAGCAGCCAAAAGTCATCGTGTCAGCAGTGGTCAAGTGAGTTGAGTTGGGCCTTGGTCGAGTGAGTTGGGTCGGGTCTTGGTCAAGTGAGTTGAGTTGGATCTTGGCCAAGTGACTTGGGTTGGGTCTTGGCCAAGTGAGTTGGGTTGGCTTGGTCAAGAGAGTTGGGTTGGGTCTTGGCCAAGTGAGTTGGGTTGAGGGGTGATGACCCAGAACCCTGGGGGGTGTCACAGGGGGAGGACCCCGTGGGAGGTCCCCGTGCCCACCTTTGCCCCCCCAACCCCAGGCGGCTGCTGCAGCAGCTTGAGTTCAGTAAACTAGATTTCAAACCATATTGCTGTTCTAGGGAAGAGACAGTCCTGACATTAAAGACTTTGAAGCCTCAGCTATCACATCTCTGCTGGTTTACATTGAGTGAGAAAGAACAAGCAGGAAGGGACATGGGTGACCAAGGAGCTTAGCACTGGCTCTAGCTGTCTCTTTTTACAAATATAACCCAGGTCTGTTGTTTTTAGGAGTTGTCATCACTGAAGGCTCAGTCTTCACCAATGTGAAATGAGTTTGTTGAGATCAATCCAGGTTTGTCTTGGGGGGGGTGTCCCAGGACTCATAGGTTATGGGGGTCCTGGGACTGGGAGGTCCTGGGACACAGGGGTTATGGGGGACCCGGTACTGGGGGGTCCTGGGCCACAGGGGTTATGGGGGTCCCAGTACTGGGGGGTTCCGGGACTGGGGGGTCCCAGTACTCAAGGGTTATGGGGGTCCCAGTACTGGGGGGTCCCAGTACTCATAGGTTATGGGGGCCCCGGGATTGGGAGGGTCCTAAGGCTCAAGGGTTATGGAGGGCCCAGTACCCGGGGGGCCCGCTCTCTTGACCTACCAGCCACAGCCCTTTTAATTCACTCCAGGATGCCACTGGCCTTCCTGGCCACAATGGCCCATTGGTGGGCTCATGGTCACCCTTCTGCCCACCAGGACCCTCAGGTCCCTTTCCCCTATGCCGCTTTCTTTCATGTTTCTGCCTGTATTTTGATCTTGCTTTTAATGCTTTTCTGCTCTTCCCTCCTGAAAAAAAAATCACCCCAGCCTCTAGTTACTGTTGTACATTTTGTATTCTGCACTTTAGTTCAGAAACTGTAGTAACATTTTAACTGCATAAATTAATTATACATGTGCTTTTGATTATGCAGTCTGTAGAAAGATCTTGCCTGATTACTGCTAATAGAATCATTTTGCCTTTGTTTCAATTGCTGCTCTTACTTTTCTTTTATTTTTTTCTATGGCAGTTGAGATGACTGACTAATTGCTAACACCTGGCTCATAAACCATACAGTACTGATTGAAAATAACATCATACTGAATGAACACCAGTGTCAAAACTTAAGTCAAAAACTGAATTTAAGCAAATTAAAATTACATTATTTATATGCTTTTCAGCGTGCACTCTTCGACTGATCAGACCATGCGCAATTCTGTGGCCGTCTTCTGTGTGGATCAGAAAGAACAAGTTATCCCTTTTTATATGTAGAATACTTCCAAATCTTCCAATGAGCTTTTCAGAGTGCACTTGTAAACTGAACCATCCCGTACGCAATTCTGTGAATGATTTCCACGCTGTTCAGAAACATGAAATTTTACCTAATTTCTAGGAGATTATTTGGATTTCCTCCACTTAATGAGCTTTAAGAGCGCACACGTTAATTACACTTTTGTACTTCTGATGACTGATTTTTAATCTGCCAAGCTCCAGGATCATCCCTAAACGTTTCTGTCTCCTCTGTTGTGTTCTCCTACCCACGTCTATTATCATTAATAAGTTTCTTTGTGAGGATGGCTGTTAATAGACATTGAGACCCTTGCTTGATTGAGAAAACAAGCCCTGCAGTAAAGGGCTTTCTTCTAGACCTTGAAGAATTGTGACCCACTTTCCAGCCTTCCTTGAGTGGATGCAAAAGCTGAAGTTACACACTGATGGCAAGCCTCAACAAACGAGCTTCCCTACCAGCCTGCAGGATAAGAGGAGTGCCTGGCTGAACAGTGAGCCTGAAGACAGGCTCTTTTCTGTGTTTGTTAAACATCTCCATAAAACAAGCTGGCACTATTGTCATTTCACAGATGAGAAGTGCACAGAAGCAATGAGAAGTTACTCTGAATTTGAGGGCTCAGATTACCTAGCACAAGCGTCAGATTTAATGTCTTTTCACGCATGAAAAACAGCCTGCATGCTTACACATAACCAGGCTAGAAAACCTCTTACTGGCTTCTTATATACAGCAACCTATAAAACAGATCTCAAACTTCTGTTTTGAAAGCATTGAATAGAATAGAATAGAATAGAATAGACCAGGTTGGAAGAGACCTTAAGTTCATCATGTCCAACCCATCATCTACACCATCTAATCAACTAAACCATGGCACCAAGCACCCCATCAGGTCTCTTCCTGAACACCTCCAATGATGGTGACTCCATCACCTCCCCAGACAGCCCATTCCAATGGCTGCTCTTTCTGATCATGAGATTTAGGAGTATTTGTTTCAGGAAAACGAACTTTCCTTCCTTGTACAATATACTTTGCTACTACAAGTAAGAAATTCTCAGAGGAGGAAAAACAAAGTTTCAGCTGCCATATTTTGTTCTCTGGTTATAGTGGCCTATTGGTCTTTGATTTTAGCTTGGCAAATAGTTCATGTGGCCCTTTTAAGTGTGCTAAGTGTTTCTCAGAATGAAGAAATAATCAAGAACATAAGACGTATGTCAGACAAAATCTATACAGATATACAGATAGTAGCAACCTGAGGTGAAAACCACTGAAAACATTAAGCAGAGATTGCACAACAGAACAGGAGGGTATTTTCATGGGGAATTGTGAGAGGTTGGAAGATGTAGTTTCTACTGTTGCCTTTGGATACCTTTACTTTGTGTGTGCTTAGAAGCACTCTTTTTTTCAAGCTTTTGTGACCATGTGGTGAGTTTAATTCTTAAAGCATTATGCTATTGAATGATTCATTTAACTGTTCCATCTAAATAAAAATATTTCATTTGAGTGAAGGGTGGAAAGTATTTTCTAACCTGTTGCCTTCCTGCAAATATAATTAAGCTGGTCCGGTTCTGATTTTGCTACACACCTGCTGTTTAGCCGCCACTGCTACAGGCTTTCTGCTGTACTTGATTTCCAGCAAGTTAGTTAGGAATTGATGGGTTTCAAGGGCAATTTTATGGGGCGTTGTTATGGTTGCACTGAATCTCTGTAGAAGTTCTGAAGCTGGTTAGGTTCGGTCACTTCTCAAACACTTACAGGCTTAATCTAGGTTCCTCTATCCCTTCTCTGTGATTTCTTACTGTTCCAGCCATATTTTTAGAAATATTTTAATAGCCAGTTTTACTGCTCTAGAAGAAAGCTCCTACTCTCTCTTAGTATTCAGAGGGTTTGCTTTGTGGTGAACTTGAAAAGCTCATACTGTTTGGAAGGGCTTGTTATGGACTACATATCTGTGTGGATGTGCAGGACGTGTTTATTCCTGTGGATGGAAAAAAAAACAGGCTACTTTAGGACAACCCTAAACATAAATTTAGGACTCAAATACATGCTTAAGGGTAAAAATGCATGTAAATATTTTTTTGACTGGGGGCCTACTAAACCAGGAGAGGGTAGTTACAATTTATTGCAGATCTCCATTTTTGCTTTGAGTCTGATGTTTCCTCCAAATGCATCTGGACACATGAAGCTGATCTCTCTTCAGTGTCACTTCAACCTTGTTTTGTAGCTGCTGCTGTTCCTATTTATGCTTAATGAAAGCACCTTAAGAGTGCATAGAAATCAAGGCTGTGCTGGTATATATATAAAAAAGAAAAAGTAGTATCTTCAGCTCTGACAAAGGGAGTGATCCCATCAGGAAACATGAGCATCAGGGAAGAAAGAGTAGGTCCAGCCTTTTTGTACAATCCTGAATTATTTTGTATCAACATCAAGCTGTCAGCTCATTATTTGCCTCATTGTGTAGACCCAGAGTCCAGTGTACATTCCTGCAGGATCAGCAGACAATCCTCCTTCTGAAAACGCATCATTTATTTCTACCTGTTTTTCTTCTGCCTATCAGAGGATTATTGATCCATGAAAAGATCTTGCACCACTTTCATACTTCATTTACCCACAGACAATTATGCTAGAAGACAAAGACCACAGAAGTAAGTGTGGGAAACAAAATTATTTCTTAAATGCAAATTAAAACCCTAAGATTTCCAGGAAACAGTTCTAAGGACAAACAAGGTTAAAAGTACCTGTGAAATTTGTTCACTCATTTATTCAGTGGAAAGGGTAAAGACTTGTTTGGGTTTTTTTAGTTTGCTTTGGTTTTGGGGTTGTTTTTATGAGAAATGCAGCCCCCGACGCCTCATTCATCTAAAGAAGCACCTTTTAAATAGCTGCTAATGTGCTGATAAAGAAGGAAATGTGCTATTCCACCGCAATCCTAATTACTTTGCAACTGTATTTTACATGTTGCCCATATAACTAGATTGAGTCAAACACGTCTGCCTTATAGAAATAACGTAGTTGCTGTAAGTCTACCTGAATTATTAAACAATCTAAAAATGCTTATGAACAAAAAGTTCATTCATATTCTCTCATCCAGTAATTTATGCTGAGGAACTTTTCCATCTAGTTGTTTTGATCAGCTATCTGGAAGAAGCCTGTGTGTAGTATTGATGTAGAATTGATATAGTAAGTTGCATAAAGTTTCCCTATTGCATCTTAGGAAGTAAATAAATATTCAGAGTGTTATAGAATCAGAGACTCATTTAGGTTGGAAAAGACCTTTAAGCTCATCGAGTCTACAACATTAACCCTACTCTACCAGGTCCACCACTAAGCCATATCCATAAGCACCACATCCATACAGTTTTAAAACACATCCCACCTGAGCAGCATGTTCCAATGCCTGACAACCCTTTCAGTGGAAGAAAATTTCCTTATTTTTCCTAAGTATCAAGAGAACCACTAAAGGAAGGTGATTTCCATCAGGAGCAGGAGGGGAGGAAGAGGGGAATGGTCGCCAGAGAAATCAGCAGCAGAGCCAGAACAGAAACCTTTTACCTTCTGCTCTAACCAGCAGCTTTTCCCACAACTGCTCGGAATCTGAAAAATTCAAGCTGGGCTGTTCAGGACACAAATAGCAGCTCTGCAGCAAAGTCAATCCCTTTGCTGTGAAGTTAATTATTTGCATTTAAAAAAAAAAAATCTCCATTTGCTACTAAATCAACTTTGATCTCAAAGAGAGCTCTGTCCATGAACCCCAACTGTATGACTAATAAATACACTACAAGGATAGAAATATGGTTCACAGCTGTAGTCCCGGGGGACGGGGCTCCCTGTGAGCCATGTTGGTGTCCCTCGGCATGCCGGGAGCTGTAGTGCCGGGGCACGGGAATTCCTGGGCGCCATGTTGGTGTCCCTCGGCATGCCGGGAGCTGAAGTCCCGGGACACGGGACTTCCTGGGCGCCATGTTGGTGGCCCTCGGTATGCTAGGAGCTGTAGTCCCGAGGCCCGGGGCTTCCAGGGAACCAGGTTGGTGGCCCCCTGCATGCCGGGCGCGGTGGTCCCGGGGCTTCCCGCTAACCCCACGGCCTCAGAACCATACCCCCGCCTCCTCAACCCCCCCACCCCCCACCCCGCACCAACCGACGTTCTGATTTCAAATTTAATTTTGGGATGGGGGGGCCGCGCGACAGCGTCCTATGCGCCGCTTTCCAGAAAAGTCCACGGCCCGCGCCCCTGCCCTGCGGCAAGACCAGCGCCCTAAGGCGAGCCCCGAGGAGCGGCGGCCATGGACCCAGCCCGGAGGGCGGGCAGGGAGGCGGGAGGCGGCGGGCGGTGGTGGCGGAGGGGCGTTCTGTTAACACCAGCCCAGCCAGGTAGTGCTGCTGGCGGAAAGGCACAGACAACTCAAACATGTTTGCAATCTTCTGGTCTTGGACATTTGTGGAGAATCAAGAACTCTGTGGAAAGATAAAGAAGATTCACGAGTTGCAAAATGAAGGCCCCTTGGAACGTGGAGTCAAAGCTTATGAACTATATTAAAAGCAGTTTTCAGAATTAGAGTCTCATATAAACTACATTTTCCCTATTTTGTTTGGATTGAGGCACATCCACTGACATTACATCCAACTGGGTCACCCATCCGCTCCCTGTGCGGGGCCGACCCTGCTTAGCTTCGGGCTGGAGTCGGTGTCCTAGGGGGGGTCCTTCCTCTGTACTGGGGGGTGTCCCAGTTACCCCCTGGGTACTGGGAGTGTCCTCTGGGTGCTGGGGGGGGTGTCCCAGTTACCCCCTGGGTACTGGGAGTGTCCTGTGGGTGCTGGGGGGGGTCCCAGTTGCCCCCTGGGGGTGGGGGGAGGTGTGTTACTGGGTGGGGGGGGAGGGTCCCGGTCCCCACTGGGTGCTGGGGGTACAGATTTCAGTAATCTCTATTGTGCCATTTAGCCATGAACTTTTCAAGTGTGTACACCAATAGACTCATAACAGGCCAAGCCCATGTTGGTTAGTCCTCTGGGGAGATGTGCCTATAATATCTTTTGTGGAAAGTCATTGGATTTCTAATGTAATATCTGTACAACATGGTTCATCTAAAACTTGTTGAGCTTTGTTCATCATTTCAAGGGGGAAAAATCCTAATTAAATATGACAGAATTTGCATATATAGTCTAATAATTAGATGAAAGGTTTCTCATGGAAGAGAAAGTTCTGAGTTTAGCATGCACCAGGACTTTTGCTGATGCCATTCTGAATAGAGTCCTTACTTGCAAGATAACTATGTTTATTTTCAAACTATTCCATGCTTTTATTCTTCAAATGTTTCATTTTCTTAAGTATTAATGAACAAGCCTGTTGGGTAGAAGTGTGTGTGCCATTGTTTGATGGATAGTATGACTTGAATATTGCCGTGTTAAAAAATTGTTAATTTTAACTTTAGTCACTAGATGGCCTTTGAGTTTGCAAAAGCTCCCCCTGCCAGGGGGCCGGGGCCAGGGCCAGGGCCAGGGCTAGGGCTAGGGCCAGGCTCCGCGGCTTCCGGGCGAGGTTTTCTTGTGTCTGAAAGGAGCCGGCGTGGAGCTGTCAGCCCCTGGGCCGCATGATCGCGCGGCGTGGGGATACAGCCGCCGCCTCACCGGACGCGGCGTTCCCGTGCAGACAGCGGTGCCTCGGAAAGGTGCTCTTGAGGGCGGCCCCTGGGGGCGTCGAGCACTCCTGGAGCTGCCGGGGTTCCCGCAGTGACAGCGACAGCTAAGGCTTAGCTTATTTATAAACTATTGACAGAGTCAATAAGTTTCTAATGGGCCACACATAGAAATCAATTTCTCTGGAAGAAATAAAGTCATCACACCAACAAATTGTGGCCTTTTGAGTAGTTAAGTAGACGTGGGAGATCTACCCAAGGCATTGATATTGGGCTGTTCATGTAGTTAGAGAGGACCTGGGATCTTAAGGATAGAGAGGAACTGGGACCTTAAAAATAGAGAGGAACTGGGATCTTAAAAATAGAGAGGAACTGGGATCTTAAAAATCAGATCCAACACTTGGTCTCATTGCTGCAGTCACTGGATAATCACATGGACTATTGTAGACTATCTACTCCAGGAAACTGGGAGGGTGAAAACCACAGGTTGTATGTGAGAATAGCAAAACTTTTTGCTCTGTGACACGTGAGGGCAGGAAGGCAGTCTTTCACAGGAGTGGAGGTTGAATATTTATCTCCGGTTTCCCAAATCATGACATCAGTCTTCTTTTTAATTGAGACACAGGTAATAAATTTTAACATCTAAAATCATTGGGGGCAACTTACCGAATTTACCACCAACAGCAACACCAACTGTGTTTTGCTCTTCACAAAGTTTCTCATTTCCTTTTTTGTAGATTAAGTCTGTCTGGAAATATGTCTCACATACTAAAGAAATGCATGATGGGAAAGGGGAAAACAAAAGGAAAAATTCACTTGCCTAAACCAAGTAGCAATTTAAATACAATCATTGCAATAACAGTTGGGTGTTGTTTTGATTTTTGGTTGGTTTTGGGGGCTTTTTAATAAAAATGAAGTCTGGCAGTAGCCTAAATACTTGTCTATTCCCCTCACCCCCTCCACAAATAAAAATGTAAAAAGGAAAGCTTTTGACATGTTTAGAAAATGTATCACTTCCTAGTTTGCATTTTATTGGTAGAAGAAGAATATTTCAGACTACGGACAATATGGACAGTAGCTGGAGAATGATGTAGTGTCACAGACCAGTCTCTCTGAGACTGCAGAGCTAATGGCTTGTGATGGTTATAGGAACTGCAACTGGAAACAGTGGAGCAGAAAAATGTGAATCTGATTTCCTTATCAAAATATCTTCTGTGTTGCAAATCCTGCCCACTCTGGGTATTAATTAACCTCAGATTAAAATGACTTAAAAAATCAAAACATTAATCAAAGATTAAAAAGATTAAAAAACCCACATTTATTCTACTTGAAAAATATGCTGCATTATTAGCAACCTGTAAGGTAGTGAAAACAGCTTCCAGAACCTGATTTGTACGCTTTGCCTCAGCTGGGGGCAGGAGTCCTGGATACTTTGGGACAAGGTACTTTTTTTATTCTTGTCTCAGTTTCAGGAATTGAAAGGCGCTTTTATTTAGGAGCTTATGCCAAAATAATGAGTGATAGCTACAGATTAATTACTAATACAGAAGGTACAGAATGAAAAAAAAAAATATTAAATGCATAACCACCACTGTATTCTTAGAGGAGGAGAAGGAGGTGGCTCATTTTTTGCTTTGCATGTCCTGACAGATCTGAGTGTTTGAAGTAGCATAAATTCTCCTGATAACTGAGTAGCTTCCAGACTTCTGGAAAATTAGTAAAACAAAATTTGAATCCCATAAAAACAAACCAAAGAGACCAGGGCACAATTAATTTTTGGTTTAGCCGGGGGGGGTCACGAAGGGACACGGGCCACGTGGGGACATCAGTTGCTCGGTGCCGTGTGCCGCGTGGAGTTGCTGGCCCACGTGGTGACGTTGGCTACAAGATGCCACGGGCTGTGGGGGACCACGTGGGGCCATGAGGTTGAGTGGGGCCCTGGTCACTGTGGGGCCATCGGTCACTCGGTGCCGTGGACCACGCAGGGCTGTTGGCAGCGGCGAGCGGTTGGTCACGGGGTGCCACTGGCCACGTCGGGCCATCGGTCGCCCGGTGCGGTGGCACTGTTTAAGTATCAGAGTTGCCAGAAACTTTATATTCTTACCTGCATAGATTATTCTGGGGAAAAAAAAAAATCTATACTGCTTTCCAAACAACTCTAAATAAAATGTACTGATGAAAAAATACGGGAGAGAAGCACCTTCACACTGCTATTTTGTTAGGGTTCTTCTGATTAGTATAAGATCCCATAAGCTCTTCTTCAATCAATTAACACTTAAGACTGCTAAAATATAATGTATGAATACATAAAGTGTGAGCGAAGTTAGCTGTTCAGGCTTTCAACATTCAAGTCACTGTATCTACACACTGCTCTATTTTCTTCACCTACTTATTCCCCAAACCAGAAACATGGGCCTCTCACAATACAAAGTTTATAAAGTCAGCTGTGTTTGCCCTTTAACTCCTTGATGTTGCCTTTCACTTTTTTTTCCAGAAATAATATATTTGTCATGTGCTTTATTATTCAGAGGCTTCAGTGACACTCCAACATAAAATGCTGGGGGTGAAATTCTCACCAGTAACATCTGTGCAATTATCATCAGAATCAGACTCCTCGGGAACCCAGTAGCCAAAAGCAGGGCACACCAACGGTGGCACCGGGGCCGGCGGGAGAACAAGGAGCCGGCGCCGAGGGAAACGCAGCCACCGGAGAGGCTGGAAGACGCTGTTGCGACATCTCACGCCAATAAAGGCTGCCAGCGGCAGCGCCGCGACCCCGTGGGGTTTTGGCTGGGGCTGGGGATGACCCAAACCCGGGGGAGGGGTGGGCTGGAACCAAACGCCCTGTCCGGTACCAGAGTCCTCGGTGACCGGGTCGTGCCGAACAGGCGCTGGCGGGTGAGAAGCTTTTATTTTGTGGTGTAGACTTTTAACAGTGAGAACTTATTTTTGCATTGCAGGACCAAAGGGAGTCTCTGAATTCAGATTACTAGGATTCATTCTATTCTGCTGCAAATCTTCTGTATCTTCATTAGATAGCTGTGATGCCAGAGATCTAATTTGCTTTTTAAAAAATTACTTCTGTTCACTGTTTGGTAGTAACTATGCAGGTGATTAACCACAACTCTGCATTTTTTCAAAGTGCATCCATATATTACTTTTTTTCCCTCTTGTTTTAGCACCGGGGCCGTCGTCCACCCCCCTTCTTCCCTCTTTCCTCCTCCTCCCCCCGGCGGAGATTAAAAGCTGCCGGAGGGGGAATAGCCGGGATTAGGCCCGGGGGCCGCCGGGGAGGGGGCGAAGGAGCCCGCCCCGCCGGGCAGCCACCGGCCGCATTGTCTCCCGGTGCCAGCACCGGGCGGGACCGCGGGCAGGGCACGCACAAAACACCAACAAAAACAACCAAATACCGCCCTTCCCCCCCCGAAAAAAAAAAAAAAAAATCCAGCCGATTTTCGTCCCTGTAGTGCACCCTGGGAGGTGGTTGGGGAAGGCAGTGTTGATAGCTCCACCCTTGGGAAAAGGCAAACCCATTTGTGGTATTGTCTTTGCTGAAGGACCTGAGTATACTTGGTCGGTAATGTGGGAGGATGGTGGGACCTGGTGTGTACCTCAAGGAGATTTGGCCTTGGCAGAAAGATAATCTAGAATGTGAGTTGTATGTTGCGGTAAGTGATGCTGTAGGAAGGAGCTAAAAAAACAGAGAGTGAATTTCGTGAAGGACAAATTGAGTACATGCAGCAGAAGGAAATGCCCTGAACTTCTGAAATGCGTTGGGGTCCTGCAAATCTCACTGCATATGATGCAAACCAAAAGCAAATAAGATTTCTGAGAATCCCTGAGCAGCAACAGAAGCTGATTTTCAGAGGCACACATCCCCTAGCAACAGGGAAAGGGTATGCATCAATTGGCATTAATGATGGCTGCTATGGGAGGAAAACAGAAGCCCAAACATTGGCCCAGATGCAAGTATAATTAGGTTGCCCTCTTATTTCAGGCTTCACAGCACAGATACTCCCTTCTCTCTTCCCGCCTTTTTTTCCCTCCCCCTTTCCCACCTCTTTTTCCCCTTTCCCGCCTCTTTTTCCCCTTTCCCGCCCCTTTTCCCCCTTCCCCTTTCCCGCCTCTTTTTCCCCTTCCCCTTTCCCGTCTCTTTTTTCCCTTTCCCACCTCTTTTTCCCCTTCCCCTTCTTTTTTTCCCTTCCCCTTTCCCGCCTTTTTTTCCCCTTCCCTTTTCCCCCCTTTTTTTTCCTTTTCCCCCCTTTTTTTTCTTCCCCTCTCCCCCCCCTTTTTTATACAGTGACAGTCTGTGAAGCAGGCATGAGGTTTCAGGCTTCCCTACTGCTTTATACTAGGCTTACACTCTCTCTCTTCTGAGCCCAGAGTAGTCTTTGTAGTGTGTGTGTGCTTCAGCAGGCAAGGCAGTAAGCTACTGGGGTTTCTCCAATTTCAAATAACATTGGATGTTCTGCAGAGAAAGACAGTGGTTTGAGTGTCTTTAGGTGGAGAAAAGTAAGGCTAGACCTCACACATTTAGAGGGTGTGTCCTCCCAACAAAGGTGTGGATATACCTAATAGCATCATCTGGTCCTGGGCCCAAGAAAAGCCAGACAAATAACATTCCAGCACTGAACTAAAACTCTGCAATGTTTACACGAGCAGGAGCTTTTCTGAGTTCATCATTGATGGCTTTTTGTAACTGTACATCTCACAGACATCAGGTACATTTGGTTATCACTCACTTTTCAAATACAAATTATTTAGTCTGAAATGGATATCAAATCTTCCTTCAAGGAGAGTCCCTCCCCTCTCTCATTCCTCCAGTTTCTGTTATTGATTCTTCAGCTCTTTTGCAGCTTAAATTTTTGGTGAAAAATAAACTTACTCATTTTCAAGGATATGCTTTCATTAATTTAGGTCTAAAGCCATTTGGAAACCAGGTTAAATATTTATCACTTCTTTAATCTGATTAGTTGAAATGTTGCTGGAAATATCAACATTTCAACATGTGAAACATTTTCATTAACTTTACCAATGTCAACAGGGACTGGCTCTGCAAAAAGTCAAAGGTGGTAGATCTATGCCCAGCAGCTACAACATATTGGAAAACTAAATCACCTCGATAAATCTGAAATGCCAGAAGCTTCTTGAAATCACCATGTAAGTCATAGACCAGGACTTAAACATTACACACAGACACATTTTCTACCTAAGTCTTTTTGTGTTTCCTTTGCATTGAAATTTAGATTCCATTATACCTTTATATATATTTAAAAGGCTACATAGATTTTGTAACAGCTTTCTCAGATGCTGGAGGTTAAATACACAAATTTGCTTGAAACAACCATACTGTAATAGAACATGGAGATGAAAAAGGATCTATTAATTCACCTACTCCATTTTCCTGGTCGAGAGAACCTCACAGTTATACTCATCTCTTTGCAAATAAGAAACCTCTAGTTTCATTCCAGAGTTACATATTTAATCTGCTGTTGAACACACACATTCCCATATACATTTGCAACAGTTTCATTTTAAGAACGTAATTCCAAAGTGATAAAGACAGAACAATACTTTTTCCGACATCTTCATCATAGTTATTATGTTGCCAGATCCTCATTTGCATTTATCAAATATAATGAATGACAAGTTCAAAGACTTATTCTTAGAATGCACCTTTTCAACTATGAACACGCCTCGCAGGCTGAGGGGGCTGCGCCTGCGAGTCGTTTCTCAGACCTTCCCGAGAGCTGCCGAGCCCGCAGGGACCAGCCCTGCCGCTGCCAGCCCGCCGGAGACACTTCAGAGCCCGGCGGCCGCGGCCCGCGCCGGCCGCTGAGGAGCGCAGCCGTTAGCGCCCCCCCCCCCGCGCGCGCACGCCCCCCGCCCTTGCCCGGGGCCCCCCCCGCCGCCCACCCCCCCCCCCCCCCCCCGGCGACCCGCGGGCGGCCCCCCCGCGGGCCGGGGCGGAAAATGGTGCCTCTGTTGCTGTAAAGGCCCAGAGGAAAGGAATTGCCCTAATGGCAACAACAAAAGAAGAAATAAATAGAAAAGAGCAATTATAACACTGTAATGACTCATCTTGGTGGTTAGACACAGTACTTTACACAGCTCAGCTAAACTGAATACTTCATAAAAGAGATTAAACTGAAGACTATCCATATGAAACTGTATTATGCTGATTTATGGGGAGAACCATATGACTGTAAATCACTGACAGAGTTCTTGTCTAGCTGCCTCATCGGAAATAGATGTCATAATATACTCATAATTATATAAAAATGGTCCTGATTGTCCTTTATGTTTCAGCTTGTGCCATGAGCTGTGGCTTGTCCAAGTGAATGTGCATGGGGTACAGCCAGGCTTCTGTTGCTATGTTGTGATTGTGTTTTATACCCACACCTCAGAAGCACCTACATCAGACTGATGGGAGATTTTTTTTAAAGGAACACTCTGTGTAACTCAATGATGGATCATTCTCATTAATTTTGTCAAGTATAACTAAGTGGATTTTAAAGGTAATTTACAATGTATTCAACTAGCTCCTGCTAAATCAGCAGTTGAACATAACCCTCACTAGAAAACTGAAGCAGAATCATCAGAGTGTTCAGACAGCTCTGGCACTGATTGAGGAAATTGTTTCCTGAGTGCTAAGAGTTGTGTTGACTTGGCAATGTGGTTTCCAAAAATTTTCTATGCAGCCACAAAAAGCTGATGTATCACTACTGCTCATCTCTCCTTCTGGTTGGGAAAAAGGGAAATTGACAGTATCTAAATGTTTTAGTTACTTATGTGTTAACAAAGTAGCTAGAAGGGAAGTTGAGCCCTGGAAGAAGTGAGAGTGGGGGAGGTGGTTTCAGTTTTGGTTTTCTTTCTTATTATCCTACTCTGTTATTAATTGGGAATAAATTAAATTAGTCTTCTCCAAGTGGAGTCTGCTATGCTTTTGACAGTAATTGGTGAGTGATCTCCCCCTCAGTCTCTTTACCCACAAGCTTTTCCATATCATTTTCTTCCCATCTTGTTGAGAAGAGGGAGTGATAGAGCAAGTCGTTGAGCACACGGTGGCCAGACAAGGTCAACCGGTTTGTTTGGTTGGTTTCTGTTAGGTTGGTTTTGTTTTCTTAACAAAACCAGTTAGTGGTCTTAAGTTGTTTGTCATATTGATGTTTTTCTTTATTTTTGTGTTATGGTAATAGCTAGGAAACCTATTAAAAAAAAGCAGGATCCTCTTGTAAGCACCACAGAGCAGTTTTATGAGTTGACTCAGAGCTTTGGGCAGAGCCCCACTTTCTTCTCCATGGGGCAGCTGAAGCAGGAGAACAGAGTGGGGAAAAAGGAGATGTAAGACAGCATGGGGAGCACAATTTCACTCTTTTTAGTGTTGATTGTAGAATGAAAACCTATGGATAAAAATGATTGCACAGGATAATACAGAGGCCTTGGGCTGAGCAATCCTGTGTATGGGTATCAGAGTCCTGTGTGTAGGGGAAGGACTAAGGTATTTTATTTATATTTTGTTTGATTGTTTTAAGTCCTCTAGGTAAGGCAAATTTTAGAGAACAAAACAAAACAAAACAAAAAACATCAACATGATTTTCTTTCTGTGGAGAGCATTTCTAATGTATTTACAGAATCAAATTTTTTTTTTTTTTTTATTTCAGGAACTGAGTCTGTCATTGATTATTTTGTTCCTATCTTCAGGAGTAAAGTTAATAAATACCTTATAAGTGCAGTTCAGAGTCTTGATCAACCACGTAAATAGCATATTTCACAGGCTGAAACACAGCAGCACTGGAGAATTGGAATTAAGTGCATGGAGTTATGCAGCTCAGCAACTCCTTAATATTCAGCTGTGTGCAACTCCGTGGACAGCCAGGTCAGAGTTTTTGCCAGGCCTCTGCTAGAGGAGGACAACAGCATTCTGTGTCTGAAACAGCCTTTGCTGCTAGATTTCAGAAGTGCTGAAGGGTGAGGAGGGCAGTGAGAGGACTAAAGAAGCCCCTGAAGATCACCTTGAAACAGAATTGGCCTGGGAAAGGGAGACCAGCAAGATGCACCAGGAATGGATTTGTGTGACTTACGTTCCTGCTGGAAGTGCTCAGACACATCTGAAGGCAAAAAGAGGCTTTAATTACTGAATAAACTTCTTTTTTTCCTGAAGCTGAATGGAAACACAGCATCATGGGCAGGTGGTTTTTGGAAGAGGATTAGGGAATTATCTGACGCAGGATTTAGGAGTCTAGGATTTTGCAGCATGTGAAAGGGAATCTGAGCAGCTAATAATAAAAGCAATCTAAAATCTGTCCTCTGGACATAGTAGCCAAGAACCCACATGTACTGAGCATCCCCATCTGAAGTACAGTTTCATCAAATCTCTGCTGACTTTGTTGGGAATTCAGGGCAACAAACTGTTCTCTAGTTCAGGCCCTTCATTAAGCACCACAGTTTCTTGGACTGTAACACTTTTGTCAAGGCTTTTAAATAGATTTCTTTTGTTTCAAGGAAATTTTCAGGTTTAAAAGAGTATTTTTATGGTTAGTATAAATACCCTTGTCACATTTTCTTTCCATTCTTTCAAGGTCAGAATATGGCTGTATTTCCCATTAATATTTCTAAATTGTAAAATAACTCTGCAAGACTTTTATTGTTATTACACTGATTTCTGCCTAATTACAGTGAAAGACATATCATGAATTGGTGTGACTGTATTTCCTATGGAAAAATACAGAAATACTCAAATCACTTCAAGAGAAACGCATTGTTTCTATTTTCCTATAACCTCCAAAACTTACACAGTACTGCCTGTATATGCCCAAAAGATATACTAAATTAGTATCCTCCCAGCTCAGACAAACAGCTGAAGAAACAACTGTTAAAGACTAAAGCAATAATAACTTTATCCATTGCTGTGCAGTTGCTCATTGAGAAACATAAGCATTGAAGACATGAAGACAAACAGTCAACAACAGCAAATGGGCCATCAGCTTCTAAAACCTCCTTGAGTTGTGGCTTAGAAGCTTACTATGAGCTCTGTTTGGCTGTTCTGAGGCACAGGATACCTGAATCTGGTAAAAGTTGCTCATTCAATTTGTGTTGGACTCTATGTGTTTAATTACTCATCATTCTGAAAACATTGAGAGGGGGGGTGTGGTTGGTTGGTTTGTTTCTTACTTTCTGAATTTTCTTAGCATTTTCTTAGCATCATGACCAGTCAAGCCAAGTTACCCCAGCAGAGTATCCTTCATGGGTAGGAATAGAGGTCAGTGGATTTAGAGCAAGTGAACTGTTGAGTTTGGTCTCCCCTTAGCTGAGATAGTGTACATACACATGAAAGAAGGAAGCCCCAGGAAGATGGAAAAGCTGTAAAGGACAATACTGACACGGGAGTAATTGTTTGTAAACTGTGCATTAACACATTCAAACTGGAAATCAGAGCGAAATTCTTTTCAACAAGAACAGCAAAGGTAAAAAGATGCCTAATGTAGTCCAGAAAGAAGCACAATCAGCTCAGGAAAGGACTGCATTGTCCAAGATTGCAGGGGATCAATTCACAGCAACAGCAGTTCCCTTGTCATCCTGCATTGCTATATATCTGCCCTTCCGTCCTTACCTGGAGAAGGGAGAGTGCTGGGAGTCTGGAGCAGCAGTGGAGAGAGACGGTGACCTCCGTTCTTGGCATGGATGATTGCTTTCCATGTAGCAGCTCTGAGGGAAAATATGACCCTATTACAGTAATACCTACTCAGGGTGTGCTTTCTGAATGCCATCAAGGGCATTACTGCTAGTAATGGGGATTTGAGTTTATTCTTTTATTGCAGACCTGCTGCAAAGCAGCTCCGTGGATCTTGGTGTCCTGGTAGACAATAAGTTTATTTCAGGATGGCCTTTAAGTGGCTGCTGAATTTGGTGAGCTATGGAAAGCCACCAATTTCTGGCTTCTTTGTGCCAAGAGGTCTCCTTTCTGCAAAGGGGAATGTGTAGGTCCCTGTCCTGAGTGGTTTGATTCTGCAAACACCACAACTGCCTTTTGTTGTGCTTCTGGAATGAATTTCTTAGCAGAAAATCAATGGTTTTAGAAGATTCAAGAACATGTGTTCTGAATAATCTGAAAATGAACATCTCTTGTTCCTGCTTTGCTTTATTCCTCTTTTCACCCCTCTGAGACAGCAAGATATCTACCAAGAGACTAGGTATGACATTTTACAGTGTCGATCCTTCCTGGAAATGGGATTGATCTTAAATATACCACTAAATACAACTTCAACTCACACAATTTATTTGCCTGGTTAGCAGACATAACAGAAAAAAAAATGATGTCACCACCTACCAACTTTGAAGCAGGTGTTTTATGACCAGTAAAAACCATCAACAGCCATGGACAAAACCCCACTTGCCACTCAGGGAAATAATTGACCTGAATAATCTCTACGTCTGAAGACAGGGGAGTACATGTCTATATAGGCCTCTTTTTCTTTTTTTTTTTATCGAATTTTCATTATCAATGAACACCTGTCCAAGAAAACCCACACAATTCTTTGAAACATTGTAATTTTAGGAGAATTTTCCCCACACTTTGGATAGAAATATTTGGTGAGTGCAGGAATAGTTTTTAATTCATCAAAGACACATTTCTGCTGAAATTAGCTCTTTTTTTTTTTTTTCCCCAAAGGAATAATAATAATCATTATTACCATTTCTCCTGTATTACTGATATCTAGCAGATCTTCAATTAAAATATTCAGATTTGGGTACATATTAAATATTTTAGAAATGTTTACACACAGACAAGTGTATTGAATATGTTGGGGGTTTTTTTTAGTGTTTTTTTTTTCTCCCAATGGATAACAATAATAGAAATTCAGGACACTTGCTAGGGTATTAACAAATGTTTGTGGGGTTAATGCCCTGTGGCTGTGCCTCAGGCCATCAGCTCCTCTCACCTAGTTGCCAATACCCAAGAAATGCCCTAGGCCTCAAGTCATTATTGACATTGGTGAGTGTACCAGGTGAGACAGATCATTTTAAGAGTTGCTGACACAGAACACAGAAACAAAGTCAAGATGACTGATAGCGACAGGAATTGAAACAATCTTCTCTAAGGCAAAAGCAGAAGCAAGAAGGTAAAGTAAAAGGTTTTCCCATCAAGGAAACAAACCGAACAAATTGGCACGAAAAAAAATGTGGTTGCAGTAGAGAGAAATTTTAAGCTATCTGTTGAATGAGTGGTAGCACTTTCAGATTGGAGAACAGCAAATACAATAGCTGTGGAACACACACCTACCAAACATTGTAGATTGATGGTGTCCATATTGATTTCCATCTTAGAGACAAAGCTGATGGAGATCAGGGGAGAGAGACATAGCTGCACTTTCTGCTTTTCTGCTTTATGTCCTGATATTTCTTAAGTTAGAATTTAATTTAAACTTCTTAAGGGTGAAAAACTGCAAGTTCCATTGAATGTTAAGAAGTAGATATTTTGGGAAAGAAAACAGAACTCTGTATTGAATCAGGTTTGGTAATAAAACAAGAGTCATTTAATGATTATGATAATACTAGAGTAGCATAAATATGCTTATAGTCTAATTTAGACATTGTCTTCCTGGGTAACCATATGCCAGGGCTTTCCAGCAGGGCTAGAACGCCAAGACGCAGCTCCCCTGTGCAAAGGGAGACGAGGGGGACACAATAAGGCTGGAGAAAGGCATTTTCACCTATCCATGACTTTGGGTTAGGGGTGTCTGTGAATCAAAAACCCCCCAAGGAGCCGGAACTAAACAGTTTCCCTGAAGTCCACACAGCAACTCAAGAGAGAACAAGGAAGGTGGGCAGCTAGTGGTTCAATCTAAGAAACAAGCAATCAGCCATAGCACAGATCAGTGTTATTCACCCAGGCAGAATTAATCACTGCAGCCCAAAATGTGTAATACCTTGTACAGCTACAGACTCATTCAAGAGCAAGAATGTAAGAAAATAATTCTCAACTTCATTTAAGCAAGTTTCACTCTGCTTCAGCAAAAAGCCAGTTTAGAAGCCATCTGTCTAACTTGAGAGAATAGTTCCTACAGGTAGCCCAGACTCAGTACACAGGGTATTTGCTATTCTCTTTTATTAATGAAAATGAGCCCCATGTCTTTTGACTTTTCTATTCAATATCTCTGTCTGGACATAGGACAAGACAACTAAGCTATAAATTAATAAAGCTTTTTGGCACCTGGTGTCCACTTCTTAGTCCGTGTTCAAATCAGTCTACACAGTAACTTGGAAAACTTTGCTCTTGCCTTCCCAACAAGGGAACGTGATAAACCCTCTATTTTTGTCTATCCAAACAACACCGAGTGCAGCAGTTTCAGTCTGTAGACGCACATGCTTCTATGTTTTCAGTACTGGAAGAGAACCTAATAGGATAGCTGTTGGTGAGCAAATAACTTCACTGGCTCGAGGTGTGTGTACTAAAGTCACTAATACAAACACAGCAAGGACTAGAATATCAAGCAAAATAAATTCCTAATTGCAAGCTGTGAAATGAGCAGCCAGAAGAAGTGATGGCTTTTCTTTCCTCAAGAGTCTTCAGGGTGTGAACTGCCTTACTGTAAAATACATGAGCCCATACAAGGCATCTGCCAAACTGCTGGAATTCTGTGACTGACAGAGCAGCTCATTTCCATCACTGCAAACACAAGCAGGCAGAAGGGCAACCACAATGTGGTCACCTCACTGCTACTGAGGAAACTATTCACAGCCCAGAGCACGAAGCACTTGCCTTCTGAAAACTTCAATAACTGACTGCACTTTGCCTTGCTTGCAATGCTCTAGTCATGCTTCCACCAGAACGCCAGTCTAAGCCTGTACAAGAGCAGGCCAGTTTGCAAAACCCTCTGTGCCTCCTAAGGGAAAGCCCAGTTTCCTTGTGGAGAGGATGGATGTGCCAAGCCTTTTGTTTGGAAAAGCTTTCTGTGTGCTATCATGTTGAAGAAATGATCTTAGAAGCTGCTAATTTATGTAGTATGCTGTCAGGTGTGTGTTATGTCAAGAAGATGTTTCTTACATAATAAAAATTTATTTTACACTGAACTTTGAAAGACTGCTCACGCTTTTGTCCTTCTGGGTACTTATTAATGGGAAAATGTGACAAATGGTAGAACTACAGCAAAGATAGCATGTTTTGAAAAGGAAAATTAATCACTGCACATTCAACAATGGATCATATCAAAACTGTTCTCTGCCCTTTGGAGGCCCCTTCCAGCCCTGACCATTCTGTGAATCTATGATTCTATGATTCTATGCTTCATGGAAGAGAAAACCAAAAAAATCTTAATCTTTAGAAACCATGTATGTCTGATTAAATTTCCTCAGATAAAACTGTGAATGTCTGGAAAAGTATCATGTAATTCTTATTTTTCTCTAGGCATATATTTATAATCACTGCCCAGAGATAGGATGCTGGCCAGACAATTCTTACCCTAATCTAATATCATCATACTTGGTCTATGTTGCTCCTTGCCAGCTGATGAACTCCAAAGGTCTTTTCCAACCCAAATTACTCCTGTACTTCAGTACTTATGCTACATCTCTGCAAATACAGCCTTTTGGAGCACTGGAGACTGTGGTGTGCACCCCTAAAGTAGTGCTGCAGGAAACAGCCTACCTCTATCAGGGACAGACCAACTAAGTTGTGAGGGACTGAACTGATTCAGGGCAGCTCAATGCCTCCACCACAAGCACCTCTGTACTTGTGGCCCCAGGATGATCCTAGAAATAGTGTAAGTTCCTTTATGTATTTCATCATTTTTGTAGTTCATACTAAATTCTGCCTTACTTTGAGAACATGACTTCTACAGCCTAATAGTTTATTTGTTTCAGAAACACTACAATTTGTTTTTCATTAAGTGGCTTAAATGAGTCCTGTGGGAGTACTCCTTTGAATCATTTAGGATTTTTGCTTAGGAGAAAAATGAAACCTTTGCCAAAGAAGATGAAGTCAGTAAACAGCTGAACAAAAATAAACACCAAATTCTGTTTTCTAGCATATGCAATTTGACAATCCAAAAGATATTTAGCAGCCAACAGCCACAAGTAACTGCAGCACTGCAGAGGAGGAGGGGAGGAGAATGACTCATCTGTGGCTCTTCCCCAGTGTCTGAAGAAGAGCTTCAGCTTGAACAGAAGCAAGAGAACAGTCATTTTAAACAACAAGAAATGTACAACTCTGACTCCTTCATCTTCCACTCAAAAAGTAAATAATAATAATTTTTAAAAAATATTTTCTATTTTTTTTCAATGACAGATGAATGAAAATAACTGAGCTACTTGAACACAGATAGAGGGCGAAATTGTGGTAAAATAAATGGCATTTATGTATCCCAGTTCCATGCAGACTTCTGTAAATGCAGACAATCAAGCCTTTGTGGCATTTTGTTCTTTATGATTTATATCCTCATCTGTAAGTACCACACTGACAACCAAAGCAGTGGCAGAAAGTAGCAGTTTTGGAAGTTTGGGAGTTACTGTTCAAAGACATCAAACCCATCATTTTGGAAACAAAAGGATGTTACATAATTCATCAGTTGACATTCTGACTTTAGAATAAGTGCTCATGGTTTGACTGGTTCTTACTTTCTGGTTTGAGAGCAATGTATTAATTTTCTGTAACTTCAGGCTATCCATATGAAGCACATATGCACAGCATAACATTCTTTAGGACAAATATCTTTGTGCTGTTCTATATAATGTTAAAGGTGACAAAACCACAAGAGTTCCTTAATTTAATGTTAGAAGAATTGTTCAGTGTTCAAGTGTGATGGTGACACATGGCAGTGTTAAAACTGGTTCTTTACCATGTTGAATTTTCAAATGACAACATTGTGTGAATAGTTTGAGGGGAAAAAAATCTGTAATGAACCTTTCCATCCACTTGGTTGGTTATTCTGGCATGTGGACAACCTTATAGGTGTCATTGTTATTATACTGGTTTCTAATGACCTCTGAAACCTCCAGATTGTAATGCAATTTAGGAAAGCTGAGCTAAGTAGGAGGGAAGAGTCTTGATTTGCTGATAATATACACTAGGATTATCAGAGTTGGCTAGGAGGTGACACATCACTTAGCTTTTGGGACATTGGTTGTTTTCTTTTTTCATGATCAAAACACATTTATTATAAAGAATATTCAGAGAGTTTACCAGGATGGATTACTGCAGGGAATATTGTTTATTACCTTATTATACAAGTCTTTATTGAAAGCAGGCTGTTAGACTGTAGTAGAGAGGACAATTAAATTCTTTTGGGCTGATATCAGAAGCACAATGACAAATATTTTGATAGAAGCAAAATGGCAACAAGGAAGCATGACTTCAACCTGCAGTTCAAACCAAGATGGTAGCTATTGCTTGTGAAGAGCTATATGAATGTGCATTTTTCTCCTGTACCCTGTTGATAGGTTTGTTGACTTTTCTTCAGACAGGAATGGAATCACAGAATCAGACAGAGCTAGAACCTTGGACTCAGGGATTCAAAGAATCATAAAATCATGGAGTCCTAGACCCATGAGATCACAGAATCACAGACTGCAGGATGATGGAACCCCAGAATCATCAAACCACAGGATCATGGAACCATCAAACCATGGAACCACAGAACCATGGAGTCACAGATCATAAGATAACAGACTCATGGAATCACAGAGTCATAAGAGCAATAAAACCATAGGAGCATGCTGGGTGTTGGAAGGGACCTGTAATCTTTGTTGTTTGTGCTGGAATAATTCATTGAGGAGGATAAGAAAGGCTTCAAATGCAGAATTTAATTAAATCAGGTGCATATAAGTGTGACATATGAAATAGAAGGCAGAGTACATTTTAAATACTTCAGTATTAGGAGGAAAAATAAAATACGTGAAACATGATAGAGCTAAGTGTATTCATCTGAAGACAATGTACATGAGATGAGACCTCCAAATTTCATTTTTTATTTTAGGTTAAAGGGGAAACATTAGTAGAGTGACCAGTTCTTTTGGAAATAGTTATTGATGAAAGGTGGCAGCCTGTTTGAATCCTAGAAAGCAAAGTCATGGCCTTCAATTGAAGATGTGGCCAGAGAAGGCAGAATAACATGGAAGATAATGGTAAAATCAAATGGAGGTAAGGGAAGTCTAGTGTCCAAAAAGGAGCATGAGGTAGATGCAAAATACAGCTCTGGCGATGGCATTTGTAGTTGTTCAGAAGAAGTGACAAAGTTAGTGTACTCTGCCTTTCTTCTCAGCAAATTAGGTAGAAGACTCAGCCCTTGCAGCTGCTACACCATCTTCATATAACAATAAAATACTTTCATAGGTCTTCCTGGGAAATGAGCACAATAAAAATCTTGCAGCATCCTACAGCTGAGGCTTTAAAGACGTCTGCCATGTGCCCAAATGCAGCGCTCGGACCACTCTTCAAACAGAAGTTCTCTTAAGTACACGTGAACACAAGCACAACACATCACATCAGCTGGATTCCATATAACCAGCTACTGGACAGCTTTGCTAGGGGAAGGCAGTTTTAGAAATGGAATCGATTTTCCCCCACCCAGATTTTGCCAGTCTCCACTTTTGGTACAGTATCTAGAGTTTTCTTTTCATGCACATATAAAAAGCGGTACACAGGCAGACATCTGAATTTTAGATATGTTTGCTACCTTTTGCAAAGATGTTATTAAGCCTGACATTTCCAGGTTTCTTGTGCCACAGGAAAGCAGGTCTCTGGTGTCACCTACCATGAAGAAACTACAGCTAGCAACCAAGATTTGAATTCAGGTATGAAATTTAATGTACAGAGATAATGATAGTTCTCAAGCTTTTACCAGTGCTATCTTGTGCTCTTCTGAAACACTCTGTGCAGCAACCTCCCCACTCTATTCAGTGTCTCTCACTGGACTGCACCAAATTTTCCTCCTCCAAGTGGGAGATGCAGTTAATCTACTGTTAAAAAGAGAAAACTCACTCCCAGAATCAGTTGCCTTTTCCTGAATCTCATTCTGTCTGAGCTCTTCAAAAGCAGGATTCACCATGTTAACTTGCAGGATCAAGGATTTAAAAAATTCAAGTGAATGTTTTTCTCTTCTCCCATGTGTTGGAAAGCTCACAACAGATGTGCTCACAGAATCATCATTGGAATGTGAGCACTTATTAATGAGCTGGCATGTTATGTCAAGTAAGGAAGTCATTTTGGAGAAAAACAATTTTTACTGTAAAGGATTGATATAGTACTTGTAATAGCATGCAGTATTTTCCACCTCCTACCACCTATAGTACCTCAAAATGGGATTTAACCACCTCACCCAAAAGGAGCTTTTTCTAATTAGGTTTTTATGCTGCTAGCTCAAGTCATATGCAAAGATTCAAAAAGAGCTTGATTTAGTAGAAATCTGATGAGCCCAAAATGGATGCTTTTTTTCTTGCACAATAGTTATGGGCTTTCTATTTTTAAACAAAATTCTCCTGTCAGATGAAAAAACCAAGACATTGCTGATAACACACTACTGGCATAAGTATTGGCACAACCATTTAAGTAGATTTTGTTCAACATTTCAGGACTTCCCATTTCCTGAGCCTGCTGCTAGACTTGTGGAGTTCAGATATTGTCCAGATGAAGACACTATAGAGAATGGTGTTGCTCTAATCCTTATGATTAGCAAAGAAAAAACAACTGGGCAAAATGCATAGCAATCTTCTCTCTATGATACATAATGATCTTCTTTCCTGTGTGTTGGGAATTATTTAGAAATAAAATGAAACAATGTAGATTCTGTCCAGACTGAAAGATTGATGCAATTAGTTATCTATTGCTCAGATAGCTTATTCTTGAGGAGCAAGCTGCAATTCTTGTATGCTAGAATAATAAAGATTAAAGAACCATGACAGCATATTCAAATCTATATATTTTATTAAATCAAACATTTTTATTTTCTAGATGTCCCTGATGCCAAGGGTGAATTCAGATGAAATGTGCAATGTAACTATTTGTATTGCTTATAGGAAGATGGAAAGTTCTTAATCTTTCTTATTCTGCTACTTTTTATTTTACATTATGATCCATATTAATTTTCACTGGCCCTCTTAGGAGTACATTTATATAGCCATAGCCTAAGCTATCAGGTTTTGAAGGGATATTTGACATGCAGTTAATATTAAATCTGATTTATGCAGATTAATGCAGCAATCTGAGATGCTGTCAGATTTTTTCATTATTTGCTGTACTGTTTATGACGAGCATTTGGGCTGGAACTCAGTTTAATCAAGAGGTGTAATGAGTTCTTTTGTACTTTAATACCTGAAGCTTTCCACTCTGTCTTCTGACCTGCTGGGGTGTAGAAGCTGTTCAAGGCAGGTCATGAATCCAGACCTCTGAATGGAGAACGTCGTTAGCTGGGACCTGCCAGGGATAAGGAGGCAATACAATAAAAAGAGATGTATTTCAACATCCATTTTCATCCTTGAGGCAAGACTCTGGAGCTGCAAATTCATCCTATTGTCTGGAAAATGTCTGCTTTAGTTTCTTTCATCTGGCACACATACATTGCAATTGGCTTCAATTTAACTAGCCACACATCCAATTGGATGTGATCCAATGAGCCTCATATTTCACCCACTCTGAGAAAAAGCCAGTGGTAACTCAGTCGTCAGGGTTTTCAGACTCACAGTAGAACTTGTTTAATAATTGCCAATGCTTCTAGCTTTAACAAATGGGGTCTTTAACTGTTCAGAAATGGAATTTTATGGATGTTAAACAGGTCCTGTAATCAGAAAACGTGTGATCTTAAGATTTTAAAATACATATTTAGAAAACATGGATACCTGCAATGCAGACATTCACCTCTGTGCTAACCATTATTTCCTCATTTCAGTTGACTCAGAGCAATAGAGATTTTCAGGGTTCTGGTCATCTCATCTAACATGAGTCAGACAAGCCCTTAAAGTCTCGGTTTCTCCCCGTATCAAAGAGGGAGTAGTCATCAGAGATGTTTACAGCCAAATGGGATGTATCAAAATATCTTTGCTTATATTCAGCATCACATATCTATTTTACAAACACATAGATAAACTGCTCTTGATGTTTTTGTGTATTTTTTTAATCCTGGACTGTGCTGAGTAGAAAGGGAAAAGTATCTAATATTTTCACATCCACCTTCTATTTGTGTTAACTGGAATTGACAAATATTTCTATATAGACTTCTGCTTCTTATATTTAACTGCAAGCTTTAGAGTGGCCACACAGCTTGATAATCTATAAATAGGAAATTAAATGTCAAGAACTGTAAATATTTTTCTATGATGGAAAAATAAATATGGGCTTAAATGACAGGTTTTATTAAGGGCATGGTTTCTCCCTCTCTGGTGTTTACCCTGCTATATTTATAGCTTCCTTGTTAGGTTAAACAAGCTGAAGGATTCTTGCCTTCTCTTATCCTGCAGTTTTGGCTCTGGAGGAAAATCCCTCATGAGATGCTTCCTACAGGAGGGGGCAGGTGCCTGCTTGCATCTCTGCTTTTCTTCCTTTGAAAAATTTCAGTACCTCTCTCACTTGTTCCCCCTGTTCTTGTTCAGGCATGGAAAAAGGTGACTTTGCCCCTGCCAAAGATATAGGCAAGGATGGAGTTGGGTGTGTCAGCAGAACCACTCTGAGTCATAGTCTGGGTGGGGTTTCTCTTTCATTGGAAGAGGAGAAAAGAAATGAGGAAGGAATTCACTGAAGTTTAAATAATTAATTCAATTCACCTGTACCGATGTTTATAACCTATGGATCCAAACTTGCTGAACTTTCTTGACAGAGAGTTGGTTTCATTCTCTGGCACTCTATGTAGTTTGAAAAATAAAACAACACAGTAAGATACACAGATAGGTCTCAATTACAGTCCACAAGAAAAGAAAAATACAAGCTTTACACAGAGGTAGGACAATAGCTCCAGAGAGTACATGTTGATTTCATTTAAATGCTCTTGACATTTCAGTTATAACTTTCAATATACTACAGCCAAGAATTTACTTTGTAGTTATAGAAGCTTTCTAACCTCAAAAAACATACTGGTGAATAATTCACAGGCTTCATCTCATTGCATAAAAAACTAATAGGCAAGTAATAGATAAGTGCAGATAAGTAGCCATTTGCCACTATTAATAACTGTTTACAGTTCTTCTAGTTAATGTGTCATGAATATTGTTTGAAAGTTACAAAGATCACAAAGTGTCTCACTCAATTTTATCTTAAGTTGCATTTAAGTGGGGGAATGGTTTCAGGTGATTAGGTTTCGCCACCAGTAGCATTTATTCTATTTCGTTCATGTTTTTTTCTCTCCCCCTTTGACTTACACATAATAAATAAATTGGACTTGTTTCTGTCAGATACATGGAAGATTTGTGATTTCATTTCCTTTATCCTTAACTCTACGAGGGGAAAAAAAATGACACCAAGAAGGCATTAATCCAAATACAGTTAGTGTCAGGTCTGAACTGGTATCCAGGGACACAATCAACATCAGGCAGATGCTGAGGAATATGGTGTTTGCATCAGCTCAGATGGTTGCACTTTGATAAAGCCTTGGTGTAGATGACTCACCAGAAGAAGACTTTATGCTTTGATAGCAGGAGGGTGGCAACAAGATAGAAGCACATCTCTTAACACCTTCCTCCTTTCCCAGCACTGGGATGGCACCTGTAAAGAGACCCACAACAAAGAAGCCCAGATGTAAAGCAACAGTCCTGCCTGAGGCTGTTGGAGGGTTTTCTGAGTAACTAAGATTTATTCAGCATGGAACACTGATGGGAATTTTTGGAGGTGGATATTACAATTGTGTGTTGACAGAGAGCAACAAAGCTTGAAAATCATGTCTCTCTCCAGGCTTTGGTGATGAGTTTGTTCTAAGAGAAGAGAGGGCTCTTTTTGCTTTTCTGATACAGCTCTATTCTGTTCTCCTCTAAACTTACCATGTCTCTTTTCACTACCATCTCATCATTCAGTATCATACATCTGATCCACCACTGGACTTCCCATTCTATTCCTTTCCTCTTCCCCCCACCGAACCGCTCTTGACTTTGTGTGGCCCCTCGGTGCCAGTATATTGTCTGTGCTTTTTGTTAGCCTCTGCTTTAAAGTATGACATGTTTATGCAAGAGGCACTGATGGCTAACACAGGCTTGGGCTCAGTAGGGCACTGGGCTGGTGTCACAGAGGAATGCTCTCCCCTGATTTATGAGCCCATGAAGTTATTCAGGTGGAGTGGCAGGAGCACCACCATCCAGATCAAATGTGTTTTCAGTTCAGAGATCAGGCTGAACGCTGATAAAGGACACAACATTAATAGCTACTCTTTGGCATATACTGTCTTTATTGTTTTAAGTGTAACTTTTCATCACTGTCTTTGTATGATATGACTACATCTGACTTTTCCCCAGTCCCAGAGCTGAAATATTTATTCAACAGTTCTCTCTTCTATATTATTTTTGACAACTGCATCCTTTCCATTTAACAATGGACAAACACTATTGTAAGGTTGCTATTTCTCCATATATATTTAATATTGTTTTCACTGTACTGAACTAAGCCATAGAATTCCTCCTACATCAGCAAGGGAGTCACCAAATGCCTCCTGAAGGCGAGCGAGGGCCTCTTCGTACCTTCCTGTTGGTTAACAGCAGTACAGCCCATATCACCCATTCCAGGTGGAGAAAGACACATCAAGAAAACTTACTAAAGCAGGATTTCGGTATCCTGTCCACACCTAAGAGTATCAGTTACTTCATACCCTTTCCCAAAACATTTGCAAACAGCTCTTGAAAAGTACCATACAACAATACACTTACCATTTAACATTCACTTTAATTTACTGCACATTCAATTAATTTGGCTCCCAGTACTCCCAGCAGCTACGGAAGCTTTACTGCCGGTTGGCCAAGCCCTGCCCGGTGCAGGTGAGGGTGGGGGTCCCGCCCCCCCCCGGCTGCCTCCTCCGAGCCTTGGCCGTCTACAAGAAGTCGGAGCACGTGGCCGAGGTGGTGCGGAGGTGCCCCCACCACGAGCGCTGCGGGGGGGGCGACGATGGTGAGGACCCGAGGCCTCCCCCGCCGAGCGAGAAGACGGAGTAGAAGCCAAGATGTAGGAGAGGCGTAAAGAAAGTCATGGGGCGCGGGGGGGTCCCAGGGGAGTCAGGGGGTCCGGGGGGGCCCTGGGGGGTCTCGGGGGGGTCAGCGGGTCCGGGGGGGCCCTGGGGGGTGGGGGTCTTACGTGAGCTCCTGCAGCCGGGCGGCCTTGGCCCGCTCCTCGCCCCGCAGCGCCTCGTGCTCTGCTCGGAGCTTCTCCAGCTCCAGCTCCAGCTTCTGGTTCAGGCTGCGGGACGGACGGACGGGTGGGTGGGTGGTCCGGGGGGTGGACACGCGGCTGGGGGGGGGGGCGGGCGGAATGTCAGAACTCCAGCAGCCTGCAGTTCCCACTTGGAGACAGGTTAGAATGGTGCTGCAGTAAATTAAACCACATTGTTTTTTCTGTTGTTTTCATCTGAGGACAGTTTTTACCCAGGATTGATGCCAGGCTCAGAAGTTAGGATCTAAGTGTGTAGCTGAGTAGAGCTCAATTCTGGAGTAACTAGTTTCAGTGGAGTCAGCTTAAGGGTGGGTTTAGCATTCTGCTTGTGTGTGAGTGCTTCCAGCATGACATGGTAAGCCACCTGCTTTTAAGCAAAGAGAAGCCTGATATAGAATTCATAGTTCATATAATCAATATACTGGCAGAGGTTTGAAAATAATTAAAATGGAAGTTTCAGGGAGAAGAAAAAATAGGTCAGTAAGGGCATGAAATGTACTGTGTCCATGGAAGGTTAAAAGAGCCTTCACAGGTTCTTGACAGGTACAAGACCTTGTATGAAGCTCAGAGGCCAAAGGGTGATCTGCCCAGCCCAGAAATGTTGGGGTCTTGTTTATTTGCTGCACTGTTTGGTACAACTAAAGCTGTGCACTCCGGGAAACCAAACAAGTATTGCATGTTAAAAATTAGGAGCAGACACGGTGTAAGACATCACAGATCAGAAGGAATCTATGCTGTCATCTAAGCTCATATATAAATATTAAGTCTAATTTGTTTCCTTTTACATCACACATAAAGACCTGAAGCACATTCACAAACGAATTTCTATAAATACATCCCTTTCTCATGCTTTCTCTCACACTGCACAGAACAACCCAGTTCAAACTAAGCTCACAAATGAACGTGCCATTGTAAAACAACAGACTTTGGTCAGAGTGGCTAATGCCACCTGATGTTTTGTATTCTGAAGATCAACTCTGAGGTATCCCTGGGTCTCAGGAAAAATTAAAATATTCTGCAAGTCCACCAAACCCTAAATGCTTCCAACTGGGCATTTCAAAGCCAGGGCACCCAGAACACTGGCTTTTGGGGAACATTTGCTCTTACAACTGTGATTTGACCTATATGAGGGAGTGATTCAGAAATGTCTGGAGTCTTATTTTGCTCAACAGATCTGTAACTGATATGGGCTAATGAAATATCATTCACCATAGTGTACGGTTCTCTGGGGTGGGCGCTGATTTGGGTGCTCACTGGTTGGTGTGGTGTGTGCCTCCTGGGCACAGAATGAGTTTGATAGAGGTGTAAATCCGCTGGTTATCTTGAAATGAAACATCTGGGCTTAAGATGCAATCTATGTTTGTAAAGTAAAATTTCCATCAGATAAGGGGGGGGGGCGGAACCCAACATCTGTGCCTCTGATCTCACATATGAGGAAGTGACTGGAAATTTTCCTCCATTCTTAATGACTACAGAGGATCAGGGCCTGGCTAAGAAGGCTAAATGGTGATTGTATCAATGTGTATAAATACCTGACTGGAGGGAACAAACAAGACAGAGTCAGGCTCTTCTGTGTAATGCCTAGTGAGAGGAGAAGTAAAGGGCACAAAAATTGTTCCTTTAAAGGAAACACAGACATCTGTCATCACAAAGTGGAATCACTCAGACTGCTAAATTGAGGTTATCTGTCACTTCCTTTGGTCCAGAATAGATTTTACCCATAATGTTAACTGCCAGAATATGTTCAAAGTGCTGAAACTCCTCACACGCCAGTTCGCAATTATAGTTCAAAGGGCAGTATCCAAAATTAGAGAAAATGAAAGCACGCTGCTGCAGTGGAAGCCCAACTTGAGCACTATGCCACTAAACCAAAAGAAGCTAATTGCCCTGAAGATCGAAGCAAGTAAGGTGCTTGTTGCCACCTTGAATCCCATTAATGAATGGGGAGATAAGAGAATAGTGAGCATGCAAACAATGAGTGTAATGAGCAATGAGCATACGAAGTTTTCTACTATCAATTCCCTTTTCAAAAACTGAACGGCCCAATGGCACGGGCAGCATCTTTCAGGGTGAGTTGAACAGCATCTGGATGACTTCAGAGGGAGTCCACAGGACTACCTTTCAGAGTCAGGTTCAGGTGGTCCCCCTCTGAAGCCTCTCTTTACTTTTCTGCCCAGAAACGTGACACAATTAGTGTGACCGTGTTCCTACTCCAGTGCAGCACATCAAAATGGCAGTGCCACTTCCCCCTGAGGAAAATCAGAGCAGATTAAGCTTCACCCGATTACTCTCTGCATTTGTGAGTTCAGCCACTGTATAAAACTTCTTTGCCTTTCTAGCTCTTGCTGTTCTCTCTTTGCTTCTTGATTACAGCTTCATTTTCTATGGGGACTCTGTGGGCCACAGTGGGAAGTGATGAATGCATTCAGAGGGCAGTGTTTTTCCTCTGACTACCCTGGAAACTCCAGCTTGGATAATTTGTTCTCATGGCAGTGATTGCCATAGCTGTAGTGGCTTGAATGAAGATGAGGCAGGTTACACAGATAGGAGCTTACTTTCTCAGAGAAAAGCCCCAAATCAAATCTTCAATCCAAACCCCTTTGAGTCCTTGGCGCCCGCCCAGGGGGGGGGGGCCCGGGGAGGGGGGGGGGGGGGGGGGGGGGGGGGGGGGGGTCCCCCCCGGGGGCGGGGGGGGGGGGGGAAACGGGGGGGGGGGGGGGGGGGGGGGGGGGGGGGGGACACTTACGCGGTGCCCTTTCACTCCAGGGAGACCGGGCGTCCCGGGGAAGCCACGAGCACCCTGCGAGTGAGCGGAGACAAAGTGGGTGGAGGGTGGGGGGATGGGACACAAACACACGTCTGGGGGGGGGAGTCTCCATCCTGGGGGGGGCAATAGAGCTAATTTTCTCTGTAGCAGCTGGTACAGCGCTGCCTTTTGAATTTATTATAAGAACAATGTTAATAACACACTGATGGTTTTAGTTGTTAAGTAGTGCCTATTTTAAGTTAAGAATTTTAGTTTTCCATACTCTACCAAGAAGGTGGTGCACAAAAAGCTGTGAGGGAGCATGGCCAGGACATCTGACCCAAACTAGCCAAATGGATATTCCATACAATAAGACATCATGTTTAGTATATAAACTTGGGGGAGTTGGTTGGAAGGGGCAGCACTTAAATTCTTCCAGAGCTGGAGGAAGCTTGTACTGAAATCCTTACCTCATATGGGTATTGTAATCAACTAAGAATCTACCTGTTAACTGTATCTCCTTTATTCTTTAATAATATATGCCATCTGTGTAGCTTCCATCTGATGTTCTTCAGGGTCTTTCATAAAGCAGGAGGAGGTAAACTTTATTTTCTCAAGTGGAATACCTTTTTAAAATATAGGTAGATGAGTTCTGAAGGATGCATTGGTCATTCCAAGCCCTGACAAAATGGTGCCCCCATATGGAAAAACCACTCAGCACTGCTGGATGACTGCCTGGGATCTCCAGGGGCAGAGCTGAGTCCCTCTGTGCTAGATACTACACAAATACACCAGGCAAGTAGAGTCTGTAGTGGCAAGAAATCTAAACCAATGTTCCTGGGTGACTTGGTCTAGGTGATCCTGCTCAGGCAGGGGGGTTGGACTGGATGATCTTCTAGCTCCCTTCCAACCCCTAATATCTGTGATTCTATGATTCACTGAAACCCTCTCTCCTCTCACCCCCAGACCCAGCTGACCACTTTTTATTTTCCTTAACATAAAAAAAAAACAACACAAAAAGCACCAAAAACAAAACAAAACACTGATTAAAATCTGCATTTATTAGCAGAATATTTTAAAAACAACACATTGGTGAGAAGGGTAGAGTTATTTTCCAATAGAAAAACAAGCCCTCTAAGATAGGAGCTTATTATATTTTATAGCCTTCATTCTTTTGTTTTTAATGCCATTTAATTGTCATGTTTGTTTTTTTTTTTCCAAAGGTATGTATACTCCAACCCAACTTTGGAAATTCACTGTTCATCATGGATCTTCTTGGTTTAGTTGCTTCCAGCTGAAGCTGGGGAGGCTGGGACTGTTCCACAGTTTGGTTTTCAGTGATCAAACTGTTTCCCAGAATGCACTAAATGACCACTGCAACCCCTTCGAAATCCAAACTTCGTCTCCTCACATTATTAGAGAGATGAATCACTCAGGTCAAAGCAGATTTTCATTTCTGAAGTGCTTCATCTCCCTTTGGGACAGTGCGTAGCAGAATGGCACCTTGGTTGTGACCTTGCTGCATCCCCCTCATGGGTGACTATTTCCTCCACATCACACTTCAGACTAAAGGCAAAACCAAAAACAGGCTTGATTTATTTTTTTTTTTCCCCTGCCAGAAGCAATATGTACTGTGCCAAGATGTGACATACACCACCTTGCATTACAGACACGTGTCATTCATGCTGGTTCTGATCAGGGAAACTTGCACTGCCTCATCTCCCATTATTTCTGGTCTCATGCAGCAGAGGAAGGCTTCAGGTCTGTAGTGCGGTTTGAGCCCAGGCTGTTTGTTCTTTAATGACCATTTTAGCTTGAATGAAGTGTCACACTGGGTCTGGTCAGATGTGTGTCTAACCTGTATCTAATCTGGGTGAGGGAGGTGTGGGATGGAATAATTGAGATTTTTAAAGCCACTCCACAAGGAGAATGGAGATTTTCACCACTGGGATTGTGGAATTTGACAGATGAGTTGTTCTGTGACCCTCTGTGGATGTGTGGTCAGATTTAACAACTCTGAGTAGAAAACACAAATAGCAAAACTATTTGGAATGAGCAAAGTGGTGTTCACCATGTTTAAAATACACCCTTGTGATTTTGCCTAGACTAATGTACCATTTTCAGTCATCAACACTTCCCTCAACTCAAAATAATTTTTATTTTCTTCTTCCATTTGCGGTTCAGTAATATATTGGACATTTTATCTTCTTCCTTCTTAATATTCTTTATTATTGCTCTCTTTTGCGAAGGCAAAGATTCAAAAAGATCCCAGATGGGTTCCCAAGAAAATGACAGAGCTCATTCCTAAGAAAATGACAATGCTAGAACTCGGATACCCTTTTGCGTGTTTCTAACTCCTGATGGGTGGCCAAGAGATATCTTCTCTAAAGTTGAGATCAAAGCGTGAGGAAGAAGGGTCAGGCTGAAGTGCAAATCTTGCATTCAGAGCATGGCATTGGTGAAAAACAGGGGCAGAAAGCACAGGCAAGCTGGGCAGGACCCAGCTGTGTCTTCCAGGAGTGTGGTGCTCGTGCCTGTGGTGCTCTCTGTTGGTCCAATCCAGCCTGGTGCTGTGGAGCAGCACCTCAGCCTGTACAATTAACAGCTCCAGAGCCTGGGGACTTTGACTAGACACAATTGTTCATTATCGTTGCCTCTGTTGTCTCCAAAGGCTATTCAACCTTTAATGTTGAGATTAAGGTAGTAAGGGCCATATGTGGACGATCTAAATGCAACCCAATCTGTGATCCCCACTCAACACGGCAAACCAGCCCCTTCTGAAAGGTTTCTATCTACAAGGTGATGCAATTTCGTCTTCATAAGATGCTGGGCATCAAGTGTCTTACAACTGGCAGAGAACACACCAAGCCTGGGCACGGGCAGCAGTGCCAGGCCCTGGATACCTTCTGTAGCTTCATTGTTTCCATACCTAAGTCTTTATAATTTCTGTTAATCCTATTGAAGTTGTACCAATTTTAAAACCTGAGAGAGTTACATAAGTAACTGCTATCAGAGGAATTTTTGAGTAATATCTAAATAATAGTTATATAATAGTCTCTAATAGGAATTTTGTATTTTTCCAGTTAAGACAACTAGCTTAGTGGTAACTGAAAGTTAAGTGAATGGAGGCAATTTTTTAAAGACAAAATATTTTACAGTAGATAAGTTTCTTTAAGTTTCCTATTTTCTAAAAATCACATCTAGGTATAGATCAGAAGATTTTTCAAGGCTTTTTGCCTGAGTTGAGTGCTAAATGTTATTTCTTCCTGAATGCTTTCATCTTTAATGATTTGTACTGTCTAAGATGTGTGGTTCAGAGTGACAAAGTAGGAAGATGGTGCCTATACATCCATGTGGTTTTGCTTGTATAAAAAGGTTTACATCTCTTTCCCCTCATGACACCATGGTTCACTGACTGGTCTTTCTTAACTCTCAGGACAAGTATTTTTTCTTCTCTCTCCTTGCAGTGCCAGTATATTGCTGCATTCAACTTTGGTAGTTTAAAATGTTTTCCGGGATGTAGGTAATTAGGTGTGAATTCTTATTCAGAAACAGAACAGAGAAGTATCCACCCTGTGTTAGTTGTTGTTACAGCTCTCCCTTGATTTTTTATGGAGAGTTCTGGAAAGCCTTTATGGTGGGGAAAAAAAAAATCCTGCTGAACTCTAATAAGAAGTACTTACAACTAATATTTACTCTTCAAGGGTTGTCTTTGCAAAAAGTCTTTCAAATATGGAACTTGTTTTCTCTAGCTTGATTTCCTCACTTTATTCACTTTATTTTGATAGCTGGGTGCGCATATTTTGTTTGAAGCAAGAGATCAAAACCTAATGCCATCACTATATCAACCTGCTCCCCCCTTTACTTTGCATTGCTACTTAGAAAAATCCAAAACAAACCCACAACAACAACAAAAAAAGAAAAGATGGGGTTCAGTGCTAAAAAAAAATCAGTACATTTCAGTAACAAATGGACTCAGTAGTCACTGATGCCAACTGTACTGGTGATGTGGACTTAGTGCTCACAACTTGTGCCCTGGAGAGGCTCTTTATTATTTCACAGGTGATGAACATGACTTTGTTTCATAATACTTCATAACAGGTGAACTGTTTAGTTCAGAGTCTAGTGCAGTTGCAAATCCTGCAGTCCATAAGAAGGTTTGGTGTATAATGTCTTAATGTTTATTATTCTGGTCTTCCTAATTCCAAGTCTGCAACAGAGAACCCAAGGGACAAAGAGCAGTGGAAGGTTTTGGGGGGTTCCCCTGCTAAAACTTCAATAAATTCTAAGACTAAAAATTACCAACATTTCCATTAAAGATGACAAACATGAAAAGAGGTGTTTGTAACTCAGCAATTACAGAGCAGCAGTGCAGGAATCAGCTGCTTTTGCAACCCTTTGGCTCCAGAAATGATGCATTATTCAAGAGAGAGGCAAATGGGCTCCATAATGGGTAGAGCAGAAGGTGATTGATGGAAGGAGACACCATCAGGATTGAATGTTTTCGGCTCCACGATGATTATGCAGCGTATTTATTTCCTCCTCCACCTCTATAAATAGGTTTTCTCTTACCTATTCCCAGAGCTAGAGCTGTTTGCAGTAATGTTAGTCCATTTGTGTTTTCTGATGCTTGAAGATTTCCACTAGGTGTTTATCATCATTATTTAGTGAGGAAAAAAAATAAATAACTCAGTTTATACACATTTACACTGTGAGGAAGTAAAGTCCTATGCACACATGGTTCACTCTGCTGCAGCAGCAACCAGCAGACATCCTTGAGCTGGCATCTCCATGCTTAAAAATTTGCATGGACAATTATAGCTAGCTCAAAGCCCAACCAACAGGCAAAACATCATTGCCCTTGGTGGCAAGACTGGAAGGACAACAAACTTTAGCATGAAGGATTGTTTCTGGTCAGTTTATAAAGATGCAGAGCAAAAGCTTTCCTCCTTTTGATGAAGAAGAATCTACTCAAAGCATAAAGCACCTAACTGCAAAAACCTGCTGCTGAAAAATCAAAATACTATGCTAAAATTACACACCAAAGCTGGAATTCAAATGTCATTATGCAGACAGATTTAAGAGAATACTTTCATATATTACAAACACAAGTGTTCAGAGTTCAACTTGCATATGCTTAATACTGTAGCAGAATAACATATCAATAGAAAACAATGTTCAATTACAGAAAATAATACAACTTTTGTTTTGACAGTTTTTAAACAAAATGCTTCAAGTTTTCATTTTGAGATCACATTTGAAAAATAACATTTAACTAAATTGAGTGTATAAGGGGTCAGAGAATTTGGAAAAATATTTTGAAAGAATGAAGTATTTTGTCAATTTTAAACATTTGGTTTTGTTTTGTTTACATTTGCATTTGGGTAGGAAACAAAACTAGCATTTTTGTTCAGGTATATTAAAAACATTGTTTAATCTGGGTGATGGAACACATAAGCTGAGACTTAGCTGGGGCTTTTTTTCAGCTTGCTGTGCCTGATTCTATCTTTTATTCTATTAACTTTAATGCAATATATGGGGCTAAGCAGAGTATTTAGAGAAGCATGGGCAGGAAACAAGCATTCATTTTGCCCTCCTCATGGTGTGGAAGCCCCCTTAAATTAAACTAGTGCATGATTTGAAATAGTTTAACTCCCTGACACTCATGGGAACAGGTCATTCCGTCGACTTTAGAGTTGGAAAAGGCTACCTCCTCAGTTGTCGACCGCAGGAAAGGTGGCCCAGTCAACCGAGAGGGGCACTGGGAGGACTGGGATGACCTGGGAGGAACTGGGAAGGGGGTGAGGGGGGCCGGAGAGGGTGGAGGAGTAACCCCCGGGGGGGACTGGGAGGAACTGGGAGGAACTGGGAGGGGGCTGAGGGACTCCAGAAAGGATGGACCAGTAACGCTGGGGGGGAACTGGGAGGAACTGGGAGGAACTGGGAGGAACTGGGAGGGGCTGAAGGGACGCTAGAAGGATGAGTGAGTGACGCCGGGGGGGAGCATTCAACAACATGTCATCATCCTGCCTCCAAGCTTGCATTCAAAAGTAAACAGTAAAAAGACCATTCCTTATTTATTTTTTTCATCTATTTTGCATTTAGAAATGGGATAGTCCGTGCTGAGAGAAAAGTTCACTTTTTGAGATACCAGGTGAGTTCTGCTGTGTTCTTATTTCCAATCTTGACATGTCATCACTATGTGAGACAAATGAGCAAGCATGAATCAGAAATTTCTGGAATATGTAAAAGTACAAAAAGGAAAGTACTACAATATTTACGGGTTGGTCCCCGCTGGTGACACTGGCACTGGGATGAGCCCCTCGCCCACCCTGCGAGGGGTCAGGGCTGGGAGAGGGCAGGGCGAGCGTCGCGCCTGGCACCGCCATACCTGGCACCCAACTTGGGGGGGAGGGGGTGTCTTAATAATGTGCTAATTAGCACCGCCAATTAACTCCGGCAGCGAGCGGCGTTTCCTGGAGCGGGTGTCGGTGGGGTGAGGGATCTGGGGGGGGGGTCAGTGCAGGCAGATGGCACCAGACAGGCTACTCGGGTGCGGGAGAGCAGGTTAAGACGGACAATGGTCCTGCATATATTAGTCAAAAACTGAGGGTATTTATGAAAAACTGGGGTATAAAACATGTCACTGGAATCCCATATACGCCTACAGCCCAAGGATTAATTGAGCGCTCACATAGTGTGTTAAAAGAATACCTGAGCAAGTTTAGGGAGATAACTGATGTGCAGCAACGACTAAGTAAGGTTTTATTTACCCTAAATTTTTTGTGTCTCATGGGTGATCGGGAAGAACCTGCCATAGTCGTTCATCACCGACAACTTAATACCCGACCCAGGAGTCCCCACTTGTTTGGTCCATAGTCTTGTGATGCAATTACTCTTAGGTCAAGACAGTGAAATAGTGCAGCCACAAGCTTCAGTACCCACGATTTCGTTCCCATGAAACTCCTCCCGTGGCTGCCAGTTCTGCACACCCAGCTGGGCAGTGGGTTTTGTAAGAGCACCAAAGCAAACCCCACAGAGAGCTGAACGGGTCTGGCAGCTGCTGGAATTGAGACACCCACCCCAGGCTGCCTGCCCCTAGGCTCACCGAGAGCAGGTATGCATTTTCAAAAAAAATCAAATTCTCCCCTGTCAACTGATGAGGGTTGTTTTTGGATAGAAATCATAGTGCAAACTGCCTAGACTTCTGGATCAATTAAGTTCAGTGAGTTGAATTCCAGGTCTGACCTGGCATAACTTTCTATCTCAAATATAAATCAATCTGTATCAGCTCAAGAACTGTTGATGAGACAGAATAATGGGTACAGGCACTAAAGGCTTTACAAGGGTAGAACACAAGGAAATGTCCTCAGCTGTAAAGGTCCTTCTGCAAGGTTCCTGAGCCTCCTTCTCTCCAGGATCAGCCCCTCAGGGCCCTCAGCTGCTCCTCACAACTTCTCCACAACCTTCTCCTCCAACTTCTCCAGCCCTTTCTCCTTCACCTTCTTCTACACCACCTTCATCTGCTTCTCCCTCACCTTCCCTCCTCCTCCAGCCCCTTCCCCAGCTCCCTGGCCCTTCCCTGGCCACACTCCAGCCCCTCAAGCTCCTGCTGGGCCTGAGGGGCCCAAAACCCACCCCAGAATTCCAGGGTGACCCCTCCCCAGTGCCCAGCCACCCAAAAGGAAGGGATGGGCGGGCCACAAAAGGGAGAAGGGTGGCCACCAAAAGGGGGGATAGGTGGTCCACCAAAAGGGGAAAGAGTGGCCACCAAAAGGGGAAAGAGTGGCCACCAAAAGGGGGGAAGGGTGGGTGGCCACCCAAAAGGAAGGGATGGGCGGGCCACAAAAGGGAGAAGGGTGGCCACCAAAAGAGAGGAAGGACGGGTGGCCACCAAAAGGGGGGGGGGGGGAGGGGGGCGCGCCCCAAAGCGCGGGGGCGGGGAGGGGGGGGCGAACCGTTCTCCAGCACCAGCACATCCCCCCAGTCAGCCACCCCAAAAAATATAACTGCATCAGTCTTAGGCTCCAGATTCAGCTTCTAATGCAGTCAGTGATGGACTAAAGGTAAATTATTCAGTGAATGATTGTGAAAAAAACAATTTTCATTGTGAAAACTCCCTCCTGAATTCCAGGGCACTCAGGACTTTTGGTGCCTGTTCCTCTGCCCTAGGATTGAAGTTAAGTGGGAGGAGAACAGACAATCTTTGCCATAAGCAGAGCACAGCAAATAACAAATACATGGAGCTTGAAGCTTGTGTTTCTTATAACAAATCACTGCATTGTTATTAAGAAACATGCAAGATTAGAATTCCTTTTTGGCTGTCCAAATTGTTCGCTGGAAGCCAGGAGAAAACTGTGGGTGCTCATGCACAGTGGACTCTAGATTAGGGAATGAAAGCTGCAGAGCAACCATGGGTAACGTGATTTCAGAAAGTCTGGAGTGTGTAAATTAAGAGAACTAGAAAAGTCAACTAGTCATCCTCTAAGCTCTTTATGTTTTTATGCCTAAGGTAAAAGCCTTTTTTTATCTTGTCTCATTTGTGACTGTGCAGGCAACAAATTGAACATCATGATTCAAATTTATTAGGTTCTGTAAAAATAATATTGGAATAGTGACATTTTTTGAGTGCTCATTGGTATGGACTCTAGTCCTCTCACTCTTAGATGGGGCAGAATATTTTATTTTTTTAAATGTGTTGTTTATGCATAATCCAAACAGTAGCTAATATCACCATTACCACCCCCCTCCCCCCAAGAACTACGCATCTAAACATACTTACTAAGCTTGGTCTGGAAACCTCTTTCCCAAAAAAATTGCTGGTGTGCCACTCTTTTGACCATCAGGCAAGTTTTCCTAATAATGCCTCATCTACTTCTTTCCTGATGGATTTATGTCTTCTAGTTCTCAGGCTGAGAGAAGGTAATTTCCTTCTTATCTGTAGAGGCTTTACTTACCTTAAGTTTATTTCATGACTCTTCCACTGTAAAACAGCTCCATACAAACTTCTGCAATTCTCATTTTTCCTGTCCTCTTCACTATTATGTTGCTCCTGTCCTGCCTTCCTCCAATTTTGCCATTCTTTTTAGATACCCAAGAGCAGAGTTTAGCACTACATTCTGCAGAATATAATGAAACCAGTATTCAGAGTGAACTTACAATGTGTCTTTGGTTTTGATATTTAAGACCAGTTCTGCATCCTACACCTTCCTCTAGGGCTAGAAAACCAAAAATAACAAAAATTAATGCAAAAAAAATCTATTATTGATAAGCTTTTCCTTCTTAATGTACATTCAAGTCCATTTTGTCTTGAATAATTATCACAGTGAACAAAGCATGAAATCTCCAAACAAGGAATGTCAGTAGTTTAAACATCTCATTTTGTTAGAATGTGTAAAAAAAGCCTTCATGATAACAAACAGTGCTAGGCAGCCTTTCCTCAGGTGGTGGTGCAAGAACTTTAAAGCCAAGCCAGAGTTTGGGGAACAATGCATGCATTGTTTGTGATGGTGTTATGAAGTGTTTGTATGACTGATTGGACCTGCAAGATAACAAGTTCTCTTATAACATGAAGATGGAGGATTCTTCTGATATGGCTTCTTCTGGGAAACTGTGGTGATAAATGGTTAATACTACTCATACATACTCCCCTTCCAGCATTCCCAGTAAGTTAGGCTCAAGACTACTGAGGTTTTAACTCTATTCCACTGGGAACCAGGTATCTAGCATCACTGCAGAGCTGAGCCTGGATTTATACATCAAATCAAATGTTAGCCCCAATAGCCTTCCCAAGATTGTTTACCATAGGAGAGCCCACCTCAGGACTCCAAGTCTTGTTTGCTCACAGTTGTGATCATAAAGATGTTCTCTGAGCATGCTTTACCTAAGAGCAAACAAATCCACCTCATTTTCATTCCATTCTTGCACTGTTTTCCTTGGTTTTCAGCACTGAGTTTATAGTTCACATTAAATGACGAGTTTTGTGCTTAATTAACCCAAAAGTGAAGAGAAATTTCAATGTAGGAATTCATCAGAGAAACAGCTCTTTGTGAAGTAACTACACATTTTGGCATATATTTGCAGGAAGGTCCCTTTTCAACCAAAGTAGAACAGATATCTGATGCTATCTAGCTGCATATTCATGAAGATCTCAGGGGTCTATATGAAGTTATGTTCTGCAAGAGTGTTCTAGACCTGCCCAATCCTGTACACATGTTAGAAACACAATTATTAATCACTGTGCAGCAAAACTCTGAGACTGAAGAGATCCAGTCTGGAAATTGCAATGACAGTAAATGCAGCTGCTGAGACAGAATGTGAACAGCCATAGACTCTCAATCCCAGTTTAACAGTGCTTTCCAGTATTTCCCAACAAGACTGATGGACAATGCGGCAGTGAGACTCAAGTATATTTTTAGGAAAATAGCTTTTCATTTTCATTTATTAGCTTTTTTTCTTTTTTAATTGAGGAAGTAAATTAATCTGTGTTTGACTGCTTCATGACCTCCAGAAAGGCAGACAATGTGACCTGTGGACATCACTCTACTATTTTCTGCTATCATCTTTTCCAAAAGCTAATTTCTCTTACTGTTCACAATTTCTTCTTTCCAAACATAACTTGTCAAAGATGAGCTTTCAGACCCTGTTTCTCTTTGTATCTTCCTGCATGGCACTGCAGAGAGGTGTACGAAATAGCACTGTTTGGGAAACTCCTTACCGCTAAAATCAAATCTCAGCCCTTGTTCTCTTTGCTTACAGTTTTTGGTTCCCAAAGAAACAGGGTAAAAGTTTTGCTGGGGAAACTTTTCCTCTACTTCCATCAAAGGACAAATCTTCTGGTTGCCAACTGACAGTCATCCAAATGATGGATCTCATTTATTTCAGCTACTTCTAGGCACTACCTGGGAGCACAGAGAGGCAGTTGTAGTGACATTTAAAGCCACTTTCAGCATTGGGAAAGCACAGCAGGGGGGTAGCAGGTGACACCTTTGTTATCCAGTCAAGGTATCAATGCTCCTGCCAAGCTCCTCCACCTTCCCAGGGCCCTCAAAAGTAACCATAATCCTCCTGGCTCCTGTTTCTTCTGCCAGAAAAATACATCAGCTTTAGCTTGGAAAACATCCTGCTCTGCAGATGTGCTGGGTCCCGGGGTGGGTGGCCCCCCAGGGTCAGCTGTCTGACACCGTCGTCTCCTCAGCCCTCTCTGGACAGATCAATTCTGGTTCCGTGGCTGCTCTGCAGGCAGCTGGGGAGCCTCTTCTCTTATTCTGGGGGTCAGTGTTGCAGTCACATCCCACTGGATTCTCCAGAGGTTAGGCAATGGTTGCATAGCATTTTCACTCACATAGCCAAGTTGAGAGGCGTTACCTCTAAGTGCAACAAGACAACCAAGCAGCTAGTCCAACTACAAAGCTTTTTGATCTCACTCAGGTGCAGCCAGCAATGACAGATGCTGTACTGTGTATAAGTTCATCTGCTAATTTAAGAGAGACCGCTGCATCATTTCACATGCATTTGAAAAGGAGTCATCAGATATGAAAAACTTACACCTTGATCAGTCTGTGGCATTTGATCCAGAGAGCGGTGGGAACAAACTGGTTTCGTGCTGACTCTGTCGAGTCCTGTGTCATGCAAGGTAGTACATGCTGGTGCAGAGGGGCCAACTGCACTCTGCTGTTCATGGCTAGATTTTATTTTCAAAACTCCAGAGGTCTTAGGTGATAAAGTGAGTCAAATTTAGTGAATTTTGCCTTAATGAGCATTTCTTCTCAGAGAGGCTTTGGTCAGGAACGACAGGGTGTTTATTAGTGTTGGAAGGGGAGGAAGCTCCTCCACCAGACTTTAGCTGAATTAAAAGTCTGATGAATTAGTTTGGGATCTGGCTCATTTTAGTAAAAATCTAGGGCTTGAAGGCAAATGCTTATCTCTGGATAAGAAAACTGTCTCATTACCTCATTTTCCTCAGTGAAATCCACTTGAATAGTACAGTTCAGTTAGTGTTTCCCAAACGTCTGAAGATCATCAGATAATCCTCTTCACCTGAAGAAGGGAGCTCTCGATGATGAAAGCCATAGTTAATGACCTGAGTAAGCTAATTACACCATGCGTTTGCTGTTCCCTACTGCTTCTCTGCCCTCTGTAAAGAGAAGTCAATAGCCACCAGAATAGAAGAGCAATGTTCTTGAGACAGAATAAGAAAGCCTTTGATAGATGCTGATAGATGTATATTCACCCTTTAAACCAAAAAATAATTAATTCATGCGATGTGCACTTACTCTAATAGCACTGTTTAAAAGTGTAAGAATATATAGAACAGTGCTACAGAGACATCAATGTTAAGGGCTCACTACATGGAGTTCTTAGACCCTTACCATTTGGGATCTTTATGTCCCAGTGACATGGCAGAGAAGAGTACTTTGAAGAAAGTACAAAACTAGTCTTTAATCAAAAAAGGCACAGTTACAAAAGGATTAATTTGGGATCAGAACATAGCATAAGTTAGATGTTTTTCTATCCCAGCTGAGAGTAGTAATTGGAAAATCACGGTTTACACAAAGAAAATATTATTTTCTTATGATCTGCTTTTCTTTGATGAAGTCTTGCATCTTCATCACTCAATTACAATCTCAGAGATTAGGGGACTCAATATATACCAGATTAAAGGTCACCCATTATTACAGACAAAATTTAATTGCAATCCCCCCGCCACCCCCCGCCGGGGGCCTCCCCTCCCCGCGCTGCCTCGGCCCCCCCCCCTTCCATGGGGGACCCCCCCACCCCAGCACCCGCTGGGGATCAGGCAGCCCCCGCCGCTGTCCCCCCCCTCTCCTCGCTCCTGCCTGACCTACTTTAGCGAATTCCTCCTGACAGATCCCGGCAGCGGCGCCCGGGCCTCCCGCCTCCAAGAGTAAGTGATGGGACACGCAATTATGGCTGCTGCAGGGGGGGGGGGGACCCCCCCTTCCTCTGCCCCCACCTGAAGGTTGCCGTAGGCTGCGGAGGCGCAGGGGCCGGCAGGGCTGCTGCTGACTATGGCTCCCGGTGTCAGGGGTGAGAGGGGACCCGGCGGGCAGCTGTGAAGGGCCTGGGGAGCCGTCCCCCCGTGGGGAGGTCTCGGGGGGGCCGCGCTGCAGGCGGTGCCCCCGGCCCCGTGGTGCCGGCCGCCTCCGGAGGGTACCGCTCGGGTGCGAGAGGTGCCGGGGCCAGGCCGGGGCCCTGCGGCTGTCAGCCCGCGGTGCCGCCCCTCGCTGGTGGCCGGGAAGGGTGGGGGGGTTGGAGGGGGGGAACTCGCTCCCAGCGCTGCCAGAAGCGCAGCTGGAGGTGCCTGCGGGGGCAGCTTTGCCCCTCCACGAGCAGCCGTAGGAAAGGGAGTTCTTGCAGTCACGCCAGTAAAACGCTTTCATACTGTTACAGTTTTATGTGCAGAGATAGCAATTCTTAAAATATAGCGGGGGTGTACAGTGTTATTGACGTTTGCGTTCTGAATTTTCCAAAACTCTTGTCAAACCCTATCTATATATCAATTGAGGGCACTCCCCGTTGTGCACACCTTTACAAGTGTGAGTCTGCTCACAGTGCAGGGCTGCAGCTTTCTCGGCCTTTGCAGGAAATCACAAGCTTTCTACCGAGGGATGATGCTAAATATTTTTTGTGTAGTTCTGATTTGTGTGTGAAACAGGTATTTATAAGGCTCTCCACTTATATCCCTTAGTACTGCTTACAGTATTTTGTATCTAAATGGGGTTTTCTGAACAATCATTTTATCTTGATTCGTTTTTGTGTGTTTCATGTTTATTTTGTAGGAGATTTACGTGACTCTGCGTTGCCTCCACTGAACTCATCAAGGTATAGTAGTATTGGGCACTTCCTTTGTTTGATTAATCGCATTGCTCAAGAAATGCAAACAAAACCTGGTATAACTTTGTGAAATAAGGTTTTTTCTTTCAATGTTTTCCTGTCCAATGTCGTTGCCTTTTTCTCCTAACTTCCTTACAGATCTTAAACAAGCAATGTTCTCTTAAAAGTGTTGTTCTGAGGTGTCAGATTCCTCATGCAGTGAATTCTCATTCATCTGCTAACTGCAGACAGACTCTAGAACTTCTCTAAATACAAACAGTTTCTGCCACAACTTAGAATAACACCGTTGTTATTAATAATGGTTGGACTTGATGATCTTAAAGGTCTTCTCATCCTAAATGATTCTATTACCTAATGAAAACGCATTTTACAAGTTTGAGCAGTGTGTCTTAACTCCAGTTTAACATCTTCCCTTTCTCAGTTGCTTCCTGTGGTTTTCTCTCCCTTCCCTCTGCCACTCCCCAGACACACATTTCAGTCATGAAGTCCTTCCCCTATTTTTAAAGCTATTCTGTTACTTTAATATGATACAGAAACCTGCCAGTAACTTTCTTGCTGGAATGTGGCATCATCTGCTCCATTGGTAAAGGCTTTTGTCACTTCCAGTAGTAAGAACAATGCTTGAAGCCCATGGTCTTAGAAACTATTGAAACCTTTATTATAACACTGATTTTATGTATCTCCAGTTCACTGTGAAACATGTTCTTTTTGACCTAAAGTTACATGAGACAGCACTAAATCCAAGGAGCTTTGTTTGTTGTTTTTAAATCTGCCATGCTGTTACCTTTAATAAACCTGTGCCTCTCTGTGAATGGACATGTTCACCTAGAAGCAGCAGACTCTCAGGAGAGACCTTTGTAGAACTTCACATGCTTAATCTGACTTTTGTGCTTTAATTTTGTAAAGCTCTAACACGTAAATATTTGTTTATAGTGTTGAAGGTGATGCTATCAAAGTTTACGTGAGGGTACGGCCCCCTTCTGAGGGAATGGTGCTAACTGATGGAGAGCAAGGCTTGTGTTTGTCTGTTCTTTCATCCAATACCATCCGTCTGCATTCAAAGCCTGAGCCAAAGATCTTCACTTTTGATTATGTTGCAAATATGGAAACAACGCAGGTAAAAACTTCCAGAATCTTGTCATGGTCTTGCAGTTTTTCCCCCAAACTGGCAAGTTTTTCCACCAATTTTGCTACACTAAACCTTTCTAAAGATGTAATGCTTGAGGTCTTATTTTTTGTGAGGGTCAGACTGGTGATATGGAGTTACAGTATGGAACTGTTGCACTAAATTCTGCTCTCTAATAGTTTTAATGTAGTTTTTTAACCGTTAATTTCTTTAAAGTTTGCATTAAAATTGGAGTTCCTATTTGTAAATGTTATAGTAGCACCATAGACAGAAAATAACCCAAAATAAATGTAGCAAACATATAAAACCATCTGGCAGTCAGTAGCTGATATTAAAGATGTCATTTGTATATTAGGAACTTAAGGGTTTATATTCTATTTGTATATATTATACATCTGCCTTTTAAACAGCTGCACTGTTCATCTGGGACAGGTAATACTGGAAGGAAGAGCCTTCAATTTAATTTTTACATAATATGTATTTTGATATATATAATTTATATTTGAAAGCTGTTATTATGATGCTGAGTTTTATTGGTTTTCTTTCAATTTATCAAGGAATACATTTTTTCAGAGGGAGTGATTTCTGTCACAGAGACTCAGGATGTGTTGTTTTGCTGTGAGAACTCAGTGGTCATGACATATCTGATCTTAAGGAATACATCTATTTTATACATTATAAAGTTATAGCATAGAAAACACAAGAGAGGTTTAAATGTGTGGTGCTAAGTACCTTCTGTCTCCCTTATCCCCAGGAGTCAGTGTTCTCAAGCGTGGCCAAAAATATCGTTGAGTCTTGTATGAATGGCTACAATGGAACCATCTTTGCATAGTAAGTCATTTCAGGGTATTTCAGAGCAATTGCAACATTTGAGGAGATTGGGTTAATGAGTAGTTGTGGGTTTAAGTGTCAGAGCCAGCTTAGTGTTGAACTAAACTTTGAAAGTGCTTCCTTAGTAGCAAGGTGACTATTGTTTGTCTAAAAACTAGAAGTTTCATTGGACTGTTAAGAGAAAGCTTGTTGCTCCCAGTGTCTGTTGTAAAATGGAATGAAAATCACTTTAACTTGCTATTTGGCCAGCTCAGCTCTAGTGAGTTTGAGCTGCCTGTGGGAAAACTCATGAACGATAATTTGAGCTTGCAAAATATTTTCAAGGTAGAAATAGGTCAGTAACTAGTACATGAATATCATTATATTAGCTCAATATTCTTTTCATTTTGAAAACTGGAGTTAGCATTTTGGTCACAAATGCTAACTTGAAGAAGTGATCTCATCAAAACCTCACTGGGATCTTTAGCCTAGCACAGCGTTTGTGGAACTGCAAAGTCTACTTTGTTACAATTATACAAATGTGGAAAAATGCAGTGAAATTGCCCTGAAGTTTCTTTAGCATGATTAATAACTATGGTTAAAGAAAAAGGATATATTCAACTTTAAAGTGTTTTCCTTGGTTTGGGTTTATGTGCAGTACTGAGTGACATAAAACCCAGAAGACTGACACACACACACCCCCCTTAGTTAATGTATATACTTGAAAGCCTTCGTTTTTATGCTAAGTTGCATTTTTTTTTGCTTTCCAACAGAAGTGAGGAAGAAAATGGTGGGTGGTGGGGGAGAGAAAGGGTGATTTATCAAACACTATTTCATGGTCAAATTTGCTGTTCTATTTTCATACCTTTTTATCTAACTGATTTCTCAGCTTGCCTCTGTCTCTTTTTAGCTTCAATTTAGAAGAACTTTATTTTAATCTGTGAGTTCTCCTTAAAAGATGGAGATTAATGAAAAATTCAGAGCCAGAATAAAGCTTTATTTCACTTGTTTGTTTTTTTTGTTAGCGGCCAGACTGGGTCAGGAAAAACCTTCACTATGATGGGTAAGTGCATGAGAGAGTTTAATCTTTCAGTACCTTAATGTTGTTTTGTCTTGAGTTGAAATGTTCTCTTACTGTAACTGAAATAGCCAAAACCAGTTTGGTCAACATGTTTTCGTGGACTACATAGAAATGACCAAAACATAGGGACAAATATACCCCATCTTTCTGGTTTACTATTTTATGTATTTTACTTGTCCATAGGTTACCTAAACTTCCCCAAGTATCATTTAGATTACATATAAATCAGACTATAGAATACTATTTTAGAACCTGAAAGCTGATTTCATTGCATTTCTTCTGTGGTTTTGCCATAAACGGACTAAAACCTGGCTGCTGAAATCTTTTGTAATGACATTTTAAATTCCACCATTATTCTGGAGTAGTACTAATTGTTTTTTATTAAAAATCTCTTTAGGACCATCTGATTCTGATAATTTCACTCACAGTCTGAGAGGTGTAATTCCACGGAGCTTTGAATACTTGTTTTTTCTAATTGAACGTGAGAAAGAAAAGGTACATTTATTTTATGCTCATTATTGCAGGAAAAGTCATGTGTTGCACGAGCCATGAGCTGAGGCTGTGTGGTGAGCCAGGGGTGCAGCAGTTACATTTCCAGGATTATTCCCATCTTGCATTAACTTTATTAACACAAAATGCTCTACCAGATTATAGTACGCTTTCTGCAGGCACAAGTGTGCATATATCTTGAGTCTTAAAATGCATCTAGGTTTCCAGATGTTGGTTGTCACCTGGCCACCAGAAATGTATAGTATTCAGAGTATGCATGCAAGCTCATACCTTTAGAGAAGTGTAAAAAGAGACTCACCGCCGTACAATGCCAGACTTAACAAACCCAATCTCTTTATAGTGTTAATTACTGTGTTTTTTCAGGCTGGCAGTGGGAAGAGTTTTCTCTGCAAATGCTCATTTATTGAAATCTACAATGAGCAGATATTTGACTTGCTAGATTCTGCTTCAGCTGGACTCTTTCTCAGAGAACACATCAAGAAGGGAGTCTTTGTGGATGGTGCTGTTGAACAGGTGCTGTCATCTGCTGCTGAAGCATACCAGGTATTTTTGTTACTTTTTAATGTTTGGACTCTATCTTCATGCTTATTTGGTAAATATTCCTCTGATTAAATCACATCTTTTTTGCACACTGTCTATGACATGCTCTTCCCTTACCTCCATCCTCCAAAACACAGTGTAAAAAGCTGTTTCTAGGTGGTGCTTTGTGACTATCCCACACATAGAATCATTTCATTTGGAAAGGACCTTTAAACGTAGAAGAAATCATGAAGTTCTGGAGTTCAGATTATATGAACTGCAATTAGGGTAATGTTTTCCTAGTGCTCACCCTCCACATCTCTGAAATAACAGAAAACTACATCTGCTAATTAGGCAGTGTGTGTGTGTTCTAGAAATTGTCAGGTTTGTTTCTCCGTGAATGAGATGCATACACATGGTACTTCTGAGAGTTTAAATATCTTTTTCCTTGGGTACCACTAACATACACCAGTACTGGAGATGTTAAAAACAGCAGTGATATTCTTGGAGGAAAGATGTGACTATTATAATTAGTGGTTTTCTTAAAATTGACTGGAGCTATATTTTTTCGCTTTTAAAATACTTCTATGGGAAAAAAATAATTTAAAAGTCTTTGTCCTTGAGATTTTTGAAAGCTTTAGTACTGAAATATGCTTATTAGTGTTTGTCACCAATAGTTGGTACAATCTGAGCTGCTTGATGTTATTTGATGTCTACACCATGCTTAGGTATTAACTACAGGCTGGAGAAACCGTCGTGTAGCATCGACCTCGATGAACAGAGAGTCCTCAAGGTCACATGCAGTTTTCACTATCACAGTGGAGTCCATGGAGAAAAACAATGAGACTGTTAACATCCGGTCCTCCCTGCTCAACCTGGTGGACTTGGCAGGATCCGAGAGACAGAAAGACACCCACACAGAAGGTCTGAGGTTAAAGGTTAGTTCTGCCATAGCCATGGCATCGTTCTCCTTTGGGCTGCCCTGCTCCATCCAGCAGAGCTGCTCACCTTTATTCTGCTTGGTTTAGGAAGCAGGTAACATAAATCGATCGTTAAGCTGCCTGGGCCAAGTGATCACAGCACTTGTTGATGTGGGGAATGGAAAGCAGAGACACGTTTGTTACCGGGACTCCAAGCTCACCTTTCTCCTGCGGGTAATAGAGATCCTCTGGATTTTTATATGCTACTTGGGATGGGGGGGGAATTGTTTGGGTTGCTTTTTTACTCTAAAAAGATCCAGGGTGCATTAAAAGTTTATTTCAATATTGGGCAGGTGGAAGAAAGCTTCAAAAATATATTTGTACCTAAACAGACTTCCAGTCAATGTATTGCTATTAACTGAAGACAGATTTATTTAAGCTTGTAATCTGTGATGTACTTGGAAGCTATAAAGAAAAAGCAGCATGTTTTCATCCCTATAATTTGGGAAATACTGTGTATCACAAGGGGATACTTAGAGATGTGCTGAAATGTTTGATAGGATTTCCTGAATTACCATGTGCTCAGGGTTGGTATGATGTTAAGAATTCAATTTACAGTTTCCTTCCTGAGAGCTTATGGGCTCTTTTCAAGATAAATAGAAAGATGGAAGGAAGCTGTCAAAGATTTGTTTGTTGCCACCTGAAGATAGGTTGGAACAATCACCAGTCTAGATGTTTAAAATAGTGCCAATACCAATCTGCTAATTACCAAGGTAAAAATGGAATATCCACTTTATTCCCTGATTATTCCTGTTTATTGTTCTCTGACTTTTTTTCTGGATTTTATGTTGTTTTGCTTGTTGGGTTTTTTGGTTGTTTGATTGTGGGTTTTTGTTTTTGTTTGGTTTTTGTTGTTGTGTAAAAAAACCCAAACAAATTGTTAAAGTAATACAGAGTCAGGGTTTTATAAACCCATATAAAGTCTTAATTCAGTCACATCATTTACACTCACATATGAAATAACATTTCAGAAACTTACCTACATAAAATCTCTTCTGCAATTTGTTCAGCATGATGCCCAGTAGCTCTTAAGTGATGGCTTCCTGCTGTGACCCAGACCGTGCAAACCAAGCTAACTTCCATGCTTTTCCATAGGACTCCCTTGGTGGTAATGCAAAAACTTGTATCATTGCCAATGTGCATCCAGGATCCAGGTGTTTTGGTGAAACACTCTCCACTCTTAATTTTGCTCAGCGAGCAAAGCTGATTAAAAACAAGGTAAGAGAACTCCCTCAAGATATCTGTTGCAACAAATGATTTCTTGTCATCTCAACTACGCATCACCAAACAGGGTAGCTCCATTGAAATACTCTTGTGTTTTCACTAATTTAAATGAATATAACATTGTAAAATAATAAATTTGGTTTCCTGAATGTTTTTTATGATAAATGACTTTTGAAAGGGACTTTTGATTATGAATAGGGTGCAACAGCTGAGGAGTAGGTGATGGCAGGTATTAGTGTGTATTCGTTGCTTGTTCTCAGAGCACTTCATCTAAAAACAAAAAGTAAAAAGTAAATCTGCTAAAAATCAAAACTGTCATAAAAAATTTAGATTCAATGGTGCTTCAGTGAGTCTTATTTTTTTATATATGGTAGTACCCAAAATGTAACTTTTCACGAGTGGGTTTGGAAAGTATGTTGGCACCTGGCTGGGAACTACCATCTTCAGTGTATACTACTTGCTTGGTCAAAAAACTCCTGACAAAATTCTGCAGAAAACATTCAGGTTTTTTAATAACATTTTTAGCTGAAATGCAGCTTACTGGTTTCTCAGTAAATGGAACCTTGCTTTTCCTGTGAGCTCGTCCTTTTCTGAGAGGGAAAGACTTCTCAGTACTTCTGCTTCTTGGCAGTCTTTGAGTTTTCTTTTATCCTAAAAACATAAGGTTTTTCTTTGTACCTTTTCCTAATTTTCTCTTAATGTATTTCTGAAAGGCCGTGGTAAATGAAGACACCCAAGGCAATGTGAGTCAGCTGCAAGCTGAGGTCAAGAAGCTGAAAGAGCAGCTTGCACAACTTACTGCAGTGCCATCTATGCCTGATATTTCTGCATCGCAAGGTAACTAAGAGCTGGGGGTGAGAGGAGACAACTTGCTACTCTGGTAGCATGGAGTGCTGGAGCCTTAAGTCATTCATTAAAGTTGGGAACAATTAATGGTTTTTGGAGGAGCTGAGCCACAGGGGTTGGGTTTGTCTTATGTATCCCACTGCCTGTATTTGTATCTAATGTTCTGCAGAAATTGTGGATGTGGTTTTATGTTCTTAAGTTTGTGTACTAGCTTATGGTTTTAATTAGATAATTATAATTTGATTATAGAATACCCTTCCAGTTTGTAAGAGATGTGCTGCCTAATCCTTTAAGTAACCAGAAGGTTCCAAGTGATTCTCCATGTAGGTCAGAGGGAGGGCACTAGGGTGTTGATAATGGTGCATTCTCTTTAAGCTCAGGACTGGGTTTTTTCCCATCTTCCCTTTTTGCCCCTTCAGGAAGATCCTATGAAGGATATTTATCTTTCAATAAAAGATTGAACTTAATGTAAGATGGTAATGGGGGGTTTGTGTGTTTTATTTTTTTTCCTTCAGCTGCTTTTCACTAGCCCATTGTATCTGCAATACCTACCCCAGCACAGCTTTCCCCTGTGAGAAAATCTCACTGAAATCCGCTACCTTTTAATGTTTTACTGCAAGGTTATACTTTAAAAACACAATAGCCTTTTTTTACTATATAAAATTACAACAGGGCTGTTGTTACCCACCTAGATACTATGGTGGTTAGTATTCCATAAGTAAGCAGTCTTGTCTGCATAAGGATATTCAGGAAAGCTATTTTGAATTAATTTCTGAAGTGGATTAATTAAGCCCTTTTAATCTCTTGTTGCGGACACTTTCCTTCCAGATTAAAATCACTAATTGTCCACTTAATTCATGCTTATTTTCCTGAATTTCCTTCTCATAAGCCAGTTAGTCCACTTTTAATATGTACAAAGTCTAGTAATGATTCCAGTAATGACTTAGCCTTATCAAATTAATTTCAGAAGGTTTTGCATTTTATAGATACACTCAGCTAAACAGAGCAATCCTTCTATTTTAATAAAAGTTCACTGTAAAGCCATTTAATGCTTGAACAACTTTGTTAATTATACAATTATGTATATTGACTCTGTTCTTTATCAGCACTTGCAGGTGACTGGGAATTAACTGTCTAAACTTCTTTGCTCTGGGTATGGCACATGATCTTTGTAGAGAAATTCTACTGTTTGAGGAATTTATTTAGATTTTCTTTACACAACTGTCCTGTGTTGCATGTAAGAACCTGCTTAACTAGTATTTTAATAAATATGGCATTTGTTTCTTTGACTTACCTTACAGGTGGTGTTGAAAAAGGGAACAACACAAATTACATGAACAACTTCCTTGAAGCAATGTTGTTTTGGGAGAAATCAGAGGTTGAAAAGAAGGTAAAAAAGCACTAAGATTTCTAAAGCCATTCTGATGAGACCAGTGAGCATATTGAACCGACTCTCTTCAGGGCTCTTTGGTGTTGAATAAAAATACTCTGCCCAAAGATAAGAATGCCTGTACAAGCCATCCTGGCTTGTGTCAGCACTATTGTGGCCAGCAGGACTAGGACAGGGATCATCCCCATGGACTTGGCACTGGGGAGGCTGCACCTTGAATTAAGGGTTCAGTTTTGGGCCCCTCACTCCAAGAAGGACATTAAGGAGCTGAATCATATCCAGACCAGGGCAACAAAGCTGGGGAAGGGTCTGGAGCACAGGTCTTGTGAGGAGTGGCTGAGGGACCCAGGGTTGTTCAGCCTGGAGAAAAGGAGGCTCAGGGGAGACCTTCTTGCTCTTGACAACTCCCTGAAAGAAAGCTGAAGCCAGATGGGGTTGGTCTCTTCTCCAAAGGAACAAGTGACAGGACAAGAGGAGAAGGCTTCAGGTTGCACCAGGGCTGCTTTAAGTTGGATCTGAGGAACAATTTCTTCCCCACAAGGGTTGCCAAGGCCTGGCCCAGGCTTCCCAGGACAGTGGTGGAGTCCCCATCCCTGGAGGGGTTTCAAAGCCATGGAGATGTGGTGCTGAGGGACATGGTTTAGTGGTGCCCTGGCAGTGCTGGCTTAATGGTCAGACCTGGTGATCTCTTAAAGGTCTCTTCCAACCAAAGCAGTTCTCTGATCCTTACCCCAGGATCCCAAACAGCTCGCAAAGCATTTGCCTGAAGATACCTGACTTGCAATCCTCTGAAACTTCACAAACTAAAAACTGCCCCGAGAGATGCTAAAATGACAAACCCTGAGCTCTGAGGTTCAAACAGCAAAGGTAGGGCTAGATAAAGTTTTCTTTGGCGTTGCTCCCTGGGGTAGATGGGGGTAAAACTTGACTGCGACAAAACCTGGAGTCAGATCCAAGAGCGAGCCTCTATAGAGTCCTCTGCAGGAAAGAAAGTTTTATCAAGGTCTTTTCTGCTTATTCCAAAGCTGGTTTTGATTAAAGGAGAAATTACCACCAGCTCCCTTCCCTTGCCCCAGTAACACATAACGCACCATCCCCATTTCCTTCGCTGCCAGTTTGCTCTAATAAAAAGCAGAACGATGCCTGAAAAGCATGTTGCACAAAGAGGGACCTGCCAAGCAGCCAGAGAGATGCCTTTGCCAGCCGTCGGTCCCACACGCGCAGACACAAAGCCCTTGCCTGCCTGTAAACAAGACAGATCGCTTCCTCGGCTGCCGGATACGAGCTTCAGGCTGCTGTGGAAGAATCCTCTCTTCTCCTGGGTTTTAAGCGCTGTGTGGAAAGTGATCTGGAAGGGCAGACTTGCAGGGCTACCTGCCTTTGCACGTCCAAAGTCCTGGCTCCTGGTCTGTGAAAAGCTCTCCCATGGTTTTCACCGGAACAGTCTTTGCCCGAGTGACTGCACAGGGCAGCACCACGCAGAGGTCACCTCACTGGCATCCGTGTGACACCTGGCAGAGGTTACCCCGCATTAGGACTACGCCCCAAATTGCTGCAGCAACAACTTGGCCATCGTTTAAAGCAGGCTTAGTTAAACACTGAAAAAAGTCACGCCTGGCTATTATTTAACAAATGTGTTATACAAAGAATTACAAAGTGGCTGAAAAGAAAGCAAGGGATGGTTTCCTTTGGGCTCTCCCGAGTAACTACCAGGAGAAAAGCTTCAACAGAGTCAGAGAGAGAGAGAAGAAAAGCCTCAACAAGAGCCATTTCCACCATGCTACAAGTTTACAGCCTGGGGTATAACTATCAAAAACCACTCAGCAGTATCTGCCAGGGAGGAGAGGAATGAATGCCACTGAATCCAGACCTGGTGTCACAGCAACGCAGGGCAGTGAATCAAAGAGGCAGAGAACAGCCTCTAGATTATTCATAGCACTCTGGGACATGAGCACAGGGCAAGACAGCCAAGTGACACGGGACCTGACTCGTGAGGAACACCCGCACAGGCAGCAGCAAGCAGCAGGGAAACTTAGCAAGACAATGGGTGCTCCCACCCCAGCCAGGCAGAAGGAAAGGTGGGGGCTACAGTCTGGGCTTGCTCCCAAATGCTGCGGCCAGCCCAGAGTGTTTGGTTCTTGCTGGTCACTAATGGGGCTAGAGCCACTTGTGCGACGCAGGAGGGATTTTCCAGGAGCAAACACCAGCTGCACAGCACAGGGACAGACTCAAGGCAGCCTGAAGCTCCCTGTCCCCTGAGTGCCACCAGCAGAGAGGCAGCTGCGCATCACACGGAGATGGAGACAGTGGCTAGAAGGGGTTTGTATGTGAGAGAACAGCAGCACCAGGCACCACCAAGACATGGGGTCTTTCTGTTCTTTTATCTTCCGGATTGATTTTCCTTGCTCTGGATTTTAGAGCTTGAAGATGGCTGGTGAAAAGAGAGGGAAAAGGAGCCACACTGACGCTTCCATACCTCCCTTCCCTCATGGAAAGCACCAAACAGAATAGAAAGGGGTCTGAGAGGGTTTTTAATCTAGCTATGAAACATTGTTGAGGGTTATACCCCAAGTTTTATTATATGGCCTACAACATGGGGTATTCTAGGGAGCTATCGAGGCATTTTATAGCTGCCTGGTCAGCATGACCAGCTCCAAGCATCCAAATATCACGAGACGCATTCAAAACATTGAGAGACTGACTTTAAATAATCACAAGCCCTTTATTATTTAAACCCCCAAAAGACAGACCTTCCTTTCTTTGCCATCTGTTTTTCTGAGGTTTTTAAGATTTACGCTGTCCAACTCTGCATGAATAAGGGTGGGGTTCAGTTGGGTTTTTTCCGAGCTCAAACTTACAGGTCTCCTATAAATCCCATGACTTCAGGAGCTTAGTCTTTGGAGAAGAAAAAACACCAAATACAGGAAGATTGCCCCAGAATTGACAACCCTGATTGTTCACTCCCTTCCCAATAAATAATTTTGCATCTTTCTGACAGCAGGTAGCAGGTTGCCCTAATCATACAGCCACAGCTGTCTAGAAGGGACAAGCATTTGGGACAAGGTTTTGAAAAGGAAGACTCACATACGTATACGAGAACAACAAAGTCAACATGGTCAACCAGAACTCACTCTCCTTCCACTATCTCAAGCCACGTAAAACTACATACATCACATCCACCCTCTTAGTGCCTGGAGGTGCCTAATTTCCTCTCATCATTGCAGTTGCACCGCTGGTAACAGGAGAAATCAGGCTGGACTCCGTCCTTGCTCCTGGTACTGTCCTACCAGACAGCTCCACAAATTTGGTGGTGCAACAAGCATGAAACCCACTTTGCCCTGGAAAACGCTGCTAAACAATCTAAGCCACAAACAGAACCCCAAGGTGACTTAAACAGGATTAAACATTGCTTGAACTCTGCAGACCATGTTCAGAAATCGAGAGGCAGCGTGCCACAACACGAGCCGGACAGCACGAAGCAGCCGGGTGATGCTGCCTCACTCCACAGGTAGAGGATCCTCCCCCAAAAGAAAGAGACCATCAGGACACAGAGCCACTGCAGTGATACCTAAACTTAGCATCACCCACAGAAAAGGAAAGAAGCTGTGGCTGGGCTGGTTTTATTCCCCTTTGATTCCTGCCTGACTCCCCAGAAGTCACCAGCAACCAGGAGTAATTTATAATCTGCTTTAGGCTGCTCTGATTTATTCTGGGAGCTGAAGCCAAGTGCAAGGAAGTTTAATAGCCAGCACTTCTTGGTTTTCACTGAGGGAGCAACACACAAATACTACAAATCCCCATATTGTGGCATTCTTTGGGCTTCGCCTACAATGAGCGTGTTAAGACGGCATGTGAAAAGGGATGAGGCTTTCTGGGAGTAGGATGCACCAAACGCTTCTGGCGTGTCCTCTTGCTAGCCACAAATGCTGACCTTGGAATGGCACTCAAATCATGCTGGGGCGTTAGCAACAGAAAAGTGAAAAATACTTTAAAAATGAAGGATAGGAAAAATAACTTCGATGACTTTCAAAAAGAAAAGAATGAAGGCTCCCCCCTCCCCCCCCAGTGTATTTTCAATTTCCTGAAATGACACGCGTAGAAACGGACAACCCGCAGCTTGTCTCAGAAGGCAAAGCTGCAGAAGTTATTCATTATCAGCAGGACCGATTGGAAATTCAGCCACTAGTTTGTCTTTTTCTTCTTCCACTCACAAATTGTTCACAAACGGATCCTAATTTTTCCCAAGGAAATCTACAACAGTTCTAGCCCTGTGGGTAAGGAAGCCCACAGACATAATGGGTCAGCAGTACCTAACTCCCTTTGACTTCTCTGAATAACTCAGCCTTCACCAGCCTGGTGACCAAAACCAGCTGCTTTCTTGGAGTTACTCACACGCTTTCCACTTGGATTTTCACTTTTTGCTATTCAGGGCACGTGACTGCTCATCTGCACTATGTGGTTTGATTCTACAGCTCGCTCGCCTGGATGACCAAAGGCTTTTAAAAGAAGAGAACAAGAAAAGCTGAATGATGAAGAAGCCACGGTTCACTTCCTTTTTTTTTTTTTTTGGAAAAAACAAGCTTTTGTGCTAAAGTTTGCGAAGCCTTTTAGATTCACAAACATTTTCCCCCCTGCCCAAAGGTCATCTGCGTACTCATAAATAACCAACAATATAACTCTTCCGCAACCAGCGAAGCCAAGTCAAATGGAGGGGCTGCCAATGTGTCCACAATACTGTTTATTCCATTAGTGCACCAGACCCCGTGCTGGAGCACTTGACTCTGCCCCTTCAAAATGAAATGAAAGAAATGTTAAAAATCCAACCCAACTCAAAAGTCCATCTGAATGAGTCAGGAGAGCACGTGATGGCCGTCCCCTCTGAGGCATGTACTTCCACCCCCCTGTATATAAGATGTCAGACTGGTCTATTATAAATACCAGCATCTTGTCCCGGTGGATTTGAGGATTTTGTTATTATGTTTTGTTAAGTTTTAATTCAAGCCTAGCTCCATCAAACCAACACTGTTCCAATATCTCAGAAGCAAGGGAGGCTGATTCCAGGCGTGCCAAAAGGCAGAGGGAGGGTGACAGTAACGGGGAACAGCCAAACCTTTTCGCTTTCTCTCACCATTGCGAAATCTTTCTCCAAACCAGAAGATTCAAGTCAAGTGGCCGTGTTTTAAACAAACCACGGTGTGTTATTCTGCTATGCCTCTGAAACGGGGATTATAGGTCAAGAACTTTTGGACCTCTCAGATTTTTAGGTATACAAACTCTGACAGCATTGCGAGCTGCACTTTTTCTTTCTTTTCCTTTTCCTTTTCCTTTCTTTTCCCCTTTTTTCCTCCATTTTTTCCTCTCCTCTTCCCTCTCCTGCTCTTTTCTCTCCACTCTGTTCCTTTTCCCTTTCCCCTTCTTTTGCTTTCCAGTCTTTGGATTGGGAGAGAAGCCACAAGCTGCAGCTTCAAACAAAACGCTGTGAAAAGCTCCGTTATGTTTGACACATTTTCCATCCTCAGGTTTTCATCCAGTCGGACACAAAACAAGCATTCAGAAAACACATCCACGCGTGTTCGTAAACACACGCGCACGCCTGTAGTATGTGCAAACACACGAGGAGCATGTGCTTATGCTTTCACATATAGATGATTTTTTTCCTCTCCTTTCACAGCCCCAGGGAAATCTGCAGGCTGGATGCCACGGGCTGGCTCTGTGCGCTACGAGTGGTGTCAGCATGAAAAATGGGGGCCAGCGGTTCTGCCAGAGGGTCAGGGAACAGCAAGTGCGTAAAGAGGCGAGACTGGCCAAGAAGCACACGTAACAGCGGCCGGGCTTTGACAGGCGCTGCCAGACAGAGCCCAACATCGAGTTGGAGGCTCTAAGGCCAGGAGAAGCACGAGGCCCGTTTCTGCTGACCCTTCACAAGGGCGCGAATTACAGATTGCCACCCAGGAATCCCAGCAGCTTTTTCCCAGCAACTGAAAGCACAAAAGCACTTAAGCAGGTGTTTAAAGTCAAAGCTGTACCTCGGACCTTGTAACAGACTGCTCTTGGACTCACTCAGCTGGAAGATCAGGGCCAGATCTTCTGTGGTGAAGTCCCCTTAGTTTTAACTGTTTGCTGGATTATCATTTAGATGAAGGTCCAGGCATAACGCAGACATCCAACACGGGGCTGATGGCTGGAAGGGAATGACTATGTCCTAGCAAACAGATCATAGGCTCTTCCTCAGACTTTCAAGGGTATTTTTCCTGGAAATCATTTTCTTATGCATCTTTACTGCAGCTATTGAGAGATTAACACCCTTCACTCAATATTTCAAACCTTTTTGGGCCCAAAGTTTGCATATGACAGGCTGGAAAAAGCAGTAGAGAAAAACACCAAGGAAAGGTTAACACGAGAAATAGAGCAGAGAGAAAAATCCAGGTGAAAAAATACATTCAGCCTATACAGTATTATACCCACAAAGGACGTTATATGCCAGGAGTTAGAAGCCCTGTAAGTGCCAAAATCCAGGTCATTCACACAGCAGTAACTGGTTCCCCTGAACATGGTCATTGTGACACGGCCAGTTTTTTCCACAGGACATCCCAGATCATTCTTCCCTGGTCACCATCCAAGCCTGAATTTTTCTGCCTGTCTCCCACAGCCTATCCTTGTTCTGCCTCTTTCTGTGCTGCTGCCTCTACAACTGAGTTTTTTGTCCTCTTGGCCATGAATTTTGCACCTCTGCTTACCACCCTGACAGCGCTTGCCCAGTCAACAGCCTCAGCGCTTACCCTCCTCACGTGTGTGCTCCCCACCCTCAGTCTCACCTCCTTCCCATCCTTCCAGCTCCTTTCCTGGGATCAGCCTCCTCTCCCCTGCTGCCTTTCAGTAGCATTTCAAGTCCCAGACCTCCTGCCAGTCCTCAGTTCCCCTTTTGTCTTCCCACACCAGGCTTCTTGTGTCTAACTGCTCCCTTTACTGCCTTCTCCACCACTTTCAGCCCCCAGCATTCCCTCTGTACTTAAGGTCTCTTTGAGTATCTCCTCCTTACCTCCTAGACGCCCACAGAACTCAAGCTACCAAGATGCCAGGAGAGGCAGACAGCTTTTTCACCTCCTCCCTAGCATCGTGCTACCATGAGAGGCATTAAGAAGGTCTACAGATGAAATACACACTCTTGCTTTTGGGGTAGGCACCACAACCACCCACTACTCAAGTGGGCTCATCAAAGCAGTTTGCCAGACTCTTGCCATTGTGATCAAGCCGAGATATCTTTTTGGTTTTCTTTTCTCCACAGCATCTCACAGAGCTGAAAACAATCAGCTTTTCACATCAACAACAGCCTCAGAGGGCTGAACTCATCTGTCTGAAAATGAGGAGTCTACTTTATATAATTTTTCTAAGCTCCATCATTAACCTCCATGGTGCAATTCCTTTCACTTCTAGCAGGGACCTACTTTCAGGTAGGCAGACTGAATACCCTCATCTTTCTCCAGAGAGGATGGAGGAAGCTCAGCTAAGGCAAATTGCCCAGAATGATCACCTAACAAACAGCCAGCGTTAAAAATGAGGTGAGCCCCAGCTCCCCATGGTTCCTCAGTGACATCTCAGTCTCTCATTCAAAAGGAGGAAATGAGGAAAATGCCTGAGGCAGATAACACACACCAAAAAATATCCAAAAACAAAACTAGTTTTTGTCTTGTTTTCAAACATGGAAGAAAAAAACCCAAACAAACATTGGTTTTTATCCTCACTGCATTCTTAGGAATGGTGGAACCATTTCAGATGATACCATCACAAGAAAAAAAAAAATAGCCTGAGCCACATGCATGCCACCAAAAATGCCACGGAGAACAGCCAGAGATTGGCAAAGCCAAGAAATCAAATACAGGGTCATATGATAAGAAGTGTTGAACAACTTCTCAAGAGGTACTAGTCCCATCTACACCTCAAGTAGGAGACAAGGAGGCAACTCTCACTTCCCTTGATTTGCAATTTTCATCAATGCACTGAACATCACCTCTGTTTCTCTGCAGAGAGGAGAAGGTATCATGAATCACAGAACCCCAGCATGGTATGGGCTGGAAGGGACCTCTGGAGATCATCTGGTCCAACCCCCCTGCTCCAGCAGGGTCAGCGGGATCACAGTGTCCAGGTGGGTTTGGAATCTCTGCAGAGAAGGAGTCTCCACAACCTCTCTGGGCAGCCTGGGCCAGGCTCTGACACCCTCAAAGACCGTTGTACCTTCCTTTAAACAACTGTCCCTTTTGAGGGGCAGGGCAGGGTGGTGGCAGGGAGGGAAGGACAGTTGCTAACAAACTTGGAATTCAGTTACAAGTTAAAATGTGCCTGAAAAGCAACTTTACAAAGCCAAAAGCTTCACAGGATTGAGCAGCTCTTCCAGCGCTGCAGGATACACAGATATGTATCACTCCCAGTAACATTCCGCAGGCTCCAGACTCCTCTGGGTTACTGGGCAGGTTTTCCAGCAATTAATGAGGGGGCTTTCAAGTGTTTACAACAGCTGCCAGTGACTCCTGCCAAGGCAGCCTGGGGAGGTGCACGGCACAACCGTGCACTTGGCGCAGGGAAAAGAGCGAGCTTTGTTTCTGGGGTGACACTAAAAGATGGTAGCACCAAGGAACCAGCATTCCCCATACTCCCTCCTGAGCTAAGCCAGTACAGTAACTAACGAAATGCAGCTTCTCTGGAAGTGGAGTTCCAGCCCTAAGCTCCGGTGCTTTGGTGCTGACAGGTTTACCAGGGAAGCACTGCATTGCTTCGAAGCACGTTGGCCCATCGGCAACACGGGCACTAGCCAGGTGAAGCCATGGGGAGTCTCCTACTAGTCATGGAATCATAGAACTGTTTTGGTTGGAAGAGATCTTTAAGACCAGCTGTTAACCCACCACTAAACCATGTCCCTCAGCACCACATCTCCACAGCTTTGAAACCCCTCCAGGGATGAGGACTCCACCCCTGCCCTGGGCAGCCTGGGCCAGCGCTTGATGACACTTGCAGGGAAGAAATTTTTCCTAGAGTCCAACTTAAAGCTTCCCTGATGCAAACTGAGGCCTTAGAAGAGTCTGGCCTCATCCTCTTGTCCCCTGCCCTTTAGCTATTCATCAGCATTGATCAGATCCCCTCTCAGGTTTCTCCATCTGAACAGCTCAAGGGCTCTCAGCCTTTCCTTGGCACAGAGATGCTCCAGGGCCCTCAGCATCTCTGTAGCCTCTGCTGGGCTCTCTCCAGTAGTTCCTGGTCTCTCTTGAACTGGAGGATGCAAAACTGGACACAATTCAGTTCACCAACACAGTTCTATTCCATCAAGAGCATATGACGAGCTGAAAGCAGGGGGAGGTCTCCCCTCATTCCCTTGGGAGCTTCATCCCAGTACCTGACCTACCCTACAAGAGGAGCACAAGCTGGAAGTGAGAGGCTGTTGGGATAGGACTGACTCCCCAGCCCCGCAGTGTAGGCATCTGTACCGCAGAGAGGCTGGCCCTCCTCAACAACAGCCACCCAAAACAAAACAAACAAACAAAAAAAAGGGACATTTTTCTTTTTTTCTCCCCCTCCCTCTCCCCCCACCTTCCAGAAAGTCTTGGTTTCATCCCACTGTGGAACGAAAACAAATGCTCTAAACCGCAACATTTTTCACAAACCGGAATTTCTTGCAGTCTGGCCAGCCTTGGTGGACCAATACCAGGCTTTTCTTTCGTCCTCTGCCCTGGCCTTTGCCTTCGTGCTACCTCACCCCCCCCCCGCTCCGCACGCCCCGTCCCGACACGGAGCGAGAGCCTCCGCGGGGCACCGCGCCGCGGCCTCGCGCCCTCGCCGCCTCGTGCGCGCTGCCCTCAGACCGCACGCGACCGTGGGACGCGTTCGTCGCCCCGCCGGGGCTGCGCGGGGCTGTGGGCGTCGGGGCGACACGGTCCTGCGGGGGCCCTGCCGAAGCCTTCCCGCCCAGAGCGGCGGCCCCCAGGCGGCGTCGGGAGCGGGTGTCACGGGGACCCGCGGCGCCCCTCGCCCCGCGGAGAGGACGGGGAGCGCCAGGCGCTGTCGCTGCCGCCGGAGCAGGCGGGAAGGAAGCCGGGAAACCCTCGCGGGCGCCCGCGGCCGCCGAGGACGCGACGCCTCCCGCAGCCCAGGCGCGGAGGAGCGGCGAGAGCCCGTCCGCTGCCGCGCTTCCTCCGCGTTGCCGCTCTCCCCCGGCGGCAGGTGCGGGCGTCCGCGGCGCGGCCGACGAGGAGCGGCTCTGCGGCGGCCAGCGGAGCAGGCGCGGAAAGGGGCGAGCGGGAGAGGAGGGCAGCGGCCCCGACGCCAGGCGCCGATCGGCACCGCGAGGGGGGAGACGCCGTCGAGCCGGAGCCGCACCCGGCTCCGCTCGGCCCCCGGACTCCCGACTTTCCCTCAGGCGCCCCGACTCCGTCAAATTAAACTAAAGCCCCTCTTCCCTCCCGCGCCGGGGACCAACCGTTACTCTTACATAAGATGCAAGATCGGCTGGAGTGAAATAACAAAGCGCGGTGAGCAATTTAGCAAACGCGGCGTAGCCGCCGCACGGGACGAAGGGGTTTTCTCTAACCCTTAACATCTCGCCACAGCTAATTCACCCATAGAAATTACAGAACAGGAGCGAACAAACTTTATTACATCCCAGGGAAAAATAAGCAATGACAATTCTAAAAATACAGAAAATAAAACAGAAGGAATGCTTTGAAGACAGGACCGTTAAGTAAATATTTAACAAGAGTAAATTAAAAAACCGAAACAAAACAAAACAAACTCGAGCAAGGAATACCAAGTACGGTCACCAAAAAAAAAAAATAAAAAATTTCACTTAATTTTCATCCAAGGAGTTAAAAAACCCCAACAAAAGAAAAGTTTGCATCAAGAGATGAAAGACATTTGTCATTTAGAAGATACTCTTGAGTACTTCAGCTCAGCAGGCTGACACCTTCCTTCAGTCACATCTGAGTGGCTCTTTCTAGACTTTTTGCAGCATCTTTTAGTTTCCCAACTAAATCCTAAGAGATGAAATACTGTCTTAGAATAAACATCTTTTAAAAGGTCAGCCAGAGCAACATATATTTTTATTTTTTTTTATACTGTGAGGTGGGGGAAACCAGCTCTTTATACCACCAAGAAATGCTACAACTGATGGACAGTGACAACTAAATAAATAGCTCCCTATTTTACAATGTAGTAAGAAAAGCAGGAACTGAAGGAAAACACTTTTTAACATATATTATCTACTAAAATAGATCATTACTCTTAACACAGGGTTTTTTTCCTCTATCGTTGCGATGGCTAACGCTGACATTTGCTCTAGGTTTTAAAGTACTATATACATTTCTAAAATACTGAAAATATTTTGAGTCCAATTTTGTACTAGGACCATTCTCCAGCCAAAGCATGTCAGATTTAGCAAGTCAGCAAACCGATTAAAAACACCCATTAGTAAGAAAAGGACAACTTTTGAGATACACGTTAAAAAAAGCAGAGGTGTAAACCTGCAGTTTTAATATCTTGCTTTTCCTCTTCCCCCAAACCCCTCTTCCTAATCCTCCAGGGTTCGGTCCCTTCCAAGAATTACAATACCTCTATTGTTCAGTTACACATTTAAATCACTAAACAAAGATCAACGTTTGTTTCAATACATTTCTTACTTGTCATTAACACCACTGAAGAGCCTTCAGTTCGTTCTCTATTTTTAATCATGACATGTTTAAATCATTGAACCAGCTTCTTTAATCATTTCTTAAAGCATGGTAAATCAGTTTCAAAAAAAAAAAAAAAAAGTATTTCCTCCCATATATGTATTACAGTTATGAAATTAGAGAAAATATTTATGCCTGTATGTAAAACACTCTCCATGTAACTAAAATCAGTTACTTTACAACTTTATTTGAGAAGACAGTAAAACTACACTTGTATAATTTTTATAGAAGTTTCTCCCCTACCCCTTCAGTCCTGGATAGATATGTTTTCTTGGTTGTGGGGGTTTTTTTGTTTGTTTTTTTTTTAATAGCACATACTATTTCACTTTGATTGGCAAGTTCTTAAAAACATTTACATCCACACCTGGAGCCACACACAGAAACAATGATGAAGGAAAGAAGTACCTGTAATTGCTCCATCGTGCAACTAAAACTAACATCCGGGTGTGATCCCGAATCACTGTTCTGAAGAGAAAAACACAACATAACAATGCCTGTTTTATTAAAAAAATAAATAAATATACATATATATACTGTGAAATTGCATTTTTTCCTCTGAGGGTGCTGGGAGTACCGTACCTCTACATTTAAAGTCACCAAGTAGGAAGGCTGGTAAGCTTTATGAAGTTGATTGCTCTGAATTAAAAATAAAGAACACAGAAAAAAGTCAGGTCTTAGCACTTCACCACACTTAAACCGCCTCGATATGTTAACGTTACCTTGATCTGATATTCCAAGCACCAAGATACATCAGTTATATGGAGAGGAGATCTGCCTATGCTGAAAGACACAACAGTTACACGTACCCTACGCTAAAAGAAAACATCATTTTCTCAAGCTGTCCATCAATAAAGAACTTTTTAATGATCCTTATAATGTTTCTTGAAAAGTTCAGAAAGTTTCTGAAGAACAGAATTCTGAAAGGAGGAAGTTTCAACAGCTGTTTTCTAAAGTTTGCTAAAAATGTACTCTGGTTTTTTTGTTTTTGTTTTTTAATAGAACAATATTTCTTACTTTAATCACCTAAAGGATGCATATGTGTTTTCCAGGATGGTTTCAAATTAGCTATAATTGAAACTATGCATCTGTGCCGACTGATGGACCTACCTTCCCAACAGGATTTCCAATGCATCCTTGTTTTTCTGGAGGGGAGGGGAAAAAAAAAAAAAAAAAAAAAAAAAGAAAGAAGTATTTGCTAGATTCAATAGACTTGTATGAGAGAAAGAAAACATAAACATGTACAATAGATTAAAAAACCTGATATTCGGTGCAAAATTGTTCTATTCTCTCTTTGTCCAGTTTACAGTCCTCAAGACACGCGCTACAGGGAAAAAGAATTTATTAGTTTTCTGTTAACATCAACTCACCAGTACAGTTTGAAGTCAACCACTAGAGAAACGGGGTAGCTTCAAAGTATTAGTACCTTATAGCAGATACGTCGGCTTTCTGCTTTCCTGCCTCCAGAATACACGTTGCAGCCGCAGCATGGCAATGTTTTAATACTGTAGGGTCAATATCTTTCAGGTCTGGATCGTCTAAAACAAATGAATTACTGATGACGCTTATTTGCCAAATCACAGCACACGGTACCGAGAGCTGCTGCTCGCCCTTTGACCGGTCTATTTACCACAAAAAAAAACCTTAAAAATGAAACACATTTGGTGTTTTAGAGCAAAAAGACAGTGCAAGTAGGCAAGGTGTGAGGAGGAGGAGGAGGAGGAGGAGGAGGAGCCTCCCCGGCCCCGCCCCCCCCCCCCCCGCCCCCCCCCCCTCTCCGCCTGGCCCCGCCCCCTCACTGCCTGGCCCCGCCTCCTCCCAGGTCCCGTCCAGGCGCCCGTCGGGTCCCATCTGCAGGAAGTGGCCGTGGCCGCAGCGAAGCTTCGCCACCACCCCCCGCAGCTGCGGCTCTGGGGGGGCACGGAGGGGGTCACGAACCCCCCGGGGACCCCCCAATCCCCCTCCCCAACCCCCAGGGTCTCCCCCAATCCCCCTCCCCAGGGATACCCCCCACTTGTCTGACAATGTTACCATCATCACCATAAGTAACAACTTTTAATTTAAGAGATGATTGAGTCTTCAGTCCTGGAAATCCATTTCTTCTTGGTAATCCATTTCTTCTGGTAAGCCAGACTTCTCTGGTTTACCAACTGTAAAAATATTTGTGCATATACTGTGTTATTTTTCTGAGAGACTAGTTAGAGCTACATATATATTTTTTAAAAGCTGAAGAGAAATAATCAGTTTTCATTTCTGTCTTCAGGCTTATAACTAAAACAGTATGTGGTATATAAACAACACCCATCTCCCCCCCCGCACCCCAATCCTGCTCCCTCCTCTCCCCCCCGCACACCTCCTGCTGCTGCTGCTGCCGGGGGGGTTCCTGTGCTTGAGGGTCCCCGGCCCCCCCCACGGCACAGCTGGGGCCGTAACTCTCACAGTAATCGAACGCAGCTTGGGGGTCGTCGGCGATGAGCAGCTGCTGGATGTCACCCTGTTTGGGGACACGTTTTGGGGGGGAGGATGAGATGAAGCCACCCCCCCATCCCCAAAACCACCCCCCATCGCCAAGTCCATCCATTGGGGGGCGTGTCCATCCATTGGGGGGCGTGTCCATCCATTGGGGGCGTGTCCATCCCTCTGGGCCCCTATCAATCACTTTGGGGGCGTGTCCATCCCTTAGAGCCCCTGTCAATCACTTCGGGGGGCGTGTCCATCACTCGGGGGGCGTGTCCATCCCTCCGGGCCCGTGCGAATCACTCCGGGGGGGGGGACGACCCGTTGGGCGAGGTGTGAACCCCGTGGGGGCCGTGTCAATCATTAAGGGGGACGTCGGCCTCCCTTCGGGGCAAAACATGATTTGTTTTTCTTTCTGTTGTGCATACCTGCCAGTACACATTAGATAAGTGTTGGAGGGCTTGGGGTTTTGTTCTGTGGGGCTTTTCTTTTATCTTTTCTTTTCTTTAGCATTGGAACATAGGTAATTGTCTGGTATTACAATTAATAGGAGAAAGAGTGTCTTGTTAATAAATTATTTTTTTTAATAGTTCTTCTTTGAGGGATGGATTGTCTAGGAATTAAAACATATTCCTATTTTTTCCTTACCTAATCAAACAACTGTTTTTATTTAGAAGAAGCTATAGTTGGTGGCACGATCCGATATTAGGATACATGGCAATTTTTATGGAATGTTTAAAGGTGATCCCCAAATGGTGAAATTAAGACACAAACAAGGTCAGATGCCACAACAAAGTTTTATTATATACATAACCAAGTTCCTGAGGCAGATAGGACAGGGAGAAAGGAGAAAGCAGAAGACAGCAAGCGATAGGATAGTTACCACCAGGATCCCACGTCGACGTCAGTCAGGAGATGCTTAAATTTTTCATAGTGTCCAAGATTTTTTATCCTAGCATGATGGGTGGCCCAGATGAGAAAGGAAGGTGTGGAGGAGAATGTTGGTGCAATTCTGTGCTCCCTTTGGGAACTTGCTGAGAGTGTGCTCAATCCTCTCTCTATAGTACTGAAGAGACTGAACAGCACCAGTCCAAGCATGGACTCAAGGGACACTACTTCTCTCCCATCTCCATCTGGACATCCAACAATTACCTGCTGAGTTTCCTCACAAATTGTTCTAAGACAGTTTTTATGCAGAAAAGTATTTTCTCCTTTGAAATTTCTTTGGTAAACTGCTGAAGTATGTTGTGTGAATTCATGCTATTGGAAAGCAAACATAACTGATAGGGGATAAGTTTGCATTGTGCCTTTATTTTTTTTCAGTTTGTGTGTCATCACTAGTATTAAAAATTTGAAGTTTGTTTTTTTTTGTTGCTGTTTCTTTTGGCTTACTATCTCTCTGAATGTGTTTAGTTACTATGTTGTGATTAGTGGCATGTGGCTTGAGAGAGTTAAGTGATGCCTCGTTTAGTATTTATAGTGTTTTCTGCTAGACCCTTATAATGGCATCCTGGGAAGATGCCCATCTAGTACAGATGGTGAAGCGGAAAGGATGATGGGAGCCTGAGAAGCTGCATGAGTCAGAGTTTGTAAAAGGTGATGTCCCAGTCATAGGTAAAACTACTTTTTCTATTCCCCTTGAGTAGGACAAATAGAGAAGGAAATAATGGAAAAGGATCCAGTTTAGGCAGTAGGAGGTTTTGCTAACAGGTCGAGGAAGCACTGGAAGGTCACCTGGGGAGCTTCTGTCACTTGGAGGGCTTGAAAAGACTCAGTGAGCTTGTTGATCACCACAACACTGTCACCCTGTCAGTGGTCTGTCAGAATCTGGGACCTTCTGCTCTCTTCCCACCAGTCGGTCCAGCTCAGTTCTGCTCCCACAGCCCCACTCAGTTTCCATGCTGTGATGTATTTCCTTTCACCTCCACCCCACAACTGGTGTGGTACTAAGGATTTTAGCTTTAAATGCTTGTGCTCTCAGTCCTAATAGAAGGCCATCATCTGGGAGTTACTTGATTCTTGGATCAAATGCAACAGAAGAGACCAAAACTCAGTCTCACTGAGCTCCACACACAACCCCCAACACCGCAACAACAGCCCCACAGACACCCCCCCACTGCAACACCCCCACTGACAGCCCAACAACAGCCCCACTGACAGCCCCACTGACAGCCCAACAGCCCGACAACAGCCTCACTGACAGCCCAACAACACCCCCACTGACAGCCCCACAATAGCCCCACTGACAGCCCAACAGCCCGACAACAGCCTGACAATAGCCTCACTGACAGCCCCACTGACAGCCCCCCTGACAGCCCACCCGCCGTACAAAACCCCCCCTTACCGTATTAATAAATAAATAAATTTGAGCAAGTGTTTGTCTGGACACTTTTAAATTGGGAAGATAAAAATCATAAAAGCTAAGGAAATTTTTGAGAAATTCTGTTGCTTTTAAAAATACTTCCCACTACTCTTGCTCTTGCTTTTGGATTATTGTCAGGGAAAGCTTTTTTCTATTTTGACAATGGTCTTAATCCTGTAATCAGATCCAGGCACAGATTGTTAAATTCAGTTAAATCATCTATGTGGGTTTAGTGATTAAATCAGATTGAGTAAAATAAAAAGCATCCTTAATGATCTCCCTTTGGAAGTCCTATGTTCTGTAACATTCTTGTAAGAATCCACACTACTGACATAACTTATAATGATAACATTATACCTTCATCTGTATGTAGGACATAGGACTTGACATTGTTTAATAATACTCTTAAATAAACTCTTAGAAAGTTATGAAATTAGGCACACAAAATAATAATTACTACACTCAAATACAGGTAATTTTTTCTTGATGAGTTTTTATTCATTTTAGAGGAATTTTCTACTATAGATTTTTTTTTGTGCAGTATTCTTGGGCTCCTTTTTCCGGTACACTAATGGAAGTTACAGAAGATCATAATTTTGTCTTCAAAAACCCCCTGATCCTGGAAAATTAAAGAAATCAGCCAAGGCTCCTTCCATTGACGTATGGCTTCCAGACTTTGGAGAGGCTGAACATGGAAGCAATCTGCCCACCTTACGAAATACTCAGCCTGAGTCATCAGGAACATTCTTTCCTATTCCCTGAGCTTCCTGGGATCATCACTACTCAAAAAGACTGACAGAATTTGATCATCATTCAACACTCCTTTCATATGGATGTCCAGCTCCAGGTGAGCTACTATTTGCCCCACAAAAAGAGAGGGGTAAATGGGTATGATGCAGAGGCAATCTGCACAGAGAAAGGGTGTGATCTGTACCATCCCAGAGGTCTTCTCCTTCACTACTATCAACACTATTCAATTTGTAAGTGGGCCACTAAGGCACTGAGGATCTTGACATCTGTTTTCATAAACAGCAACCATCCAGCATCAAGTGACTGCTGATTAAGACAAATGGCTAAAAACAATTTAAAAGCCATTGTGGAACTACTGAAAGAGGTTTAAAACTTCTTTATGATGCTGTACTCTGCAAAGTGGAACTACATCTTTCTTCTAAAAGCAGGATTTTATGAAATGTCTGAAAATAGATGTTTGCGTTCCTAAAAACATTATTAGAGACACATTCTTATGTTAGAGCTTACTGAGATGTATTATGACAGCAGCTCAGTAAATCTAACACACCAACTAAATGTAAGACAGCAGGTAAGAATAAGTTATACTTTCAAGCAATTTAATGCCCTTCATATTTTACAATGCAGCAAAACTGGACTTGTGTAGTGCTTTGGTTTTGTTTTTCTGGGATTGTGTTGTTTTTGCTTATTTGTTTGCTTGGTTTTGTTGGGTCTTCAAATGTGGACAGAGAAGTTTCTTTGTTTTGAGGAACACCTTGTGAAACACAAGGAAGTTGCTTTATCTAAACTGAAGATAAAACTGAAATTATTGCCAGAAAAGAGGTTAGAGTTGATACACCATTGATATAAAATCTGAAACAGGGATGAAGTTGCAATTAAGAAATGTAGGAAAAAAAAGAGCTAACATGGGAGAGAGAGCGGCGCGGGGGTGCGGGGTCTCGGGGGGCACGGCCCCTGGTGGGACTGGGAGGGCAGGGACCCCGTGGGCAGGGGTCTCGGGGGGCACGGTCCCTGGTGGGACAGGGACCCCGTGGGCAGGGTCCTCCCATGGGAAGGGGTCTCGTGGGGTACGGTCCCTGGTGGGACAGGGAAGACAGGGACCCCATGGGCAGGGGACTCGGGGGGCACGGTCCCTGGCGGGGCAGGGGGGCCAGGGGCCCCGTGGGCCGGGGGCTCGGGGGGCAGGGGCCTACTGGGAACCCAAATATAATCTATGACCACTTAAATAGGTTCTTGGGGAGAAATAGTCATCATGGTTCCCTGTACAATCTTGATGCAGAAGACTGATGATCCATAAGATCATCCATATGATCATCCATAAGAAAACATTGTCAAGGTATGAATATCCTACACACACTCATGGGTGAAAAAAAAAATATGTTGAGAAGGCAAACAGGAAGATCTTTGTTTACTATAGGACAAGAAGAATGATAAATCACTGCAGCATCATTAGCAGGCTTTTCACCTCAGGACTCCATCTCAACCTTGATCTTTTAGTGACTTAACTACATTTCACCGATTCTGCCATGGTTTCAGGTCTCTACATGGTTTAACGGAGTGTACTCTTCTCAAGATAATGAAATGGTGTGCAGGTGGAAGCACACTGTCCATCGGAGTGCGTGGAGGTAAGCAGGGCCCAGGTGTGTCTCAGGCTCATGGTCTCACAAAAGTATTAAGGGGTGACTAGGAATTACTGAAAGAAATACAAGGGTAAGAAATAAAGAATGATGTATTTATGTTTCTGACTTTCAGAGCGGTACTAAGTTTGCAGGGTTCATTTGTTTTCTGAGAATCTGGACTTCAAGTTAATTTAGCATTGTTTCCCCACATATTTTTTGATCACCACATTATGCTTTCAAGAACTATACACAGGTCTTAATATCTCAGCTCATTTCCTTAAGTAACATAACAAAAGCATCAATAGGGAGTTTAAGGTCCTCCCCCCCAAGAATAGAGAAAGATGAAACACATAATTTTTAATTTAAAATGTGGACTGCTTTTTAACAGCTGCTGGTTCTACTTGGAACCCTGCACCCCCCCAGCCCCAGAGTAGCTGGCACAGAACCACAAACAGTCCCGTGTTCCTCATCTGCCCCTTTCCCTCTGGGAAGAGGGTGGGACAGGTCCTTACCATCCCAGCCAACCCCTCTGCTCCCTGCAGAGCCCACTTATGACAGCTTTGAGGCTCTGAGTGTGCTGAGGGAAAGGCAGGTGGAGAAAAAGCAGTTTTGCAAGGGCAGGAGCGCCTTGATGCTGTGTGGGTCTCATCGACTGCTGCCAGCCATGAGAATCCCAAATCACAGCCACCTTTTGGGGCCCCTGTGGGGAATCTGAAGCTTCTAGGGGCCAGTTTGGGGCTTTTTTGGGGCGTTTTGGGCCTGCTATGGGGCACTTGGGGGCTGCTATGGGGCATCTGAAGCTGCTACGGGGCACTTGGGGGCTGCTACGGGGCACTTGGGGGCTGCTATGGGGCAGTTGGGGGCTGCTATGGGGCATCTGAAGCTGCTATGGGGCAGTTTGGGGCTGCTATAGGGCAGGTTGGGGCTGCTATGGGGCCGTGTGGGGCTGCCAGTGGGCAGCTTGGGCCATATCCTTCTTTGCTTGCACATAACCCCAGTCTCTCTTTTCCACACACCACACTTTTGTATCAAACTCTTTTATGTGTCTTCTATAGCATAGTCCCAACTTCATCTTTTATTCATTATCAAGGGGCTCGTTCTCATGCTGATCTAACTCATGATAAAGGAATCCACTGCTCATTTATTACCTATTCAAATGTATAAACCCATGTTTCCTCCTGAGCCACGTCCCTCTTCTGGAAAAGGACTCTATAAATCCTTCTTTTTTCCACCAGTTCAGAGTTAGCCCCTGTCGCTGCCCCTGCCGCTGCCGCTGCCCCTGCCGCGCCGCCTGCCCCCGGCCCGCGGGGCGGTCACCGGGCGGGCAGGACAGTTGCTCCTGGGCGAACGCCGCCGGCCAGGCTGGGGCGGAGAGGCCGAGGGGCGGAGCGGGGCTGGCGGGGGGCCGGGGCTGGGGCGAGCCGGCGGCGCGGTGCCCCGGGCTGCAGCCCCTCATTGGATCCGGCGCCTCCCCTCCTCCCGCCCGCCCGCCGCGGCTCTGCCCCGCTCCGGCAGCGGCCGCCGAAGAAATGCTGATCTAAAGCTTTGCAAACAGCGCTCAAATTAATTATTAAAGAATTTATAGGCATATTAACCACTTTTTTTTTTTCCACTACTACAGCTACTACTATCTTTTAATGATGGCAAGTGGATATAAATCACATCTTTTCTGATGACAGTTTACTCTTGCAGTGGGAAAGCCAGGAAGAAGTCTGTTGTTACAATTCAATGTAATGTTATTTTTGAGTCATGGTCTAAAGTCAAATAAATGGAGGAGTCTCCATACCATGGAAAGGATTCTGGCCCCGGCTCCGGCTGGGATCCGGTCGGCGGAGGGGAGGAAAGAAAACCAACTCCCCCTGGGGACGGGGGGACGAAGGACAAAGCTCCGCGGCGTCCGGGGTGGGGATGAAAACCAAAAGAGGAAAAGTGGTTTGGGGGGGATGCCTGAAATTGGGGATTAAAAAAAAAAACAGTTTGTGCTGGAATCCGTGGAATTGGGATTAAAAAAACCCAATTTGTGATGGAATCCGGGGAATGGGGCTTAAAAAAACCTATTTTGTGATGGCATCGGGGGATTGGTCCGCGTGTACACGTAGACGATCTCCATGGCGGTGTGGAAAAGGCTGGCGGGGGGCTCAGGGGGACCCCTTCGCCCCGCTCCCGGGGGCCCGGGTACAGCCCGGCCTCGCTGGGAGCCGCGTCCGCCGTTGCCTGGCAACCACCGCCGGGGGGGGGGGGGGGGGGGAACGCGTGGACCGCCCGCCCCGCGGGGGGGAGGGGCGGAAGGGGGGGGGTGCTGAGTAGGGGCGGGGGGGGGGTGGCGGCAGGGGGGGGAAGGGCCGGGGGGGCGGCGGGGAGTGCCTCATTATGTTGGTAATTCCCTTTAGGTAAGCCTTGGTCAGCCGTCCCAGTTTTGTCCCCCCCCCAGATCTTGTCCCACCCCACTGCAGGTTGGGGAATGTTGGAAAAACATCTTTGGGGCTGTGTGAGCCCTGCTCAGCATCAGCCACAACACAGGTGTGTTGACAGCACCTTTCCAGCATTCAATGCACTGGGAGGGCTGCTGTGGGGAAAATTAACTCCATCTCAGTTGGAACCAACACATGAACTCAGGACTGAGGGCCCCAGCGTAAGTCATTGAATTTCAGCCTGGAGCTGGCTGCTGCTGGCATGTAGGTGCCACCTATCCATCCACCATCTGTTAGGGGTCTTCCTCTGCTTTGCCACCAGCAAAAACCTCTGAGCAGCATTAACAGCCTCAGTAACCTTTGTCCAGTATCACATTCTGGAGTCAGCCTCTAAATCAGATGCCAAATCTTGGCCTTCAGCCTCACTCACTTAGGGCTAATGACGCCACATTGGCTACGTAGAAATTAAGTAATGGCAAATTCTTGTAATGGGAAAGCACGGTCCGTAGGGGCACGGTGCTTCCTGAGCGGCATGTTGGTGGCCCTCGGTATGCTGGGAGCTGTAGTTTGGGGGCACGGGGCTTCCTGTGCACCATGTTGGTGGCCCTAAGCATGCCGGGAGCTGTAATCCCGGGGCACGGGGCTTCCTGGGCGCCATGTGGTGTCCTTCAGCATTCGGGGAGCTGTAGTCCTGGGGCACGGGGCTTCCTGTGCTCCATGTTTGTGCGCCCGGCAAGCGCGGGGCTGTAGGCCCCGGGCTCCGGGGTCCCCGAGCCCCAAGAAGGCGGTCCTAACACACAACCACAATCAGAGTAATGGAGAAATGTGCATTTTCCTCCCTTAGATAATGATGAGCTCTGATCATTAACACCCAACTGCATTCCACAGTCATGCCAGTGGTTAATCAATCTGACTCTAATTGAGGATATCAGAGATTTGGGAGCAGACCAAACACCTAGACTAGCACCTAAATGGACAAACTACCAAACTGAAAATATATTATTATAGGTAAGGTATGAAAATTATAGATCCCAAAACTCTCCAAGATGAAGACTAGAAAACTGAAGGGGGCACGGGGGGGCTCGGGGGGGGCACGGGGGGGGTACGGGGGGGCGTGGGGGGAGTCCTGGTTGGGTACTGGGGTGTACTGGGGGGGTACTGGGAAGCGCTGGCGGGGTACTGGGGAGTACTGGGGTGTACTGGTGGGGTGACACCGGCCCCTCCCCCAGCTCGGAGTACTTGGCCATCACCTCGGAGAGCAAGGAGAACTGCGCCGGGGTGCAGGTGGCCGAGTAGCACCCATGGGTGCTGCCGCCCCGCCCCCCATCGCAATAACCCCCCCACCCTGCATTCCCACAAGCTTTTCTAAATGTTTATCTAGGATTAGGAGACAACAACTAGTCAGAGATGTCAGCAGTGAGCCACAGAAATGTAAGACTCCCTAAGCTTCCTGGGCAGAGAATCATGAGCAAGTAAATTCTTGATAGAAGCTCAGCAAGATCCTGCAGAAGCACTGTCTGCTGAAGCCAGCTGCATTGCTGAGAAGATTCTGCTGAAAATTCGCCATCTGCTTCCCGAAGGAAAAAAAAACAAAAGCCCGGTTGTAGTTCAGCAAATAAGAAATTTTACTTAAGATTTCTACCTAGTGACCTGATTTCAAGTAAGTTGTTCTCTGCAAAGAGTATGGTAGTCTGTAATTCTTAAACTGATAGTTCTAATTAATAATACCTTATTCTTCTCTGTTCCTACTTGTCTTTGCTTGTGATATGAGCTACACATAATGGGAACAAATAGTTATCCTAAGAAAATTCAGCTTCCCACTTCCATATATTAAAGTTATAGAACTCCCCTTTCCATTTCAGTAAACAAGATCTGAAGGATTATTGTATGCTAAAATTAATATTGAAATCTATTGTATTGTCAACATGAGAAGGACTTGTTCATCCAACAGTTGAGAATAGACTACTCACAGGACAATTCAAATAGCCATTAGCTTTTCAAATATCTGCAATGGGTAAAAAAATAATATGCTCCTGCTTACATTTCTTTTTATTTTTAGAAATTATTTTATGATCAGAGTATGTATATCAGATTACAAATAAGACATTTCATGTTATTCCATTCAAATGAGGAATTTTAATTTTCTTAATCATCTCAGGCACTTAGATTTGAAACTTCACTTGTTTTACTCACCTTCCAAACCTGAAGCCCCGACCAATAGGGACATAACTAGGGCAGATACCCATCAAGCAAAACAACGAGAAGACAAGATTTTCTCTATGAGCATGTGTGCAAACGATCTAACAAGACAAGAAGAATCTGAATGCTATTTCTCATACAGCTGGTAAAGGAAAGGTGTCACAGAAGTGAAACCAGGGCTATAGACAGATCCTCAAAGCCACTGGAAACACTGCTGTTTGCTTTCAGCTGATGAATAACTGCTGCATCAACAGGCCAATGCCACGTCCCAGCTCCGCCACTCCCCCCCCCGCAGCCCACTCCTTCCAGCCTTCCCTCGGGTGGGAGATCCCTACATCCCAGTTCTTCGTTAGGGCCCATTTTGGAAACACTCGGTGTGTCCCTCACCCCCCCCCCGGTCTCTTTACTGGGGTCCCCCTGCGCTGAAAGGCTTGAAACCGGCAGCTCCCCCCCTTGCACAGCGCTGAGCCCCCATCCCACGTCCGCTCACACCCCCAACCGGACCACCCGCCGCCCCCCCCCCACCCCACCTCCCCCCTCACAATCATCTCATTTTCGGGTGTGATTCTTGTGTCATTTGTACTTGCCTATGCAGACCAGTGATGTTTCTTCACCCTCCTTGGCATAGCATGAGGGCATAGGCACCATTTCTTAGACTATCATGGTTCAGCAGTCCTTGGGCTCCTAAGACATTTGGGATTTCCTTTTTTTTTTTTTTTTTTTTTTTCATTTTAATATAGCCCCTCTTATTAGCCTTTTGAAAATGCAGGATGTGTTTGATGAACGTCTCTCAAGGACTTCTCAGGTATTCTAGAAAATGCTATTCTGAGTACAGACGGCACGTGCTGTTCAGCAGGTGCCAAAGCAAACACAGCAGTTTATCTTGCTAAACTTATACGATGCTGAAGTCGCCAAGTCATACAGTACAGATAAATACTTGGCTGCTGCACTGTACCCAGATGGTATCAAGCACCAAATCCATTTATTTGAACTTGATCTTTTGAACAGCACAATCTCCAAAACATACTTGCTACAGGATATAAATGCACAAGCATTTTCTCTGGTTGCAACTCTCCAAGTTCTCCTTCCCTCCCTCTCTCATGCTGTGAAGTGTCAGCACCTCCCCTTCTGTACATCTCCAGCTGCTGCAGGGGATTTGCTGGTGACTCCTTTAAGCTGTGCCTGTGCTCTTGCTTAAATTGAATCACAGCTAGGGAATGTTTACTCTGGTTTAGGGGACAAAAAGTATTAAATGTTGATCTTGAAGCATTTTTTTCCTTGCTCACATCAGCTTCAAAAGGAAAAATATAAACAGATTTCCCTTAGCAAAATATGTCACAATTATATTCGAATTTAAAATGTGTAATCATACATCTAAGAACTTGGATTGTCCAAAAATCTTCCTAACATGCTGCCAAAGATTTTTGGCCCTAGATGTAGCAAAGGACAAGGCTTAGGTGCAGTGAATATAAAGGAGGATGATCCATTTCCCCCACAGGAGACATCATTGCCATGATAAGGACCAACAGTATTCAGCCCTTAATTGAAATGACCCAGGAAAAGGCTTGAAACATAGCAGGACATGGTGCAAGATCAGGGTGGAGGCTCCTTGGTGGCTTGGAGCACTTGGGTGCTGTGGCTCTATGTGGATTTGCCTCTGTTGTATTTCCCCAGATACAGTATTTCATAACCAGAGAAAAACATACAGGTGCAGTAAGCTCTAGTGTGTAATTCTCTATACAAGAACATGGACAGTGATGAACACTGTTTATATAATTATAAATATGTATTTATTTTTTATATGCTTCAAAAATACACATATTTCAAGCACTCTTTATCTATACATTTAGTTTGAGCATTGCATTCTCACATTATTTTCCCTTAAATAACTTTTTGAAATCACTGAAAATCACTTGAATATCTTTTTTTCTGTAAAGTTCCCTGCTTTCCCAGCTCCTCCCTGGATGAGGGTTTTCCAGATGTTTCTTTTTAACCTTTTCCTTGGGGTGGGTGGGAGCTGGAGGGGGTTCCTGGCAACACCCACGTGGCTGGAGGTTGGTTGTTTTTACACCCCCCAAGGAATACTGTGCAAAAGCAGATCCCTTGGTACCACCAACCCTGGCTTGGGATGGAACCAGTTCCCTTGGAACCCTGGCTTGGGATGGAGCCAGTTGCCTTGGAACCCTGGCTTGGGGAGGGGCCAGTACCCTTGGGGAAAACAAGATTAAAAGGCATTTTACACTTTAACTACTGGCCCAACATTCCTTTTTTTTTCCTTGCCACGATCATTCCTTCAGGTAGAAAATTCATCCTTGCACTGGCAGCCCTGGATCTTGAATTTGCAGCCAGGGAGATGAAGAGTATGAGCAAGGAAAGCAAAGCAATGGACTTTACAGATGGAGTGAGCATCTAGAAACCCCAGAAGATACCAGGAGCACAGAAAGAGTTGATTTAGAGAACCACTGTGATGCCTTTTAGAGGCTGACAAGGATTTCTGGCATAGTTATGGGCAGTATTTAGCAAGCTGATTCCATCTCTCCTATTTCTCTTTTTTCCAATTCACTGTAACTTCATTGATCTCATATTACAGAGAGTGAAAAAGTAAGAAGGAAATGGATTTTACTGGGCAGAAATAGCTACCTTGGAGCTAGCAACTAAAACCTCAAACAACTATAAGCTCACAGCAGGTCCTGTGCATTTCAACGTGTAGCTGGTTTAATTTCCTTAAACCCCAGGATCTAAGTCACAGTTCCAGCAGTGCCTGGAGTGAGATATGGAGCTTCAATACCTCTTCTGAAACCCCTTCAGAAAAGTGATTTTTTCCATTTGCAAACATTTTCTTGCAAAATCCACTGGTATCCAATGTTAGTTTTTTTTGTGCACTTGTACAGATGATAAAATGAGAAGATAGCTTCATCAGAGTGTGAAGCATTTCTGATTCAAACATGCTGAATTCTGCTTCCCTTGCCTGATGATCCTGACTCTGCAAAGTGTCTTGGATCTCAGTGTCCTTGGGCATGTGATTTTTCTGCATAGATGAACTGATACTGACTTTTTTTTTCATTAAAACCACATTTTAACCTGAATTATGAATTAAATGTTTATCAGCAAGAAGATTATTATTGATAGTTGAGAAGTTCTGGTTTATTTTAGTACTCAGATGAGTCATATGGTTTTGTTTCTGTTTCTTTTTTTAAATCTTTTAGCACCAATAATCACATATGGCAATCTTTATTTTTTTCATTTTAGTAAAATTCAGATGCATAAACATTTCTTTGAAACTAGCTCAAGACAGCCACAGGTGTGGCTAAACCAAGCTTCTTTAAACATCAGGAGATACTTGCTCAGCTTAAGGGCTCTGATAAGCAAAGGCACCCAAAGATGGGCATAAATCAACTGGTAGTTATTGCAGCTTAATGAGCACATTGTTCTTACAGGAGATGCCAGTTTGTACAGACAGATGAATGAAGACTTTGCCCTGATAAACCAGAGGTGGCATCCACCAAACCATAATTAGATGTCTCCATCTAATCCAGACCTCTAAGTGCCTTATATGGTCTCTAGAGACAAGTAGTGGACTCCAGAGCACTTTACCTTAAAGTAAAGCAGATTTTATAATTGGAGGGGTATTATTGACTTGTGAAAAACATATTGTCTGTCTGTGAAATCCTTTTCCTTTATCTTCTTTCTACCAAAAAATAGTAATTTTTTAAGCTATTTTTTAGTGAAGCAACAAAGTGTTGCATTGAGTTCTGTCCAGAAAACAATTTGTTTAGGTAATTTTTGCTTTGGACTCTCGTTCCAGACTAAGTGCCATCTTTTAGGGTGGTTTAAAAACACATAGGTTGTTACTTCTTGTTCTTAATTTTCATAAATGCTTATGAAAAATCCGTTGTTCTTAAAGGAGGCACGTAAGGCATGTTCTAAGAAAGAATATTCTCATGTAGGTTGCTTTTAGAAAAGACAGTGTCCTCAGTAAATACTGCATAGCACATGGGGCTTACTAAGATGATCCAAGTCATCTCCCTCTTTTACCTATTTCAGTTGGACTTGTCCAGTTTTGGACAAATTGAGTTGTTTTTTTCTAAATGGATCTGATTTTAAATAATGTTACTGTTCAATAATAATAATTTTTAAAAAACAACAACCAAAGTAAGCCCAAGTATCTGAAATGAAGGAAAATTCCCAATTCAGCTTTTAGAACCCCATGCTGTCTGTTAGGCTTGTGAGCTCCCACAGATTGTACAGGTTCCCTGTAAAAAGTATTTTCAACACGAAAACCCCACCTCCTAGTTTTCCTAATAAAATCTGTTTGCACTGGACATTAGAGAATGATTGTTCTTTCTAATAAAAGGATTGTGTCAAAGATGATCCTGCAGTATAGTCCTTGTCACTTACTCTCCCTCCATCCCTTCAATTAGCATAATAATTCAAGGATCCTTTATCAGGATGTATTCTTTTTCATATTCAATCAATAGCTTTTATTTCAATTAATGATCTATCATAAAGAAAAGTAATAAAAGACATGGGATATTTTTTCAAATAATGGGGGAAAAAAATCCCAACTTTTAAAATGCATAAGCATGTTTCCTCCTTGCATCTGCTTTTATTGGAAAATCATCTGCATGGCTTTGTTTGACCAGCAGATGGTATTTTAGAACATATTTAATGCTTTCTGAATCACCATTAATAACTAATGGCAATTTAAGGCTATTTTTGTCACATTTCCAGAAAATGGATTAACCCTCCCCCCCCCCCCCAGAGTGTGTTTAATAGTTTTCCCTCCTGAAATTCAGTAGCACTTGAATGTGTCAGGCCAAAATATCTCAGTTATCCCTCTTGGAACAAGACACTGCAGGAATAAAATACATCCAAATGGATGTATTTTAATAAACAAAAATATTTTAATAAGCATTTTAATAAAATAGTGATTTTTCTCACCCATTTTCTCCTGCTTTTCCTGCAGGTTGGTTGGGTTTGTGGGTTGGGTTTTTTTTTTCCCTCCAAACTGTTCATATATGAGATCCTGAAGGTTCTACCACTTAGGCATCAAAGCCACCTCACCTTCCTAAAGCCTTTACAACAAATCAGCATTCTAGTACCTCAACAGAATATATAGAAACTAAGCATCACAGTTTTGTCACTTAAAACAAACCAACCAAACCAATATAAAAAGTGCTAAAGCCCTACCAAGTAAAGGGGAAGTTTTCAGTAAATTACTTTCTTATAAAAATCAGATTCTTCTTGTGATCTAAACTAAAAAAGAACGTAATGTAGGAATACAAGATGGATTATTCAAAATTATACTTTCATATGATCTAAGGGAACATCTTTTAAAAGTAATACAATTTGAGTTATTAGGTTGGTTGGTTGAATAAATAGTTTCTTCTATGGATATCAGTCCAAGTCATATAATGCAAATATTTGGAATGTATGAACAAATGATTATTTCATTTGGATATATAATGTCCATTTTTATGTGAATTAGAGTGGGTTGTTTTTTTTTTTTTTCATTTTGCATGTCACTTGGGGAAAGAAACCCAGGACTTTATCTGTTAATCCGTCAGGCTGGTTTTCCAAGCAGGAGTGGCACCATTCAACAGTTAAGACATCCTGTACCATTTGCTGATTCTTAGAAAAGACCATTAGAGATCTGTTAACTATGAAAGTGATCCTGCAATTAGGTTATTTTTTCTCCAGATAATTTCAGGTAGTTTTCCTTTCCATCAGATTACTCTATGTAATTCTAGTCTGTTACCTGAATCTAGTCTGACTCAGTTTTGTGTCTCATTATCACTGAATTTCCTAGGAAAAAAAAGTTTATAAATAAAGATTAACTCAATTGTCTCCTGTTGGGATTTTTTTTTCTGCTCTTTCAGGTCTGTAGCTCCCCAGGCAGATCCATTTCCACCAGTTCTACTTCCTCCTGGGAACAGCCCCGTGTCCAGACGAGGCAAAGGACCAAGGAACATTTTTCTCACTGTGTCAGGAAACCCCAGGAGCTGTTCTAGGGAAACTTTCCCTGTCTTCCCTCAGTTTCTTGGAAGAGAGGTTCACCTCAAAGACTTTTTTTTCCCTGATGGCTCTCTGAACAAACACAGCCTTGCACTGGAAAGTAGCTCATACAAATAATACTTGTTTAAACTTGAAACAAACAAAAAGATCAAGGCAGAATATTTTCTAGCCATCCTGAAGTATGTTAGATATTACCACAGATATTAGATAGTATTCATAGATGGGCTTCTAAATAATAGCCTTCCAATAATAGTTTTGGGTAAAATTAGTCAGATATTTTTTTATAGGACTCATTAATGCAGACTTATTTTAAAAAGGCAGATTATTCAAAACTCAAATATGATCCCATTTCATCTCTCTGCAATTTAATTTCTGTTGAGTGAGTGGTCTCTGATGATGACACAAATCTTCCTCCCCAGGCATCCCCGGGAAGAGCCGGTGTCAGACATGGCACAAACACGAGACATCCACCAGAAGTATCTGCTGTGCTCATGTCTCCATTCCAAAGCCTCTCCGTGTCTGGAATCCTCAGCAGAACTGAGATAATTAATAACTGGACAACCAGTCACTGTTGGGGCTTCCAGTTCACCCTCCAGGGCTGAAGTCCCTTTTGTGTGAGAGACCTTTCAGGGCTGGCAGGGACCTGGCAGAGAGAGGGGGAGGGGTCAGTGTCCTTTATTTTCATGGAGCAGGAGAGGAGGTTCTCAGACATTGAGCAGGAGATAGACAGAAGTGGAGCACTGGTCTTCTGGGTAAGCTTTTAAAAGTTTACCTCGAAGGGTGAGGTGGGAAATGGAAGTGTTGGGCTTGACCATGTTACATTTACCAACCAATTGCTGCATATTTGGATCTCTGCTGTGTGTGAGAATTTAAATCCTTTGTGCTGTGGCACCTGAGTTTGAATTGGGAAGCTCCCGGCTGAGGTCTTGTTGCTGGGTACTTCGGATTATGGTACCTTTACAGGTTTGTGATTAGCTGGCCTATTGCAATTCTGTTTGAGAAAATGGACCCATTTTCATATCTGCTTGTCAGTTTCTGGCACCAGTAATATTGCACAGCTGTAATGTTACTAAGTTATGCTGAAGTAGTATGAAAGAATAGTTGTAACTAAGTATGGCTTCATCCAATACCTGTAAAATCTATGATCAGCTTGGTTTGTCAAGCAGTGGCATTCAATGGTCTTACCTAACATCCTCCAAGAGAAGTTTGACTTCTTTGAGAGCTGCTCTGCACATGCTGCGATCACTTCTTAACAATAACCGGTTAACTAAATTGGGCTTAATTTTAGTGCTTATATTTAGTGTTATATCTCCTATTGAGGGTTAGGAGACCTTAATTAGATTCTTTTGGAGCTCTGGAAATTAGCCCTTAATTCAGCCTATCCTACTTTCCACAGAAGTTCATTACCAGAATATTTTTTCAGTCAATCAGTCTTTATAGTTGATCTCTACACAAGCACATCTTTACTTCCAACTTTCTTGAAGTTACAGGAGTGAGAGCTCGGCACTAAACCCGAGCCCAGGCGGGCAGGGAAGGGCGGGGACTCAGCTCTGCACTGCCAAAATTTGTGCTGCTCCTCCACTTCGGAGATTTCTGCTCTTAAAGTTGAGCCTTTCTCTGAGTATCACAAAATGAGTATTTCCAGGCTGAGGAAAATTTAAATCACACTTGAAATTCTTCGTTTCTTTTCTATACTTTTCCCAGGGATTAGAGAAACTGGCAATTTGTAGTGAAAATACTTGTGGGATTTTGCAAATATGTTGTGGAAACAGGATTGTTGAGTAACAGCATAAAAGGCCATAATAAAGGTTTTAGGGGCAAAACTGATTGTAAATTTTCTATCCAAGGTCTAGAACTGCTGTCTAACTCCTGACTGCAGCTGAGGACTGAATTGAAATGGTCTCATATTCAACAGCTTTAACAATACATGAGAAAAGGGCCTGAGGCAAAGATGATGGATTGGAGAAGAAGTAGAAGGCACAAAAGGTCCCACAGGTCCTCTGTGTTTGGAGATTGCTTGCAACAAACTTAATTCAAACTGGACTAGATCCACTGTTGTGATCACAGATTATGTGGAAATCAGAGGTACTTTTAAATTCATGTTGCCCACCCATTCAGACCACTTAAAGTAACTGGTTCTTTGAAGTAGGTATTGACTTCATATAAACTTCCATTTCACCTTGGATTGTGCTCTTATCAGGAGAGAGTTCTGATAGCAAAACCAGTGAGATAACTAATGGATAGGTGGTTCTGCTCTAGGCTGCCTTCAGAGACCCAAGAGCCACTCTACATGGTGTGGTTTGGGGACATTGATGTTGTTGCTGCTTAACCTTGTAATGTTTCCTGCTTCAGTTTCGCTGATCTGTGGTGTCTGCTGTTAGGATTTCTTGGTCCTTTCTAGCTGCCCACTGGTTTCTGTACAGTTCTGAATCAATTCACTGGGAGTGAGATGGATTGGAGAAAGTTAATCTAAGGAGAATGAGGAAGTTTAATTAGAAGTATTCATCTTGACCACTGCTGTGTTAATGCTGATCCAAAGCACTGATGGGCACACCATTAGAATGCTTTTTAAATGCAGCAGGCTCCAGGGAGGCTGTAGATTGATCACTTGTCTCCTTCAGCTGAGACAGAGTATTGATGAGCCAGTTCTCATGGACTTTGGCCAAAGGATCTGAATCAGTGACCAAAGTCTCACTGACTGTGCATGTACATAGTTTCTATTTATCTTTTTCATACCAATATGTTGTTGGTTTGGTCATCCAGACTCTGTGCCTGTGCAGGTAGGTTTGCCTGTCATTTTGTCTTTAATAAAGTCTCTTTAGAATTCCTCATTGCTGAACGAGGTACGTGAGACTTCAATAATTTGAAACCTCAGGGCCAAGCCTGCTAGGTCATTTTACATAGCCTTCCTATGCAATGTAACTGCACATCTTCTCACTGGGCATATAAATGCTCATTTTCTTTAAGCAACTTCTAAAATCGTATTTCCAAAGTTACCCATGGCTGTGACTTAGAGCCAATAGGTTTATGTTGTGTGAAAATGTGGGGGGTTTTAAGCAGTTTCTCATAAATCGACTTCTTTTTTTGAGGAGACATTATCAGGAAGAGCAAACAGAATACACTACAAGCCCTTGTCATGTGTACTGTATATGCTACAACTCACTGTATGGTTTTTTGTGCATATAACTCATTGTGTATTTTCTACGTTGTAAAAATATAACATCCTGCAGAATTTCTGAGCTCTAGGACATTAACCCTGTTGTTTCAAAGAAGAATTGAACATTTCTGGGATGGCCTGTATTAAGTTTCTGGCACTGCCTTAGTCCTTTTAAAATATAACAAAACAAAACAAAAGCAAAAAAGTAGCATTTTCCACTGAAAATCTTAAATAGGTATGATAAAAATCAGAGTAAAAATTCCATGCTACCTCAGTAGCTTTAGTAGGCCTTTTCAGTCTATGAGACTGACTACTTTGATCTGAGCATTCCAACACAAGAAAGTTACCTCACTGTCAACAATTCATAGATTTTGATGTTCAGAATCCACTGCCATCATTATCCTGTGAAACAAAATACTAATTTTCACCCAATAATTGTTGCATAAGAGCTAACACCTTTTGGCTGAACTATGACTTCTCTTTCCAAAAGCCACACAGACTTGATTTGAAAGAACAAAACACTGTCAAACATATCCTTTGTCAATAAATGCAACTGACTAATGATCCTTAGTGTTAGAGTGCTCTTTTTGAGGTGTTTTGCCAGCAGGTTGCATGTAGGTTTCTTGCCAGCACTGAGACTCAGGAGGCATTCACCCTGGTTGGGAGATGGACATTCACAGGGGTTTATGGATGTTTCTGTTTTCCCCAAAGCAACCTCTTTGCCTCTTTCCAGATTATCCTTGTTCCCAACCTGTCATTTCCCAGTGCCAGGTCCCTTCCCTATAGCTCTGCTTCAGTCCCTATATCCTTGATCACTTAGCAACTTTTGTGTACCTTCAATCTGCAGTTTCTCTGTGGGAAGAGCTTGTATCAGAAGTGACCTTCCTGGCCTGTGGAGAAAGTAAATGAAGATGTCTGAAGACATCCTCGGGGAAGCAATTAACTTTTGAAAGCAGCAGTGAGGAGAGGCAGAGGTGGAAATCTTTTCCTACCACCCCAACTACTCTCTCTTCCTGATACAGAGGGAAACCTGCAGTAAAAATACTTACTGGTCACTGAAGTGCACAAGTATTAAAAAGCAGAATTTGCACTTCTAGCCACTCGTTTGGAGTGGTTTTCTGACTTGAGGTACCTATTCTGCTATACTTAAAAGTCTAGTATTACATGTCTTTTCCCTCTAGATTGTGATCTAATTACCTGTTTGTGTTCTTGTTAAACTAATCAGTTGAGCTCCCTAGGTTTTCAAGTCTTTGTTCAACCCTTCAATAAGCCTTCTTGCACTCCTCCTTCTTTCCGTAAGGCACTTCAGTATGAGAAATATAATTCCTCTGGTCACCAATATTAACTGAATTATTAAGGGCAGGGACCACCTTGGCATCAGAGTGGATGCTCATATTCAGATGATCATCCTCTTGTGTATTTTGTGTATTGTGTGAGAGCTGACTTGAAGAAATGTTAAAATCTCATTAAGAGAGAGAATTTTTGTCTGTTTGCCCCCGGGCTGCACTGGGATTGCTTTTGGGCAACTTCTGTGCTTCTTATCACCCAGTTGTACACAAAATATGACAGGGTCTCTTCGAAAGAAAACTTGCAGTATTTGTCACCAGCCTGAGGAGGTGCAGAGAACAAAATACAACATTTCTTACCTGTTCCCCTATTTCTGAGCTTTCTGAGCTTCTGTTTGCAACAGCATTGAAATATACATATAACTGAAAACTGAAATGGGTCAGTGTCTGAGAATATGAGTACTTTTCTGCAGGTTATGTAAGTGATTGCCTACAGGGTTGGTAGGACTACTCATTTCCAACCCACTGCCATTTGTGATTTTTCACACTGGACCTGCCCTACCTCTGTGAAAACAATGACAGCTACCTCAAGTATCATGTCAGAAATAGAGCTCCAGAAACTTTAAAGTCCAGAAACTGTCCTGAGAATCTTCCATTCTGCCAGGGGGATTTTACTGGACAATAACGCACCCGGGGTCCCCACCCCCCCAGCGCGCACCCCCCAGGGCCCTGCAAGAGCCTCATCTCGTCCCGCCCCCCCCCCCCCCCCCCCCTCCCCTAGCCGGTCAGGCTGGAGCCACATCTGCCCACCCTTGGATGCTGGAAACCCAGCCAGCGCTGAGCACCCCGGGGGCTGGTGGCTGGTTACATTTCAAGCTTGAAACCTCCCCCCCCCCCCCGCCCCCGAGGGGAGACCAGGGCTATGTTTTGGATACTTGAACTTGGGCAAGCGGCGAGTGGGAGGCATACCACCAGTTACATCGACAACAGTATATGCCTTATACATTTCACCATATTCTTCAACCAATTGAGCCAATAAGTCTGGTCGTATCTTACCTTGATACTCCAACACTTGCTCCATGGTCGTAAAATCAACTATCGTAATTGTAGAAGCATCTTCACCATCACCTCTAGATACGTCAACACCCATGATATATTGGTGTCCTTCTTCTGGCAATGCCCAAATCCATGTTTCGTTTTCTGGTCCTTTCATTATGATAGGCTCCATAACGTTGTGTTTGTTTTTTACCTTCTTCTAAGACAAATTTTTGTGGTTGTTTCCAGAGATCAGACAGAGGCTCTGATCTGTAACTGAGCACATCAAGCCAGCTCACTTCTCTTTTTGATTGATTTTTTGATATTTACAAATGCTATGATGCTGCAGATGGATGCTATGAACTATATCCTACATTTTGTCTTTCCAAATCTGAATGCAAGTGCTGTATAATGAGGAAGGCATTAACTTAAGGAGACTTACGATGAAGTAAAAAACCAAAACCAAACCTAAACAAAATATTAGGAGGCCCTCAGGCTGCAGCAGAGGAGCTAAGAGGAGGTAAGAGGCAGTACCTGCCAGGGCTGAGGTCTCTATGGGGCAGTAGAGTGAGGGAGTGCTGCAGTAGTCCATCTCTACTCCTCTCATCTGGAGTTATTTCTGTGATGAACTACACTTCTATAAAATATATGATCCATTACACAACAGGCTACACGTTCTATTGTCATTCTCCATTCCACATCCCAGAGCATCTCAGAATCTTTAATGTGGTAAAAGCTCCAAGTACATCACTAAGCCTCACCACTCACTGATGAGTGATCAATAATCCTGTTCACTAGGAACAGCTGGATTTGCAATTTAATGTCTGGGTCTTGCTATAATGAAGGTAATGGCAAGTTTTCTATTCACTTCAGTAGAAATCATATTAGACCCCAGATTAAACACAGTCACTTAAAGCAGAGAGCTGGGAATGAATCATTTTAAAACTAAAGTATGGCTGGAAAACCAGACAAACTTTGGGATACAGAAGTTCTTCTTCAGATCTGAAAAATATGTACCAAACTTCAAGTACAGGTTTTTGTATGTTTTGGCCTGTCACAGAGAAACAGAGAGGTGTGGGAGGATTCTGCTCTGCCTCTCCAGCAGCACCCAGCTCGGGACAGCTTGCTGGCTTACTGACAGCGCAGGTGGGTTGTAGGGTTTGTTGCCTCCTTGCTTAACTTGGTGCAGGAAAAGAAACCTGCTGGGTCAGCTGGCCACTGGCAGCTAAGTGCAGCCTGTCTGCCTTCCCCCAAAACTCTTGGTCTTGTGAGCAGATAGTTAATATACATAGATAATATCATACAGGAAACACACAATAGTATCTATCACACACAGTGTCATGACACTTGTATTTCCTCTGTAAACCTGGCAGCACACCTTCTGGGGTCACATACTATCTACTAAGAGGCTTTAACCTGGGGCATGATGTCCTGTCTCTCAAACTTTGCTGCACCTTACTGGGGGGCAGACAAACTATTGTCCTGCATTCACCACACAGGGAACGCCATACAGTAAAAGCACCTCAGTCACGTCAACTGTATTGACTAATTTGCCATCAGGAAGATGAAAAGCAGGTCACAACACTACACATTGCTCTCCCTCGTACAAAGGAGTCTTACAGAAAAGAGGTTCTCATTAGGAGATTTTGGGGGTTGTACAGTGATGCAAAGTCAAGAGATAAATATATCAGCATAAAGTTTAAGATGTCTTAATGGCCATGCAAACAAAATATTGTTTACTGTAATAAAGACTGAAGTGCTGTTAGTAAGAGTGAATAAAAATGGAGAACCATGATTTGTGAAGGGAAGGCTGGAGCTTCCCAGCTGTGTATCCTGGCATTCAATCAAGCTTTCCATTTATTTTCTGAAATTGGTGTACATCGATTAGCGCCTCACAGCTTGTCCATGAGCTGGTACTGAACCTGACACCTGCCTGCAGCATCATTAACTCTCTCCTGTGATATCAGGAAAACTGTATACAAGTTCTTCCTACTAACCCAGTGCCTGATTTCAGCATTTGGCAGTGTTCTGATAATATTTCCCCTGGTAAGGTCCCACCTATGACTCACCTTGTCAGAAAAGCTGTATAGAGAGAGAGAACTAAGGGTTCAAACACAATTTTGCTCTGCTCACAGGTGAGTGAATGGCCACATCTTTGCCTTTGTAAAGTGTGAATCTGGCCCTGCAAAATTCTGTTTGCTTAAAAAAATAAACAAGTCTGGGTCTCTTTGTTTGTTTGTTTGTTTGTTTGTCTTCTGGTTTTATAAGTCTTTCAGATTTTTGGGCTTGGGCCCTCATCCACAAACACAAAGGCCAAAAGCAGATTTCTTGTTATAAAGAAAAGCTAATGTTCTTACATAATTGCATGATTCCATGACCATGGCTTCAGGAAAAGTAAAAAACAAGTATCACATGGTTTCCAACAAAGTAATGAGAATTGTCGATGTGGTTGTGGAGCATTCATTGTTTGCAAGGATGTTCACTCTGTGCTCCATTTGAAGGCAGGTCTGTGCACACTCACAGATGGATTCCTGTTGCTTCTTCATCTCTTCACTGACAGTTAGTGGGGACAACACATCTTCATTCCTTCTTACAGAAGACTCCTGTCCAGTCCAGCATGAAGTTTCTTCCCCTCCAACAGTCTGATTCAAACTCAGTTTGTTCAGGGACAATGCCAAGGTAAGGGAAAATTCTCACTGCTTGCACTTGGACTGTTCTGTGCCAACACATTGAATGCCATAATGCTATTAACAAACCAGCTGTGAAGGTATTCCTCTTTCTTCAGGGGTCAAAATCACCTAGGAGATCCTTGTAGGGTGCAACCTGTTGGGTAAAAAAAAATCACATTTGAGGAAGGAAAGGTGCTGTTTGTTTCCTGATATCCTCATGGATTGCCAGCTCTGGTTTGGTGTGGGCAGGGAAAATGATGCCTAGGCTGAAGAGATGCAGCAGATGACTACAGACCCATGTGAGATATATCAGTACCTAACAACTGTGCGTGAGTTACAAAGGGTATTATCTCTCTGACAACAGCTTCAGCCACAGTTGGTGTTACTCCCTGGGGTAAGGCACTAAATAGGTGTCAGATTCTCACAAAGCTTAAGGAGAAGCTGCTCTAAATTTAGAAGTGCAGCCAAGATGAAGAAGATGCTCCAAAATCTCTACATGCACAGCTGTAAAGCTTTCCAGGATTCACTTGGTAAGTCATTGCTAATATTTTCCCTTCAAAAAAGGAGCTTTGTGATTTTAGAAGACAAGGACAAATCAACGAGGAACTTGTCTAAAACACCAGTGAATCCCTTGCTTTGATTTCTAGAAGTGCTGCTCCCCTGCACGTCCTCGGTGGTCACGTTTTTGGTTACAAAGGTGGGAACTGTGCTCTTTCACATAACTGTGGCAGCCTCTTTAACCAGTATTATGCTGAGGTATCAGAAAGGCATTAAATGTAGGAAACAGTTTGTGTTTGAAATCTGAAAACACCAGGATATCCTCTGAGCTAATGGGCAGTACACATGTAGTGAATGCAAATGGTCTGCCTTTTCTTTCTGCCTTTTTCTGAGGATTTTTTTTAGTTCATGAAGAAGAGATTATGGATGCTTATCTAGAAACAGGATTTTTCAAAGATTTTAATCAAAATACTATATGAATCATTCAATAGAAAAAACACCTTTTTTCACCCATCTAATATTTCTAATACAGTGAAACATGGAAAACAATGAATGGCCTTTAACTTGAGGACTTTAACAGAGGAAGAATGTTAGACACTTAAAAGTACTGTTCTGATTCATATTTTAAGGTAGCAGATTACTTCCATCATCAGAATTCTTCGTGTTTTGCCATGTTCTCCTTGATGGTGAACTGTCAATTGTCTGAGCAGCCACTTTTTCAGCAGGTTGCTTGTTATCTCCACATAATTGTTTGCAATCATCTTTAGAATTAAAATACAAGAACTGTTGAACCACAGGGGATTTACATTTGGGTGAAATGGCAATCCCACATAGGTGAAAAGGGTAAAAATTTGGGCCTTCTCCTTGAGGGATGCCCCTGTATATGTATATCCTATGGCAATTCTGCACAAATGGCTTACAAAAGCTTTGTATTGAAATATTAAGGGTCTCTGCCCATGCCTGATCTCCATAAATTAAGAACAGACCCCTAGAGAGGCTTTTGAGACTAGAATGGTAGGGATTGCCTGCAGCAACACGGCTCAGAATATTACACCACCTTTTGGTGGTGAGCTCCTCCCAATATTGCAGTATGTTGTGAAAGGCTTTGGTGCTAGATAATGGGCTGAAGGTAAAGTGAATGCAGTATGGTGCCAGGGAGGAACCCAATAGCTCTAAGTCTTTGGGTTCTTGAGTTGCTTTGGGCAAATTTGGCAGCCACTCCTCTAGGTTTGAAGCTGCAGTGCTATTGAGCTCAACGCTCTATAATACATTCTGATAGGGCTTCAAAAAAGCAGCCTTTTATCTTCAAGTGCTTTCCTTGCTTAATCCTCAGTAACTGTGTTTAACTTGCATCACTGAGAATATTTTACAGGGCTATATATAGCATTTTCAGAAAGCAGTAAATTTTTCTTTACCCTAAAATGCATTCTACAGGAGAACCAGGTGGCAATTTCTATAAAAGCATAAATTGCAATGAAATTAAAGAAGATTCTGTGGTAGATGCTCCCTGGATTACTCCTAATTGCTCAGGGCTGCAGAGCAGGGCTGGCCCAGGGCTCCATCCCAGGGTTCCCTCCCAGCCACAGCAGGGCAGTGCACACTGAGCTGGCCAGCCACACACACAAATATCTGGTACCATCTTCAAGGCTTTGAGGGACAAAGATAACATTTTGATTATGGAAATCTGTGCCATTGGTAATTGCTCTTCTGCTTGGAGACACCTACATTTTCCCACCTATACATTCAGATCTGGAAAACCATTAGTTTTCTTCCAATGGTTCAGTTTAAATGTCACATGTAAAGCATGTGGTGGAGAAATTGGTTTCTCTTGATTGTAATGGAGGGTTTTCTGAAGACCTTCCATCTGTGGACAGGCACAAAGCCTGCTGTGTGCCCTTAAGACAGGTTTCCCTGAGGTCATCTCTTGTTGACCAGTCACTATGTTTAATTGCAGATTTTCCCATTTTCCCAACAATCACACTCACTGATGGCACACTTTACAGTGAAAGTTTAGTCCCAACCTTAACGAAAAAAAAGAGCAAATTTTAAAGCAGGGATCATCCGACACGAAGCATTTTGCTGCTGTTGTGGCTTTTTCACATTCTTTTTGGGCTGAAATGATAGTAATCTGTCAAGAGTAGACCTTTACATCTGAGTTGAACTCAAGCCAGTCAGGTAGGTAGTACACTAAAGAAGAAGGATATGAATAATGAATTTTTAGATAACAAAATCTTGAATTGAAAAGCAAACAACAATCAACCCTCAGAATTCAACATGTTTGAAAGTCCTGGGAGAAAACCAAGAGTGACCCAGCTATAGTGTGCCAGGGCAAAAGCAGCACTCTTGTGGCTGGGACCAGGGGAGCTCCCTAAAAGCCTCAGCTGCTTTGTGATGCTGTGAGATATCATGATGGAAAACGGGTGGATCTGTTAAAACTGTGTGAGGTGTAGGCAGTCAGAACAACAACTGAGATGCTCCTCAGGATGAGAAAGATGAAAGCGTGGTTCTGAATTCAGAATTCTGACATTAAGGCTGGTGTACAGTAATTCACAATCAATGCATCACTGAGCTTTTGTGTGGGATGTTTATTTATAAATGAAGATAACATTTGTCACCGGGGTGTAATACAAAAAAATTATATGTTGTTGAATGTGCTATTAAGTTCAAATAGGATGCTAAATTATTTGGGTAGGTATAAGCTTTGCGGTGGATAGATAAAAAGTTATAAGCTTTTACACAAGATCATAGGAGACCCTTTTAATAGCAGGTACTCAAACATCCTTGTATTTGTTCCACAGTATTCTCTTGGCTAGTTCAACAGCTGGGGTTTCTATGCTGGATGGCAGCATACTTTAAGGGCATTTAAGGTAATCAACTAAAGAAACTAACTCAGAGCATGGATTGGATGAATGCTCAGGTAACACGAGCTGTCAGTTGAAGAGACTTCAAGGACTGAGGGTGGCTTTCCACTGATGCCTTCAGAGAACTTCCACACATGGGGTTTTTTTTAAGCCTCTTCCCTGTTTCTTTTGCTGGGAGAACACTCAATTCACCTCCCTCCACTCTGGTGTCACAGAGGAGCAGGGTGGGAGGTGCAGAAAAGTGGCCTCAGCTTCCCTCACTGCTTTGAGAATCATGGAATGGTTGGGGTTGGGAGGGAGCTCTTGAGATCATCGAGTCGCTTCCCGCCGCTGGCCGGCTCGGAGCGCGGGGTGCTGCGGGGTGGGGTCGTGTCGGGGTGAGGGGCAGAGCCTGCTGAGCTCGCTACCGGCGGCGGCCCTTGGGGTGTGATTGTCGTTGGTGTCGGGGGGGTTGTTGGCGGGCTGGACGCGTTGGCACATGGTGTGTCTCCCGCAGATCTGTCGCTGCTCCAGGAGGACCTTCAGGAGGAGATCGACGGATGTGAGTTAGGGCCGGGGGCGGGAGGGGGAGGTGGGGGAAGCGGCGGCGGCGTGGGGGCAACAGGGACCCTAAAGAAATCTACAATGCAAATAAAACATGATTATACTATATAATGTTCATACCACAAAACAGCTACCCAGATTAATGAACACTGTACAAACGGTCTCTCTTTTGTCACATGTAGTTACAGGTCTTACTAAAATTCTAGGACCTTAAGAATGTTTCTGGTTGTCTCCTATGTTGTTTTTCATGCCATAACCACCACTGTGATATTGAAGGTCCAGTAGAATTGGGTCCTTCTTGCTCCAACCACAGGAGTTGATGGATAGGCATATTGTTTGGTTGGCACCACGACAGTCACTTTGATGTTTGGTTGTCACCACAACAGTCACTTTGATGTTTGGTTGTCACCACAACAGTCACTTTGATGCTTGGTTGGCACCACAACAGTCCCTTTGATGTTTGGTTGGCACCACAACCCTTGGTTGTCACCATCACACAGCTGACACCACAACAGTTGACTTGACACTGGGTTGGCACCGTGACCCTGGGTTGGCACCACGACCCTTGGTTGTCACCACCCTGGGTTGTCACCCCAACCCTAGCTTGTCACCTATTCACCTCCAGCTTCTGCCAGGTGCTGCAAGTTGTGACCTCTGTTTTAAGGTCCCTGAGGTGCACCAGGGTAGGATGTAAACCATATGGATTGCTACCAAACAGCTATATTATCCTATCAGAATGTTTCTTCTCATGGAGGAAAATATATTGGTTTGGGGAAAATGAACCACAGATCAGGAAGAGAAGACATCTACTTGTTACAAGTTTTATCAGACTTCAAGGCAAGAAATTTTTTCTCCCTCTATGCAAATTGAAGCAGTTCCTTTCAGCATTTATTCTGTGGGACCCCAAGAAGGCCCAGCCCGAAAGACAAAGAAGAAAACCCAAACAAACATTCCAAACCAGGTGCCCACCGACGTAGGCAGTGGCCAGCACTGTACCTCTAGCCCAGGCACGGGGCACATGCCCAGATTTACCTGCACCAGAAGAGGTAATTGGCCAAAGGAAGGTTTAGAGAGAGAGTTTCTGAAACTCTCCCTACCCCTTCTGTTTGTTTTAATGCATTATATCTCTTCTTTTGCCTCTTTGGCAAATGGGCTCATTGCTTTGAAGCTCTTCCTCGGGAAGATGAGCAGCCCGTGGTGTGGCACAGCACCTAGAAGGCACCTCTGCGACCGTGTGAGATCAGCACTAGGTGAAGCCAGGAGGACACCGGGTGCCAGCCAGGCTCCAGCCACTTGCAGCAGCTCTTTGCAGCCAGGGTCGAGTGTCTGGACTCCAGAACTCTCTGTCTGAGGCACTTTTTCTGCAAGGGAATTGGCATCATCTGCATGGAATACGATGCTACTGTGCAGTGGCAGGGAGAAGGGGCATGAGATGCCAGGACATGGGATTCTCGGCGTTTTCAGTTCCATTTACGTTGTCACCTCCTCGGGGCTTTTCGGTGCCCTTTGTGCACCTTGGCGCCGCCCACCCCGGAAGCTCTGGATCGACACTTGGAACGGGATCACCGGGGGGATTCCCGTTACCTCTGCTTAGACTGCGGCCTGGCTTTCGACACCGAGCCTTCCCTCCTTGCCCACCGGAGGCTCCACGGCTCCGACCCTTTGCACCGGTGCCGGGCCTGCGGGAAAACGTTCCTCTCCATGACCAAATTCCTCTACCACCGGCGCCCTTCAATACAGTGGTGAACATCAACCGTTTCCTGAAATCATCCTCACTGATTTGGCATCGGACTGTAAAACGTTTTGCTTAAACTGTCACTAAATGTACACCGAAACAGACACTGAGTAAAATGAAAGATGACACTGAGGTTAATAATTAAGTCCCTTTTCAAATAGAGACTTTTCTCTTTCATCCTGATTTTCAAAAGTGAATTACTGTGCAACAGCCAGAACTGGTCAATGACCCAGTGACAGCACTGTGTATGGTGAGGTGCACGGTAGCTGATTCCAGTAAATTTGAGGGTACAGAGCCATTATTTAAGTTTATAGATTAAAACACAATGCTGCACATTTCCCACTCAGGACCTTCAGCAACAAACACTATTTAACTTCTCCATCAAGGGACCCAGTCAAGATTTTCTTTTGACTAAAGGCTGTCATATTCCCCAACATCAAAGTCAGTCTGTGTTTAATACAAACTTAATGGTGTGCACTTAGCCAGAGCTACTTCTAAAATAAACAGAACCAGGGGATATTATTGAAATAGATTTAAATATTTAGGGGTCTCATGCAAATAAGATACTCTTTAAGGGGACAGAAGAGGAAAAAATAATGCATTTTTCATCATAATGCCAAATGACTTTTGCCTGGAAAGAGCTGACACTACAATATACTCACTGTAGTAGCTGAAAACAAAGATAAGATATAAAGTCTTTAAGTTGTGGGAAGGGAGAGATGAATGTTTCTCTACTTTCTCAAGCTCAGTAAGAAAAGCAGCTCATCAAACATTCAGGCTTACAAGGATAGTCCCTTCACTATCCAGATCTGTAGTGCAAACAGTGAGCTGAACGAGGCAATTATTCTTAATGCTGCAAAAAGTATATACTTCAAACTAGGACCAAAGCAGAAGGGGCCTATTAAATAATAGTTCTCTGCAAGCAACTGTAACCCAAATGCTCAAAAGTCTCATCCTTATTATGAGACAGCCCTCAAATTAGGTAAACATGTATGTGTAACGGGAAAGTGACAAGAGTATTTATCAGTAACATTTTCTACTCTGTGAACATGCACAATCTTCTGAACTCAACACTCAGAATGGATTTATTAACCCCAACAACAAATATGCTCCGAGCACCATCATCAGGCAGCTGTCAAACCAGCCCCAGCTGGAAACATCCACATTCAGCTCACACTAATTCTGCACAGTATAAATAAAAACAAGATGAAGCAAAAACCAGAGATACTACTGAGTACATTATGATAGCAAGTAAATATATTTGTATCCAAAACAGAAAAATAAAAAGCAGAATAGGTAAGCCTCTGAGAGGAGAGCCACAAACCAATGTTGCATACCTTCTAGGAAATTCCAGTCCCTGGCATTTTGTAATATGGTTGGGGTTTTTTGAACTTGAAGGTGATATTCAGAGTAGAGTGAGCTGGGGGGGAGAAAAAGAAGTGATATCACACATGAGTTAGATGTAGTTATGAAAGGAAGACCAAGGGCTACTCCTCCAGGAGGGAAAAATACAGGAGCAAGTCAACATAAACTGGAACACTGGAGGGAATGGAGCTTTCCAGCTGGCCACAGGGCATCCTGGCAGGCAGGCACAGTGCAGGAACACTGTGTGGAATGGAGCTCTCCAGCTGGAGCCACCTGCTCTCCAGGCTCTCTCCAGAACACGTTTCTCGCACGCTACCTTCCAAACAGAAGAAGCCAGAAGATAGCTTTCTGGAGAGGCAATACCAGCTCAGAATCTTTCATAGCTGATACAACCTCGTTTTTATTTTAACTGACTGCAGTAGATCTTGCAACAGAGTTCCCAACAAATTATTGTAACAGAGAACTGGAACTGAAAATATAGTGAAATTCTACTTCATGAAGCTTAAGTCCATGGCCTATGAAATTCTGTGGCAGTAGGAGAAGAAAACACTGCAAGCACTTGAACCCACTGACCAGTTTGGCTTGAAGTACGCAAGGACCTTGAAGTACCAAGGTCGGGACCCTGACCCATCGGGACCTACAAGGAGAGCGGAGCTGCAACTGTGTTCAAACTCCAGCTATGCAGAGGGATCCTCCCGTGCTCACCTGGCATCTCGGCGTCTGTCGCTTCCCGTGGGGGAACTCCCTCTCCTGCTCTCCTCGGGATGCGCGGTTCAAGTCCTTACCCGGACGGCATCTGCGCCGGGCCGGTCGGCAACTGGCGCCGCTTCGCTTGCCCCGTGTGCCTCCCCCGGGCCGAGCCACACTGAAAGGGAGATGTTACCTGCTTTGATGTGCTTGTTGCTCTCACCACAGGGAAAAAAATAACATGTGAATAACTAAAGCATTTCAAGTGCCTGAGGGTCCTGAACATGCTGCTGGGGGAGGCCTTGTGGTGACCAGTCCTGTGGGCCCAGGCTGCCTCTAGTGGGAGCTGCTGCCCACCCGGCTTCCTGCCAAAACCCCCCAGGCTCTGAACCCGCGTCGGGGACAAGGCACTATCTGGGGCATGTCTTGAGGTGAAAGCAAATGGTGTATCTTAAGAGATCAACTTGTTTGCATCTACCTTAACACAAATTTGAGATACAGTTGCTATGACAATTGAATCATCTGCTTTTGTAAGTCAGTGCATACAAACAGTGAGCATCCAATTGTCTGCTGAACATGGTTATCTAGGAGTGTAACTTTTACTTAGCTGATGGAAGTGTGTGAATATGTCTGATTTCATTGAAAGCTTTTCTGTGATGATCACTGTTCAGAGCATTTCAGTGTATTTGTGGCTCATTCGGTACATGGCATACAATCATATACAATTCATCTTAAACCTGAAGTAACCTAGGAAGGGTTTCTGAGAGTAACTGTATAATGTAAATGTAATGTAAATGTATACTTTACATTTTAACAGTGGATAATCCATGTGTGTCATACCTGTAAGTATAAGTTTTCTCTGAATCCTTAGAAATGGAGATAATGTTGTTCTGAAAATGCTGGAAGGAGGAGAGTGACCACTGCTTGCCATAACCTGTAGCCCTGTCTTGAGCAGTGGCTGGGAGTGGCTGCCTGCAGGGTGAGATTAGTGCTAGCACAGGTCCTCTGATAGAAGATGCTGGGAGGAAGGTTTAAGGGAGGTGGGAGCCTGGCTCCTGAAACTCTGCACTTTAGCTCCATTCCCAGCTTGAATCCTTAAAGATGAAGGTGGATGCCCAGGGGGATTAAATCCTGCATTTTCCCCTCTGAGCAGTTAAAAAATTCCAGTTTTAGGCCAGCTGTGCCACAGTGGCACTCGTTGAGCAAACCCCCTCTTTGAGGTACAGCAAGCCCTGTATTATAAACCTCTTGTCTGTGTCTTTTCTAGTTGATTAAATAGCTTGGAGGAGGGCAGCAGTGGATTTTTCAAAAATATGCTTAGAACCTGCTGAGGACTGAGAACATTCTCAGTGCATTTATTTTACCTTCTGTTTCAACAGGTACATAGAAACATCTGTCTCCAGTTATAAAGTAGTCAGCCTAGAATCATGCCTGTCACATTGTCAATACGCTGTGAGCACTGCATCAGAGTTCACTGTGCCATGGCTCTGGTTCACAAGCTACCAGAGTCCCAGCTTGTCCATTCAGGACCCCATTGAGTCCCTCTGACCATGGCCATGTATGAGGTGACTGGTTACATTGTCTTTTTCTATCTTTGTCTTTTTTTTTTCTTTAACTTTTTACTTTTTTTTGTATTTTTAACTATTTTTTTTTCCTTTAGATGTCTGAATGTTAGGTCAGATCATAGAATGTTTTAGGTTGGAAGGGAACTTTAAAGGTCAACCAATCCCCTCTGTAATGAGAAGAAACATATTCTATTAGATTGGGTTTCTGAGAGCCCCGTCTATCCAGGCCTTTAATGTTTTCAGGGATGGGGCTTCTACCGCTATTGTGAGCAATCTTTTCCATTATTGCCCACAGACTGGAAATATGAAATTCCAATTAGCTCTGGGTTAAATGCCTGTACATTAGCCTTATTCCTGCTGGCTGCCTAATCATGGGTCTTAGCACTGAGCTTCCCAGTAAAAAGCTCCTGGCATCTGAGGAGCTACCACTAAGTTTCAGGCTTCCTGGAACAGTTTCCAAAGCTCTGCCTTTGCTGTCACTTGACTCAAGCAGAAGTTGCTGTTGTTTTTGTTTTGTTGGGGGTTGTTTTGTATACCTGAGTGAGATCCAGGGTTGATGTAAGATGTTGGACAGTTTGGCAGAATATGTAGAGTCCAGATGCTAAAGGAACAGGGTTTGTTATTTATGTAACAGTCAAATATGTAGGTTATAATAAATACCAGGATGATGGGAACATGAGAAGAAAGGAAAAGCTTGGACACTATTTTTGTGCTTCACAGTGTAAAACAAAAGCAGTTTTTTTCTCATCATTTCTTTACTTTGAATAATTGTAGATATTGACAATTCTTATTCAACTGAAGGCAGCATTTTAAAGAGGAAAAAAAAATAAATTCCATTTTGAGGTGACCACTTATGTACTTAGCCTCCTAATGACAGATGATATTCTGGTGAAATGCACACAGTAGAACTGCTCGCAGTGTCATCCTAAAGCTTCTCTTGGATCCCAAAGAACCTTAACTACTTGTCGCATCCAGCCTTTGGTGCTCACAGGATTATGCAGACCAAATAAAAATACTGTGGGAAAGACAGGGAAGACAAACATGAAATGGGTCTAAACAGTGGTAAAGAATTTCCGGAGAGGTTTTATCTCCCCAAAAGGGAAGGCACAGAGAAACCTATATCTCCTATATTTTGTCTTCACAGTCACAAAAAGCCACTGATGAGTGTAATCACTATGAACAACCCAGATTAAAGAATCCACAGGCAGAGTGGGAAGGATTGGGTTGGAGGTTCAGTTAAATTGATGGCCACGTACAACAGTTGCATAAATCTAAAACTATTCCAACATGAGGATGCACTGGGTGATTTCTAGAGGCAAAAAAAAACCCGCAAAACATTATTGGTGATAAAAGTGGATAGATGTACGGTACAATGAGGTGTTTCTGAATGGCTGTCCGATTGCTAAACATTAGTTACTAGCAGGTAGCAAGAAAGTAATTAAAAATATTTGGGTTGAAATGAACTTTTCCCCTTGAAATATCTATGGTGTTGTTTGTTCCACTCTCAGAATGCTTGCTTGAATGACTTTTCTTTGAAGTAAATTGGATTTTTTTTTGGGGGGGTGGGTGTGGAATGCAGCTGTAAGAGCAAAGTCCTCACTTCCATCACACCAGTAGCTCTGTGGAGGTTTGTGTCCTGAAGTTGGGGTGGAAGTTGTTGACAGGAGTATGGCCAGACCCCCTCCGCGTCCCCACGTCGCCATGACGCCCCCCTGATGATGTCCCCCTGGTGTCCCCATGATGGTCCCATGACGGTCCCATGGTGTCCCCATGGTGGCCCCGTGATCTCCTTGTGCCTCCAAGTCCCCACATCCTCATGACACCCCCCCGATGATGTCCCCTTGATGTCCCCATGCTGGTCCCATGACGGTCCCCTGGGGTCCCCCTGGTCTCCCCGCGACCTCCCTTTTCCCCCCAGTCCCCACAACCCCCTTCACCCCCCCCGGTGGCCGTCCCTTGAGCCCCTCTGTAATTTAGATCCTGGAAATGGTTTCTGTTGTCAATGTAGTTTTTATTATAGACCATTTTTTTTCGTGAAACTGCTGATACATGCAGTAGCTGTGAAAGACTCGGCTGTGGGCAAGCCATTGTATGGCTGCCTGACAGGCTGCCTGAGACTAACTGGTGCAACCAGTGCATTAATTGGTCAGGTGAACAGGTAGTCCATGCTCTGAGCTCACACTGAGGACATGGCCTTAATAACATTAGCAGACTTGCAGTAGTCATTCAGAAAGGAGCGTTTCAGCACAGTTTCTCTAAACAATATTTGTGTGGTAACCTCCTGTGCACAAGCAATTCTGATTTTTTTATTTTTTTAATATATTTTTAAAATCATTAGCACCAGGCAATTCCTACATGGCATTAAGCTGAGATCCTGCAGATACTAAACCTTCAAACAAAGACAGACGTTTTTTCCCCCCAACAAAATATTTTTAGGTCGAAAAATTATTTTTTATTATATTTTTTCCCTAACAACAAGCTGCATTTCTGTTTGAGGGGAAGAATTTAATACACAACCAAATCTGGACAAGTTACTTGAATATTTATGAAGCAAAAGTCTCAATTCCCTTGGTCTTCATGACTCCCTATAGAGAGCCAGAGAAACAGGCTCTGTGCAACAGGAAATTGTGTCTTACAAGAGTTTTCTTATCTCTGTGGATGGCAAAAGAGGCCCAGAGTGACATGCCACCACAAAGACACTTCTGTTGGTTGAATCACAGAAACCCAGCATGATGGGGGTTGGAAGGGAAGGGATGATCTCTGGAGATCATCAAGTCCAACCCCCTTACTCCAGGTCCTGATCTTTAGGTTTGTCTTTATCCAGCCCCTAGTTCTAGGGCAGTGTCGGTGTGAAGCATTTGTGTGCTGCTCATCACACACTAGCTAGAAGCACTTTGGCCTCTGATGCAAGGGTGTTGTAATTGGGTCTGGCAGATGTGGCCCTGAGAACTTCTTGCAGCGGTAGATTTCATTGGAGAGCAAGAGCCCTCTGGAAGGATGTGTTGGCTTTTGTCCAGTTGTGGAGCTGGAGAAACAGGTTTTGCATAGAGTCAGTGATTTTTACTTTCTGTACGCGGGTTGGGGGGAGGCACCCACAGCCAGAGTACTGAGCGGCGCAGGGGGCAGTTTTCCGGGGCAAGGCTCTCCAGGAGGACCCCGGGGCGGTGGCGGCGGCGGTGGCAGCGGGGCCGAGGGCCAGCAGCCAGGCCAGGGTCAGCAGCCGGAGGGGGGCCATGGTGCCGGGGCTGCGAGGGGAGGGGGACACAGCCCTGGGTCGGGGTCGGGGACACCCAGGACACACACCCCCAGGACGGACACACGGACACGCCCGGCCCCCGCTGGGGTTCCGGCAGTCTCAAAACTCAGCAGAATGAGTCTTTGGCTTAAGAAGCAGCTGCTCTGCAATTTCAGTTTCCAGCTGATCCTCAGGAAAACTGTCAGTCAGAGTTCATGGGTACCACAGACACAAGGCAATAAAAAACTGTATCAATACAAACCCCTTCCCTCTTTTTTAGTTTGAGTTATGAGATACTTCTGCAGCCAATCTTGTTGCCAGCACAACACCCCAGTTACAATTCTCCAGAAGCTAGTTAAACACTTTTGCCTGTTCTGACACGAATTCCCTGTATCTTTACCAAAGACTAGAAGCCTTAAGTGGTCTTACTGGAAACTGAGGCCTAAAGCTAAGTCTTAGGTAAAAGGAAGATAAAGGACAAGAGTGCACAATTGCCAATCAAGGTGTGTTAATAGATGAAGGGGCAACAGTTAAGGGCTATTTAAGATGGACAATAGTAACTTAGAAAGATACTGCATTTTGCTCAGTAAGCTCAAGAATATTAGTTTCTCCAAGGGGAAGCAGGAACCTGTCAGACATGCAATTACAAACTATTATGGACTGTTATGAAGAAAAAAAGCGAGTGTGCAAGGAATAAGTGTGCAGAAAATGAGAGTGCAAGGAATGAGTATGCAAAGAATAAGTGTGCAAGGAGTGAGTGTGCAAGAAATGAGTGTGCAAGGAGTGAGTGTGCAAGAAATGAGTGTGCAAGGAGTGAGTGTGCTACGAGTGAGTGTGCAAAAGGTGAGTGTGAAAGGAATAAGTGTGCTAGGAGTAAGTGCGCAAAAAGTGAGTGTGCAAGAAGTGAGCGTGCAAAAAGTGAGAGTGCAAGGAATAAGTGTATAAAAAAATTGGTGTCACAAAGGCCTGCACCCGCCGTCATCTCCTACCTACTCGTGGAGCTGTGATGGCACAAAGGCCTGCACCAGCCTTCATCACCCAGCTACTCTTGGAGCAGTGACGTCACAAAGGCCTGCACCATCTGTGATCACGTACCTCCTCATGGAGTCGTGATGTCACAAAGGCCTGCGCCATCAAGGATTACCCACCTAGTACTGAAGTGTACCTATCAGAAAGCCACCAAAAGCCGTGATCACCCACCTACTCGTGCAGATGTGATATCACAAAGGACTCAGCACTGGTGAGGCCTCAGCTCCAGTACCGGGCACAGCGCTGGGCCCCTCGCTGCCAGAAGGACACTGAGGTGCTGGAGCGGGTCCAGAGGAGACAACGAGGCTGGGAAGGGACTGGAGGGAAAGGCTTCTGAGGAGAGGCTGAGGGAGCTGGGGTTGTTCAGCCTGGAGAAGAGGAGACTCAGGGGGGACCTTGTCCCTCTCTCCAGCTCCCTGAAGGGAGGGTGTAGGCAGGGGGGGGTCGGGCTCTTCTCCCAGGCAACCAGTGACAGGAGGGAGGAGGCGCGGAAGAACCTGCTCCGCACCCACACCACGGCCGCCAGCGCCCGCCTGCTCTACAGACTGGCCCAGCAGGTCTGGGGAGGGGGCACCGCAGGGAGGGGGCCCTGCCCTGGCCCCCCGGCTCCTCTAGGGGTGTGCTGGGGGGACAAGGGGGCCACCGGCGTCCTGGGCTTGTGGCAGCACTGGTGGGACTGGGACAGGGAGGAGAGCAAGGTGAGGGAGAAGCAGAACGTGGAGAAATAGAAGGAAGGACAAGGGGCTGGAGAAGGTGCCCCGCCCCTTAGGGTGACGTGGGCGGTGGTGACGCTGCTGCTGGGGACCCACCTGGGAGCCAACGCCGGGGCGCTGGGGGCCCTGCGCCTGCCCACCCTCAACAGGCCCCGCCTCCGCCTGGCGCTGGGCGGGGCCTTGAGGGGTGGGGCCGACCGAGGGGGCGGGGCCTCTCGGCCACGCCCACCAGCCGGCCGTGGAAGGGACGTCGAGGTCGCCGTCCCCGGCCCCGATGAGGTCAACCCCCGCGAGCCATTGTTACCCGGTGAGAACTGAGCCGCCAGTTGTTTCCATTTTGTTGGGCCCATACTCTATGCTCCAATGGATAGAGTACAGCTCCATTGTGATTTAATCCTAATGCAATGATTGGGTATATGGTTTGTATTGAGCATTGTGTATGGTTAAGACAAAAGCTGTGGCCTGATTGTCGACGGGGTTATAAGTGAAATTGACCAAGTACCATCAGGGCTGGGGTTCTTTCTCGAAATTATTTGCATTATACTGATGCAGTGAAAAACTAAATAACCGAAGTTATTCAGCAGGCATTCTTTATTTTGAGACTTGGGGTTTTTTTGAAGTTGTGTATCGGGGCCAGAACTTGGGGTGCGGGGTGTGCACAGAGCAACATAAACACACTTCTTATTCCTTTATATTTAATTAATTTCCCAGCTTATTTTCCTGCGTTTCTAGTTAATTATTACTTTTATTAATTAATATATTTGAAGGGTTGGGGTTTTTTACAGTTGGATATCAGGGCCAGAATCAGGAGTGTGGGGTGCACCGGATCTCCTGCAAAAAGCAACATGAACACGCTGCTTATTTCTTACTCATTTGTAAAAGGTTTCCTGGTGGTTTTTTTGGGTCTTTTTTTTTTTTTTTTTTTTACTCTTGCGCGATTTCTTCCTTCCGTCTTAAAATAGCAGCTGCGCGGGTAGAGGGGATAAAAATCTTCTGTGACTTTTTGGGGTTTTTTCCTCTTTTCGGCGGGTTACCTCCGCACCACTTTTAATTTCTTTTCATTTTCTTTCTCTCTCTCTTTTTTTTTTTTTCTTTTTTTCTTTTTTTTTTTTCTTTTTTACTATTTTATTTTTTTTCGGTTGAACTTCACGAAGCCCCTCCCTGACACCCTCAGAAGTCCCTCCCCAGCTTGCCTGTAGCCCCCTGCAGATACTGGAAGACCACAATTAGGTCTCCTTGGAGCCTTCTCCAGACTGAACAGCCCCAACTCCCTCAGTCTGTCCTCACAGCAGAGCAGCTCCAGCCCTCTGCTCATCCTCGTGGCCCTTCTCTGGACACCTTCCAGCACCTCCATTGCTGTGGCCTCCTCTGGCCCCGCTCCTGCAGGTCCATGTCTTACAACCTGTCTCAATGTACCAGCAGCGAGCATCAAGATGTCCTCAAATTGCTGCTCCAGCTCCTCTTGTAGCCAGGGCAGCAGGGCTTGGAAGACTGAGGGGTACTCCCAGAAGATGGAGGCCCAGTCATAGTCATGGAAGACTCCCACGGGGGCCGTGGGAGGTGGCAGCGTGGCTGGTGACTGGGCTGCTGGAGAGGGAGCGATGACAAGCTCCTTGAAGTCATCGTCTGCCCGCACCAAGTGTATGATGGAACTTACCACCCCCTTGCAGAGGGGGCACTCGGGCTTGGTCTCTGCCCACCGCGTGATGCAGTTATGAGAGCGGGGTTGGGGGAAAAAAAAAAAAAAAAAAGAAGAAAAGAGTGGATCTGCTCTTCCATTAATGACCAGTTTTGAAATGCCAGCACGATTGGGATTGTCAGCTTGAACCTGATAATAATTCATCTCAGCTCGCTGCTTATTAGGGAAGAAATTGTTGGTGCTGAGGGTGGTCAGAGCCTGGCCCAGGCTGCCCCGAGAAGTGGTGGCTGCCCCATCCCTGGCACAATTGGAGGGGAGGTTGGGTTGGGGTGTGCGGCCCCTGCTCTAGTCAAGTACAAATTATCTTGTTTTCTGAAAAAAAAAAAATAAATAGAAAAATATGAGTTTGCTTTTAATCACTTACACAGATATTGTTGAAGACTGAAAGCTGTTGCTAAAGCTGTATGAAGGTTTTCACTATAAATCAGAACATGTGAAACATCATGAAATTTTGGTCTCTTTAAAAGACAACATGATTTTCTGTGTCCCCCTCTCAGCTTTAAGTAGCAAAGATGTGTAAAAAAATTTTTATGGCTGCAGATGGATATTTTAGCTGTAACTATCAAGAAAAGCCAGGTCCAGAGGAACGGTCACCTCCCTGCTCCTGCTGGGCACAGCGTTCCTGACCCAGGCCAGGATGCCACTGCCCTTCTTGGCCCCCTGGGCACACCGCTGCCTGCTCTTCATTTGCCCGTCAGCCGACACCCCCCAGGTCCTTCTCTGCCCGGCAGCTCTCCAGCCCCTCCTCCCCCAGCCTGGAACAGGCTCCCCAGGCAGAGGCTGTGGCTCCTATACCCCCCCCAGCCCCCCCCCCCACCCTCCCCCCCGTCCCCCGGGAAGGGGGTGTTCTTTTTTTTCTTTTTCTTTCTTTTTTTTTTTTTCTTTCTTTTTTTTTTACAAAAATAAAACTAAAGCCACAGAGACCATCGCGGGTTTCGTCCACGTTTACAAAAGGTGTGACAGCTCCAGGGTTCTCTACAAGTTCCCGCTTTCATTTTCCTCATTTTCCTTTCCCTCCCCCCATTTTAATTTTATATCTTTCCTAAATTTTCGTGATTTTCTTCCTAGCGCCACCCGCCGAGGGGTCCCCCCTAACCCCCCGCACCCCTCTCCCCCCAACCCCCTCTTCTGGGTGAAGGGTGAAACCGCCCCCCGCCCAAAACCCAAAAGGGTCACAGAGTGTTAAGGGTTGGAAGGGGCCCTAAAAAATCCTTTAGTTCAACCCCCCCCCCCCCTGCCAGAGCAGGACCACCTAGATCAGGTCACACAGGAACAGGTCCAGGTGGGTTTTAAATGTCTGCAGAGAAGGAGACTCCACAACCCCTCTGCGCAGCCTGTTCCAGGCTCTGTCACCCTCACAGGGAAAAAGCTTTTCCTTATGTTTCTGTGGAACCTCTTATGTGGACCCAACCGGGGGCACTGGGACCTGACTGGGCCCTGACTGGGTTCAAACTGGGAGCACTGGGACACAACCAGTACCCGACTGGGAGCACTGGGACCCAACGGGGACTGAACTGGGAGCACTGGGACCCGACTGGGAGCACTGGGACCTGACTGAGACCCAACTGGGAGCACTGGGACCCGACTGGGAGCACTGGGACCTGACTGAGACCCAACTGGGAGCACTGGGAGGGCGCCGGGACCTGACTGGGGGCACTGGGACCCGACCAGTACCCAACTCCAGGAGCTGTAGTCGCGGGGCACGGGGCTTCCTGTGCGCCATGTTGGTGGCCCTCCGCATGATGGGAGCTGTAGTCCCGGGCCACGGGGCTTCCTGTGCACCGTGTTTGTAGCCCACGGCATACCGGGTTTTGTAGCCCCAGGGCACGGGGCTTCCTGTGAGCCATGTTGGTGTCCCTCGGCATGCCTGGAGCTGTAGTTCCTGGGTAAGTGGCTATCTGTACGCCACGTTTGTGCCCTCGGCACGCCGGGATCTGTAGTCCCGGGGCACGGGGCTTTCAGACAGTATTACAGGAGGACAAAATATATTCTTCCTCTGCTATGAGGTAGCTTAAATATTTTAATTAGTTTGATTAAATATAAACACAGATTTTCTGAATAATTATCATTGTGATAACACAGCATCAACTGAAATATAATATAGTTATGTGTTTCATCACAGGTATCATTACTTGGATCAAGTATTAAACAATTTTATCTACTCTAAACTGCTTTATGTGGTAAGTTACATGAAGGTCCCTTACATATTTTGCAAAGAGAGTATTACAGATTCTGAATCAGCACAGCATGCAGGGAGAGAATAAGATTAAAGGAAAAGAGCCATGGGTTATGATAGATAAAGATGTTATTCCCGTCTGCAGGCAATGTTGGGCCGAGTTCAGGAAGCAGGGCTCCAGAACATGTATCAGTTGCTCGGAGGACAAAGCCGAATGCCCCTCCATCCTCCTCATGCCCTCTCCCTTTATAGTAGAGCTGATGTCATACGATATGGAATATCCTACTGGTCAGCTCAGGTCAGCTGTATCCCGTCCCCCATCTTGCCCCCCCAGCCTCCCTCACAAGGTGCTTCCCTATTAATAACCAGTAAGAGGCACACTCCAAATCTGGCTCCCCTCTGCCATGGGGCACAGAGCTGTGGTGAGTGGTGCACAGCTGAGAGCAAAGCAGGAGAGTGCTGCAGCTCTGCCTGGCCCCACTCACAGCTTTGAGGCTTTTGCAGGAAGGAGTTACACAAAGCATCAGGAAGCCACAGCAGAGCCTTGCAAAGAGGCTTTGCACAGCCTGCAATTTGCTGTTATTAAAAGGTAAGTGGAGAGAGCAGCATTTTCCTGATTAAGAAGAAAACAGATAAAACATTAAATTAGGAAGCACTAAAATATAAAATCATATTAAAAACACAGAAAAGCTATAACGTCATACTAAAACCAAAAGAACTTGAAACCTAATATGAAAAGCAATAAATCTAATCCCTAAAATTGATAACAAAAAAATCTAAAACATAATATGAAAAAGAAAGGAAGCTAAAACCTAATATTAAAGAGAAGGAATCTAAAAACTAATACTAAATACTGAAACCTAATAATAAACACAAAAAAGTAAAAAATAATATTAACAGGAATATAAACCTAGGTAGGCAAGGAAACATTGAATATACTAACTTTGACTATGAATTAATAAAAGAATTCGAGGGGACAAATTGTCTCTGGAGGTTGGGCTTAGTTCGGGGACGGCAGAATAATAGTCCCTGCCAAATCAGTATGGGGAGTTGTGAGGGAGGAACATAAGACACACTGGGGAACAGATCCATTATATAAATTTCTGAATCAGAGATTGGTCAGAAAGAATTTATATGCAACAGTCAGGCAGGTAAAACAACGTGAAATATGTGGGTTTTGGTTCCTTTTGTTTTATTTTTTTGTTGTTGTTGTTTTTTTGGGGTTTTAGGGTTTTTTTTTATTATTTTGTTTGGGGATTTTTTGTTTTTTGGAGTTTTTTTGGGGGTTTTGTTTTGGTTTTGTTTTTTTGTTGTTGTTTTGGTTTCTTTTTGTATAATAAAGTGAAAAAAAAAATGTTTCTGTTCTCATGTCATTACTATAAAAAATAAAACTTTAGGAAAAAAACGATGAGTGTTGAGTGTTTTTCCTGTTGCTGCCCGGTCGGGGCTGTGTTTCTCCCCCGCCTCTTTCCCTTTTTAACCCATTTTTTTCCTTTTTTCCCTTTTTTCCTTTTAGCCCTCTTATTTCTTATTTTTTTTCCCCCTTTTTCTCTTTTTGTCCTTTTTCTTTTTCTCTTTTTTTTTCTCTTTTTTCTCTCTTTTTTCTTTTTTTTTCTTTTTCTCTTCCCCCCCTTTCTCTCTTTTTTTCCCTTTTCTCTCTTTTTTTTCCCTTTTCTCTCTTTTTTCCCTTTTCTCCCTTTCCTTTTTCTCTTTTTTCTTTTTTTCTTTGGGAGCCGAGGTGTGGGAGACGCACCCGAGCCCGTTCCCGGTTGATGGGTGCGGAGGGGTGAGCAGGATGTGCCCCAGGAGGGTGCTGCCGTCCCGGGCCGTGAAGCGGGGAGGAAAGGGGAATAACGAGGCAGAGCCGGAGGGGGTCAAGGCGTCGCTGTCACCGTGAGGGTGACGTTAACCGGAGGCTCGGTGTCGGGCGGTGCCGAGAGCGGCTCTGGAGGAGCGGGGAAGCCGCCGGGGATGCCGGGAGGGGGCTGGGTCAGCGGGGGCGGGGGGTGTGTTACTGGTGTTACTGGTATTACTGGTGTGACCGGTGTGTGTTACTGGTGTTACTGGTATTACTGGTGTGACCGGTGTGTGTTACTGGTGTTACTGGTGTTACTGGTGTGTGTGACTGGTGTGACTGTTGTTTGTTACTGGTGTGACTGGTGTTTGTGACTGGTGTTACTGGTGTTACTGGTGTGACCGGTGTGTGTTACTGGTGTTACTGGTGTGACTGGTGTTGGTGGTGTGTGTTACTGGTGTCACTGGTGTGTGCGCAGGAGGAGGCGGTGGTCTTGGTGCACTCTTAGCACACATCGATGAGCTTGCAACTCAACATGAATTTCACTACAAAACCGATAAGAAGGGGAATTAAACCCCTGTAAAAAGGACTACAGCCTAACGCCTTAAACTCTCGGCCATCTTACCTGTGACATTCATTAACCGATGACTATTCTCAACCAACCACAAAGACATTGGCACTTTGTACCTAATCTTTGGTGCATGAGCCGGCATAATCGGCACCGCCCTAAGCCTCCTCATCCGCGCAGCATTAGGCCAACCAGGTACTTTGGGGGGTTTTTTGGCCTGTTTTTTTTGTTTTTGGGGGAACTTTTTGTCCTTTTTTGCTTTTTGGGGGCTGTTTGGCCTGGTTTTTTTCCCTTTTTTTGGGCTTTTTTTCCCTTTTTTTCCCTTTTTTTTCCTTTTTTGGTCATTTTTGGTCTCTTTTCTATTTTTTGTGGGCTTTATTGCCATTTTGGGGGGATTTTTTGGCTATTTTTGTCTCTCTTTTTGGTCTTTTTTGCCCTTTTTGGGTTTCTTTCGCTTTTTTCTGTCTCTTTTTTAGTGCAATTAAGTAGACTAAAACCAAATTAGTATAATATTCTCTTATACAAAATACATATATTAATGCCTGCCTGTTATGTCACATACAGTACAAATCATGGTATTCAGCCCCAATACAGTGCATTTTTATAACGACAGCTAGTAAAGTTGAACTTGAGAGACAAACCTAAATATAGTGGGATAATACTTCCTTGGTAGCAATTGACTATTGTAATTAAAGTGACAATTACTTATCAGAGTCTATGGCATTTTATTTTTACCAGGATACATTTACTATTGTTAAATATGCCCATGTCTTGTTGCAAGGCCAGTTCCTTGTCCTCGTACGCTGTGTGTGTGCCTGTTAGATATGGGTAAACCCAATATTGTGCTCGCAGTGGTTTTGGGTTTGTTCCACCTGTGTTCAGCAAACCCTTCTCATTAATCAAAACTAAATGGCTGCCTTTCACAGATGCTACCCAACTCTCAGTGAGAAACTGCTGGAAACTAAACGAACCTTTTTCTCACCTGTACACAAGTCATTTTAGAACCCCCAGGTGATCTTGCAGCTCATGAGCTACCCATCACCCCGCATCCCACCGGTGCTGAAGGACCATCAGCTACTTACTGTCTTCTTCTCCTTGCCCGCGGGTGAGTAGTACAGTCGCTGCTATCAACAGCAGTAACCGAGAATCCACAAAGCTGAACATGTCTAAATATTAGACATGTAGACTCTTTGGGGTCTCTTTTTGTTCTTAGGTTGGGGTCATACGGGGCCGGTCTGACTCTGGAGCTCCAAATCCAGACCCCAGCAGAAACTTCCTACTGCCCTTGTCCACTCCTTCGCCTCCCCTTATCTTCCTGGACTCGGCCTGACATCGCCTGTGGACAGGATGTAGAGAATAACATCTTTATCCATCATAACTCACGTCTCTTTTCTTTTTGTCTTCTTCTCTCTCTGCGTGCCATGCTGACGGAGGTTGAGGGGAGTGATAGAAGGGCTTGGTGAGCACCTGGTGCCCAGCCAGGGTAAACCCACCACAGCCACTTAGAAGAATAGAATAGAAATTTCTAGATTGGAAAAGACCTGTATGATCATCTAATCCAATCATCAACCTAACACTACCAACTCTACGTTGTAGAGGGCAATAAGGTCTCCCCTCAACCTTCTTTTCTCAAGGCTAAACCGCCCCAGATCCCTCAGCCTCTCCTCATAAGATACATGCTCCAAACCCTTTACTAGCTTTGGACCCGCCTCTGTACCCTCTCCAGCACCTCAACATCCTTCTTGTAGAGAGGGGACCAAAACTGGACACAATATTCAAAGTGCAGCCTCACCAAGGCCGAGTACAGAGGAATAACCAACTCTCTGCTCCTGCTGACCACACTGTTCCTGATCCAGGCCAGGATGCCGTGTTGTTGCCAAAATTGTGATTGCAGCATAGATAGATTTAAAGCTGTAATCTGACTACTCAAAGAAGTGGAACTGCAGTTACAAAGACATCTGTGATTTAATATGTAACTGAACATTCCTATCTTTAAACAAACTATTGAGGTTAAAGCTAGCTCAGGTATGGATATATGTGCTGCAATCACACTTTTGGATTTCATTACAGAGGTAGCCTGAGGAACTGCAGTTGACAAAAGAAGTTCAATCCAAGAAAGAAAAAAGCACAAAGAAATAACAACTATTTTGATAGAGCAAGGAATTGATGTATAGCTCACAAATGCATCTCTCTGGAGTAGGTTTTGTCATCTGGGTTGGGTTTTTTTTCCATCTTCCTTTTGTGTATGTCACAGGACAACTTTTTATGAAGTCTTATAGGAATTGAAAGTTGAATCAGTTTACATCCTGCTTAGAAAAAATGGCATCAAACAAACTCTTCAAAGTTCAGCTCATTTCCCTAAGCACAAATAAAGGCCTAAATGATTAAATCAGTCCCAACTAATCCAGCATTTAGTAAACTCAGGTCGGGGCCACGGTCCAGCAAAAAAAATAACGAGGCGCGACTACGCATGCGCCACGGGGAAAAAAAAATATTAAAAATTCCCCTGCCTGCAGTACCGCATTTTGGCCACCGAGGAGCACCAGAGAGCGCGGCGGCACTGCGCATGCGCAAAGGAGAAGGGCGCCGCCCTTACTTGCCCGGCTTCGGGTACGCTACCGCGCATGCGCCAAAGACGTGTGCACTGTTACCTGGGTAATGTCCTCTCTGGTTTACACCTCTCCAGAGCGGCACCGCGCCAGTCCATTGTTATCAGCTTGCCATTCTTGCTCATGGGGGGGGGGTATGTTTTCTTTTACCTTCCTTTTCTCATTGACATACCTGTAGAATCCCTTCTTGTTATTCTTCACATCCCTTGCCAAGTTCAGCTCCAACTGTGCCCTGGCCTTCCTGACCTCATCCCTACACAACTGGACAGTGTCCCTATACTCTTCCCTGGATATCATCCCCCTTTACTTGGCACTGGTGAGGCCACACTTTGAATCTTGCATTCAGTTCTGGGCCCCTCACTATAAGAAGGACCGTCTCCATGATCTGTTGCTGGACTTAGCTGTTTTGTTTGTTTTCTTTTCTTCACAGGAGCAACTTGTACAGGTGCAGATTGAGTGGGAGCGGTCACAGTAGCTGTTGGTGTAGCTGCTGGCTTTGTTCCTGGAGTTGGAACAGTTTCAGTGCTTGTTGTGGGAGTTGGAGCAGCAGCAGCGCTTATTTTGAGAACAGGAGGAGCAGCAGGGCTCGTGGGGGGAGCCTGCGAAGACTGAACAGTCTCAGCACGTTTCCTGCATACAGAGCGTATCAATAACATTGTCACAACTATTTGTTTACCTATGGTGTTTTCATATCATCCGAGGACAATAATGTCCAACTTGTTTCAGTAATGCTTGAGCTTGACAAAAGGTAGAGTTTGCTGAAGGCATTTGCCTTACTGCCACCCAGGGCTGACCTGGTTTTGTGTATGTCTCTGTTCTGTCACTTTTCCCCTATCAGTGCTTTACCCTTTTGCATCACTGATATTTTTGCATAGTTGGCTACTAGGACAGTTACTCTGGCCCTTACCCCCCACACAAAGAAGAATAATTTAGTGGGACTCAGTTGAAAGCACCCAATCAAGGAACAGTGGAAAAGCTGAATGCCCAACATAAATATCTGCAGTTCAAACCAAACAATGCTGTTGTTGGGTTGTAATCAGGAGAGGGCTTTCAGACAATGCCTGAGTGAGACAATGCCTAAGTGTGTCCCTTGCCAGCCAGTGGCATCTATCTGGGAACAGAAAGTCCTGCTGGCTAATCTTGTGCTCTCTTAGTTGCCCTCAAAAGACTCCTCAAAGTGGTACGCTAATGCCTGGCACTTTTTCTCCCCCGACGCCGGAGGGGGGCCCCCCCCCCCCCCCCCCCCCCCCCCCCACTCACCCTCTGCAAGCCCCGGGGTGAGGCTAAATGGGGCAGCCGCTAAATGCCACCTGAGGAGGCATCGGGGACCTCGGGGGGACTCACCCCTTGGATGAGCCCGGGGGGCTCTCTCGTTTGTTGGGTGGAAAGCTGACAGCTTGCCCTGCAGAGGAGGAGGAGGAGGAGAAGGAGGGGGAGAAGGGGAAAGAGAAGGAGAAGGGGAAGGAGAAGGAGAAGGAGAAGGTGCCAGGGTCAACCTAACACAAGTACTAACCACACTGCAGGCTATGAAAGCAGAAAGAAAGGTGGCGGCCGGGGCAGAAGCAGCAGTAAAGCCGGCCGTAAACCTGTTCTCTCTCACACCTAATCCATTTTTGTCTCCATCAGATGCCCTTTCGCCTGCACCGACTACACCAGCAGTGCCTATAGAGCAAGTCAAGGATAAGGGGGGGTGTAAGCGAGGCAGGAAATTGTCCCACAGAGAGTGTTCACCATAACCCACATAGCCTAGGCGTGGGTATAGATCAGAGGAAAGGGCAGGAAAGAACCACCAGTATATAATGGAAGAGCTCAGTGATTGTTTTTGGCAAGGAGGACAATAAGAAGTGACTTGCACACATTGTTCTGCATAAAGACAAGACCAAGTTCTCCTCTCTAGGAGAGAAAACAATAATGCTAGGGGAAGGGAAGAGATATCTAGGGGAAGGGAAGAGATATCTTTCAAATTTTCTTTAAATCAAGCCTATCTTTCTTTAAGGAGTGAATTTTAACCACACAAATCTGAGTTCAAGACAGGGGTTAACTGTATGGAATCCTGTCTGTGGCTGTTTGTAGTCTGCAGTGGATGCAAAGGGCTGATTACATGGATTTGTGTGGGATTTGTAGGAGGATTTCTCATGTTGAATTGTTTTTTAAGGAACACTTGGTGAAAACTTGGCCACATCTTTGGGTGTTGTGATCTAAGGAGCCAGGAAGTCTGCATTAGCATTCTCAGTTTCTAGCAAGAGTAAATAATACATCTAAAAAATTGAAATGTCTGACTTGTATTAAGCAGGACAAGTAAAAAGTAAAATCATTGTGCCCCTGCCTGCAGCCACCAAGCGCTCTCACAGAAGCTGGCAGGCTGCAGCAAAGCAGAAGCAGACACACTTAGAGACCTGGAAACTTGTAAAATTGGATACCCCACAAAGTTTGCCTGAATCTGGCGTGGCAGAGTGAGCCAGAGCGCCGTACTGTGGTGCTGGGAGACACAGCACATTGCCAAGTCTTTCCTGGTACCTCCAGGCAGCAGCTGAACTGGGATGTTCTGTACTAATGCTGCCTCTCCAGGACTTCTGTTTGGACAGGAACTGCAGCTTTTGCTGCACTATACCTCTTAAGTTTGTGCTCTCAAAAACCATGGAGAACAATGGCAACTTTCATAGTAATTTAGTAGGTGGAAAAGTTGGACCTCCCACAGGTGATCAGAGAATTCGAATGGGTGTAATATTTGATAGGAGGTGTATTTGCCCCCTGTTAGAATGGATACAGCTTTGCCTAGCTGGGTGCCAGTAATAACAAAGTGCTGTGTGTTCAGTAATTACTGCTTGTCAGTCATCTCCAGACTTTGTATTTTTATCAAGATTCAGAAAGGACAAGATCCAGCAGTGGCCTTGGTCTGCACACCAATCCCCGGTACTAACTCTAAACATGGGGTATTATCACTGCTCGAAGCAGACGCTGCCTGGGAAAACAGGCTGCTAACTTCAGACAGTGCAGTTACTTCAAAGAACTGAGCTGAAAAGTAAAATCACTGAACAGAATTAGTTCTGTTCTCACTCAAACCAGGACAATATGGGGGGGGAGTGAAATGCTATTGATTAGCTTTTTTTAAAAAAAATAATTCAAACAAACACACACAAAACCAAAAACAATGGGGCACAGAACAGCTCTGGTATTACTAATTGCTGAATCACAGCACAAGGAAAATAAAATACAATTAAATAAAAATATTGAGAACAATGAAGTATTGAGAGCACACAGCTCTGACATGAGGCCAGGCTGGGAGAGTTGGGAGTGTTCAGCCTGGAGAGGAGAAGGCTCTGGGGGGAACTTCTGGTGGCTTTCAGGACTTGAAGGGGTCTGTCACGAAGATGGGGAGGGACTTTTGAGCAGGGCCTGTTGGGACAGGACAAGGGGGGATGGGTTAACGATCCAACTCATGCTTCATTAAGTCCCATCCCTAACGATGCTGAAACCATCTGGCACCACGTGCCAGCCTGTCCAGAGTCACCGGCGAGCAGGACAAGCCGCTCACCTGGACTCCTCGGGTACTTTCGAAACACTATTTACAAACCTCGGGCCTTGGGATTTAACACACAGCGCAGTGAGAACGGCGCAGATGCTCCTGCCTGGGCAGCTGGACCCCTCCAGAGATCAAGGATTTACTGTAACATGCACAATGTTTCAGGCTGGATGAGGCATCTTATGGTATATAACATAGCAGCAGAGTGTTTTACAGTGAATACTTGACTGTTTCAGAGAAGACCTGTTAACTCTAGAGAAGACTATTGCTGGTAGCAAGGACAGAAGTATCACACAGGGACAGAAGTATGATTACCAGATATCAAAAAAACCCCCAAAAAACCACTGATATATGAAAGCAGCTGCAGACACTTGAACAAGCTCAGCAAAGTGGTGGTACCCACAAGTACACTGCTGGAATGGAATTCATTTGGAGCACAGGAAGTTAAGTTTTCTTGAGCAAGATGGAGCTGGGTCTCAGCTGGGGGTCATGGCATGAAGGAGGGCCATGAGCAGCACAGGCAAGACAGGAAACCAGTCTGGTTTCCTACACACTGATCACTCAGAGGGCTTCTTGTGTGTGTGTGCTCTGCTGTTCAATAAGAAGGCTGAGCTCCCCACAGCCTCTTTCTCTGAGGTGACACCACCACTGACACCAACAGAGCCTCTTTGACCTCTAATTCCACCACCTACGCACTCAAAACTTGCTGGCGGCCAACAGCTTTGAGATTGTTCCCCCTAACTAAAAAATAAAATAACTAAAGCAAAATGAAAATAGAATAACTACAATGAAATATAAAAATAAAATATAAAAAGAAGACAAAATAAATAAATAAAAGGCAGGATGTCTTTGCCTTCACGCAACGGGGAGGGATGCACACGCGGCGCGACGCGCAACGACCTCAACGGCACGGTCGCCGTGGCTTGCCCAAAGAGATCCCCGGGAGCAGGCACATGCCCTTGGTATGAAATCCAGCCGGCGAGTAATAAAGGCTTTCCTGCCTTCGGAGCCCGCTTGGCTGAGAAATGGCCACTGAGAAGTGAAAGTCACCAGGAACACTATTGTTCATCATATGAAAAGCATCAAAGGGATCAAACTTATCTCAAATATTAAGTGACTACCTTTTCCTTCTTGAATACTTCTGTACAAGTAAAGGCTAAAGAACCTATGTACTAATTTAAAATATGTCAGTACTACACTATGCTTAAAATTGTGATCACTCATCCTCAGTCATCCCATCAGTAATACATTTAAATCACCCTCAGACAGAGACTATTAATCAGAAGGGCTCTAATTGCAGGAATTCAGAAATCCACATCCTATATGTGATACATACAGAAAACCCCTATGTTAGCTCTTCCTTTTGAAGGGGATGAAGATTTGTTTTAAGGCAATCCTTCACTGTGAAAATGTCAAAATATTTTGGAGGATGTGTTTGAATTTTTTTACCCACATCCAGGTCAGAAAACTTCAGGAATCTGGAATAAAGTAATAGAAAATGAACTCTTTGTAACATACTGAGTTGGCTATGAAATATAAAAAAATTAAGTCATAGTATCTAGATGAGACAAATATTACACACACATCCATACATCCCTAGGCACACACAGAACAGTTATATGCCATGCACACATGTCTATATCTACTACTAAAGAAGAACATTTCATGATCATTCAAATAACACAGTATGTCTATTTAGATTTCTTTTTGCCCCCAAATGCATCATAAACGTTTATCTCTGTGAATATAAAGACAAATCATTTTATTCTTCCTCCTTGTTATTTTCAGTAAAATATTTGAAAACTTTTTCTGTGACTTTGAGTGAGATCATAAGTATTATTGCATGGCAAATGAGCTGAGTGATTCAGGCTCAGTGTCCTGAGCCTCCCCACTACAGTCGGTGTGACCAGCCCTTGCACATGGAGCTGTCAAAGCATTAAACTCCAGAACTGGAGGAGAATGGGATGCACTGGGCATGCACCAGTTCCACTGCCAACATTTATTAATGGAAACTACAGCGCTCAGTTTTTATGGGGACTCCCTGTAAAGAAGCCATTTGTCCGTTTTGCCCAACAAGTCGTGGAAAACTGCCTTGAAATTAATAAAATTTCGTCTTAAAAGTGATGACCGGGTGGAAAACGGGTTCAAATGGGGGAAAATGGGTAAAAATGGGTATAATGTGGGGTATTTTCAGTATCTTCCCTATTTTGGGGCATGAATTGGGTGGAAAATGGGTTCAAATGGGGGAAAATGGGTAAAAATGGGTAAAACATGGGGTATTTTTAGTATATTCCCTATTTTGGGGCACGAATTGGGTGGAAAATGGGTTAAAATGGGTAAAATGTGGGGTTTTTTCAGTATATTTGCTATTTTTGGGCATAAATTGGGTGGAAAATGGGTTAAAATGTGTGCAAACCAAATGCCTGCTGAGTAATAGATGTGGGGTCAGAGAGGGAAGTTTCAAAACTCCTTCTCTTCAGCAAGGTCAACAACTCTTCCAGCAAGGAAGCCAATGCAATGAAGCACAGGCTTCTTCAACTAAGTCTGCAATGTCTCAAACTAGAAGGTCAGTTCCAATCCTCTTCAAAGCATCCACAAAATGTTTGACTTGATAGAAGGGATTTTAGATATAGTTGTTTAATGAATACATCTAGTATTAGCAACACAGCTACAAAATTACTTTGCTTCCACCCCCAACGTCTCCTTTCTGCCCCCAGCCGGCTGTTTTCCAACCCCAACCCCCTTTTTGTACCCCCAGATGGGTGTTTTCCACCCCCAACGCCTGTTTTCTGCCCCCAGACGGGTGTTTTCCAACCCCAATGCCTCTTTTCTGCCCCCAGACAGGTGTTTCCCACAAAAAACGGCTGTTTTCTGCCCTCAGACGGGTGTTTTCCACCCCCAACACCTCTTTTCTGCCCCCAGACAGCTGTTTTCCACACCCAACGGCTGTTTTCTGCCCCCAGTTCCTTTTTCCTCTTTCCTCTTTCCTCTTTCCTTTTTCCTTTTTCCTTTTTCCTTTTTTCTTTTTTCTTTTTTCTCTTCTCTTTTTTCTTTTTTCTCTTTTCTTTTCTCTTTTTTCTTTTTTCTTTTTTCTTTTCTCTTTTTTTCCTTTTCCCTTTTTCCTTTTTTCTTTTTTTCTTTTATTTTCTTTTTTCTTTTTTCCTTTTTCCTTTTTTCTTTTTTCTTTTTTCTTTTGTTTTTTTTTTTTTTTTTTTTTTTTTTTTTTTTTTTTTTTCTTTTTGGTTGCTCATGGTAGTGGCAGTAGGAGGGCAATTTCTAAGTCAAAGAGTAGGAATAGAATGGCTACTAGGAAGAATCGAATTGAGAATGGGAGTCGAGCAGATCCTAGTGGGTCAAATCCGCATTCGTATGGGGATAGTTTTTCTGAGTCTGGGCTTATTTGGGCTAGTCAGAAGTTTAGGGCGGTTAGGGCGATGCTTAGGGTTAGGGAGAGGGTAATTATGAATATGATTATATTCATTGCTCTTCTCTGGGTTTGAACCAGATTTAAAGGATTGGGGCTGAAGCTCTTGCCACAGTCGGTGCAGGCGAAGGGCCGGGCGCCGGGGTGGGGGCACCGGTGCTGCAGCGGCTGCGAGCTGGGCAGGAAGCTCTGCCCACACTTGGGGCACTGATTGGGCTGCTCGCCTAGAACAGAGGGGGCTGCTGCAGCTTCTCCTTCCTCGTCCTCCTCATCTTCTTCATCCTCAACGTCTTCCTCCTCCTCATCATCATCCTCATCTTCCTCTTCTTCCTCATCTTCCTTCTTTTCTTCCTCATCTCGCTCATAATAATCAAGTAACATAAAAGTTGGAAAACTCAAGGAAAGAAAGAAGATTTTTTTTTTTTAATATCTGAGGTATTTTTTTAAATATGTATACCACAATCAACTAAAACTGAAGGCCCATCAGAAGGAAAGGCTAGGTTCTAGAAAATGAACTATATATGTAATAATTTAACCAATTCCAGAAAAAAAAAAAAAAAAGTGTAAATTTCTTCTAAAAACAGCAAGGGACAAAATAACTGTTTAATAGAGATTTGCTGATTGAAATAGGCAGAATTTTTTTTTTCTGTCGAGGGTGACCCACTGGTGCCCACAGCAGCACTGGGGTACTGAGGCACAGACCCAGAGCTTTTTTTCTTGGGGCATCCAGCTTTGGAGCTGTAGGTGCACGAAGAGGGTGCTTCCTAGAGCAATAATTTTAAATATGTGTGAATGGGAGATGTGTCCAGCTTTCGGAACCGGATGTTTGCCAGACATAGGCAGTGTCCTGCTCGGAGGGATGAGCTGCGCGGGATGTTTTCCACCCATGGGCAACAGGCCTGGGCTTGAGAGCCAGAGCTATTGCATTACAGGGCTTGACAACAAAATTTTTCCTAATAGCCAACCTAAACCTCCCCGGGTACAACTTGAGGCCAGTTCCTCTTGTCCTGTCACTTGTTCCTTGGGAGCAGAGCCTGACCCCCCCTGGCTCCAACCTCCTGTCAGGAGCTGCCAGAGCCAGAAGGTCTCCCCTCAGCCTCCTTCTCTCCAGGCTCAACAAGCCCAGGTCCCTCAGCTGCTCCCCACCAACCTTGTGCTCCAGCCCCTTCCCCAGCTCCGTTGCCCTTCTCTGGCCACGCCCCCGCCCGCCCAGGCGAGTCGCGGTGTGGTAGCATCGTGGGAAGCGGCGGGGGGACACGGGTGCCCCGGGCAGGGCCACGGTGTGACACAACAGCCCCGTGTGAAGCTGTGGTGTGACACAACAGCCCCATACGAGGTGTGGTGCGGTAGCCGTGCGAGGCCACGGTGTGACACAACAGCCCCGTGCGAGGTGCAGTGTGGTAGCCTCGTGTGAAGCTGCAGTGTGACACGGTTGCCCCGTGCGAGGCCACAGTGTGACACAACAGCCCCGGGTGAGGTGCTGTGTACCGCGGCCCCCGGCTCTCGGCAGGTGAGGGCGCGACGGGGGGGCCGGGCCGGACCCAGGCCGTGGCGGTGCCCGGGGGCGGTTCCGTCCCTCGGCCGCCCGGACGAGCCGGCGCGGCGCGCAGAGTGCTGCTGGCGCTTTCCCCGCCTTCGCCTCGGCCCCGGCCTGGTAAATCTCTGGACGGCGCTGGCGGGTTTTGTTTTAAATGCGCTCCTACAGAACCCTGCCGCTGAAGGCGTGCGAGGGGGCCTGGGTGCGCAGGACGCGAGGGACAGCTGAGGGTGAGGCGAGCCCGGCCGGGGTGGTTTCGTCGGGGGGTGGGGGGATCGAGTCATTCGGGGAGCGGCGGGGCCCGTTTCCTACGGCTTTGTGCCGCTCGGTTGGCTGGTTACCCAAATTACCCCCAGCTCATCTTCTCTCTCTCTCTCTCTGGAGGTGCCTCGAAAATCCCCCTTCTGCTTTCCCCTGGCAGGGGGGTGTAGGAGTTGCTGACGCCGGCACCGAATGTGCGAACGTTTCTCCGGAGAGAAATATTTGAATTTCGATTTATTTTTTGAAAAGGTCCTGTGTTGGGAGGTGAGAGGTGTACTAGGGCGTACCCAGCACCTGCCTGGCCCTTGCCACCGTGGATGAAGGATCTGGCTGCATGCTGGGGCTGGTTATTCATTGTGTGGCATGACTGGCACCGGCCCCGTCTGCTGGAGCGGTCCAGGCAGTTCCCAGCCTGCATCTGCCAGGGCCTCCCTCCTGCAGAGCTGGTGGAGGGCCTGGGGCAGCAGCTGCAGGGCTTGCTGGGGGGGCTGCTCCTGACCTCTGTGCGGAATCGAACCCTCGAATGATCTTTGACGGGGTTTTTGTGAGTTTTTGTTCACAGGACCGGATCACCGGACACCCCCGTAATCCGTATACCCCGGTGGCAACAGAGGACGATGAGCCGATAGAATCTGGAGAATGGCGATGTTCCAGGGCGCATGATGATCCCGAGGCCCTTCGGGTGAAACAGCCCCAAGATTCCGGACAAAAAATATCCACGGGTCGGGTTGACTTGGGACAGGGAGGGGGGCTGCACCCTTCTCGATGTGTCCTGATTATTTTGGTTTTGGTGTTGCCATCTCATCTGTATGCTTCACAAGCTAGGGTTTGATAAAGAAAATGTCTATGATGAACTGAGACAGTGCATACGAAACTCACCGCAGTTCAGATTTGACTGGTTCCTCAAGTCCAGAACTGCAATGGTAAATATTCATAGAATGGTTTGCTTTTTCTTCATAAATACCTATGGCAACACAGCTCTACACCAGGCTACTCAAATAGCTTCTGAAAGACTGAGCTATGGGTATGGTACAATACATTAAACTTTTATAGGCTTCCCAGCAACTGTAGTGGATGTGGATTATTGCCTGGATAATTCATTTGAAAACCAAAACCAGCCCAGCAACTGTCTTGAAAATTGAGTCACCTCAGGTTCAACTGCATTAAAAAACTTCAGCTTCAGGCAAAGTGACAGCACAGCTCATTCACAGTTCTTTCACCAAGCCCTGGCCCTCATTTGATGGTTTTTTTTCTGATTACACTTGCTCTGTGTTGCAATTCAGCAGCAGCACTATTGCATTCCAATGTGTGTTACCAGTAGCTGACTGTGTCTGGCTGCACTCAGCCTCAGCTACGAGAGAGAGAGAATGAGAGCGAGAGAGAGAGAGATAGAGAGAGAGAGCAAGAGAGCGAGAGAGAGAGCAAGAGAGAGCGTGAGCGAGAGCGTGAGAGACAGAGCGAGAGAGAGAGAGCGAGAGAGCAAGAGAGAGCGAGAAAGAGCATGCGAGAAAGCGAGAGAGATCGGGAGAGGGAGCAACAACGAGAGAGAGTGAGAGAGAGCGAGAGCGAGCGCGTGAGAGAGAGCGTTCAAGAGAACGAGCGAGAGAGGGAGAGGGAAAGAGGGTCCGCAAGAAAAAAAAAAGGAGTCATAGAAACTAACTAGTTAGTGCTAAGAGAATAAAAGAAAATTATGAACATGATCAAAAAGAGCAGGTATGTTGTATAGAGAGAACAAGAGGATGAGAGAATCTCAGGGATCTGTCTTTCATACTCAGTGAATGAGAAGAAGCTGTGCATTTCCACCTGGAAGTGATAGATGGAGACTTTTGAAAGGAGAAAAAAAAAAAAAAAGAAGAGTGCTGTCTCCTCATAGCTTTGTTTAGTTTCTACCTGCAATTTTGCTGACAATTTTGAACCACAAAAAAAATCCCACGGTTTGGAGGGGTGACCCTTGCAGCTGAATCCCATAGGAGCATAAATACCTCATTATATCCTTGGCCCATCCTGTGCTTTACTTGAGGCACAATGGCCTGGAGTGTTTACAAACCTTTACCAAACATTTTTCCCTCCTATGTGATTTTGAAAGGGTAGTGCTGTGATATAATCCACTGGCAGTGGTTTTGCACGCGTTGGGTGCAGCTCTAACTCTGCTTTCTTGCTCAAAACTGCTTTTGCATGAGAGGCTTAACTTTGTCCCATTTTGGGGTGTTCTGAGGTGGCTTAGTCCCGTATTTGGTCATTTTTGGGGGTTCTGAGGTGGCTTTGTCCCATTTTGGGGTGTTCTGAGGGGGGTTTGTCCCATATTTGGTCATTTTTGGGGGTTCTGAGGTGGCTTTGTCCCATTTTGGGGTGTTCTGAGGTGGGTTTGTCCCGTATTTGGTCATTTTTGGGGTGTTCTGAGGTGGTTTTCTCCTGTTTTGGGGGGTTCTGCGGTGGATTTGTCCCATTTTGGGGGGTTCTGAGATGGATTGCTTTTTTACCATTTTTTTGCACCCTGATGATGCTCCCAGATTTGCTTTTTCTGTTCCGTTGTTAAATCGTGCAGAACCTATGCAATGATATCACTGGTTGGTGTTGCCCCGGGAATGAGGAATAGCCCTACAATTTGTCAGCGTGTGGTTGCGGCAGCGTTACAAGCAGTGAGGCAATGGTTTCCAAAAGTTTTAATTTATCATTATATGGATGATACTCTTATTTCTTGTCAAACAGCTTTCCAGCTTGACCGAGCTGTTGCTGCAACAACTGCTCCCCGCCGGGTAAGGCCCTTCCTTTTTTTTTCTTTTTTTTTTTTTTTTTTTTTTCTTTTATAATCTCTTTTCTCTTTCATCTTTTTCCTTTTTTTTTGTTCATTTTTTTCTTCTTTTTTTTTTCTTTTTTCCTTTTCCCTATTTTCTTTTTTCTTTCTTCTTTTTTCCTTGTTTTCCCTTTATCTTCTCTTTTCCTTTTTCTGTAATATTTTTCTTTTTCTTCCTTTGTTTTTCCTTTCCCCTTTTTAACCTCCTCTCTCCCCTCCTGTTTTCTTTGGCCCAAGGCCACTGCCCCCGCTTTCCCTTGCCCTTCCCCGCTGGGGAGGGAGGGAGGGAGGGGGGTTACGAGAGAGCGGCTGTTACAGGTCTAAGGGGCCGCCCTGACCCTACCCCGGGACAGGCAGAGCGGCTGGAAAGTGCCCGGCGGGAAAGGCCCTGGGGGGGGAGGGGGTTGGGAAAAACAGGGCAATAAATCCGGTCTGGTGAGGCCGGCACCGAATGTGCGACAGATGCAAAGCAGGAGACAAATAGGAATTGTTTATTTATGTAATTTTTTAAAGGCTTAAGACTCAGAAGCTCATTAAACAAGAATGGGTTTCCTGCTAAGGAGTTTGTTTTTTAGCACCCTCAAAGAGTTTCTGTAGCTAGCAGCTAGGATGCTCAAGTTGAGTGAACTGTCTCCTTTCAGGAGTCTCTTCATTCTGTTAGCACAGTATGAAAGTCCCTTCTTAAATCATCAAAACTTGCCTGGCATCAAAAGCCACTGGCTTTCATGGCAAGATTCTTTATTAGCAAACCAGGGATGATAATCAATTTCAGCAGGCAGAGTGGAACAAAAAAATATGTACATAAATAAAATGGAACAAGGCTCTTGCAGAAAACCAGTGATGACAATCACTGTTGATGAAGGAATGAGTATGACGAGTTCCTGACAGTCAAAAAACAAAGTAAAAGATCTTTAAAGACTTAAAGACAAAGTTGTCATTTCAGAGTTCCCTTTGTTCTTTATTGGTTTTGAGACAGGCTGGAATTGCAAAGGGAACAGTGGATGCCATCTGACAGGGAGTCAGGGTTCTTTGGTTTGCAAGGGCTAGATGTCCAGCTTGAAGGGGCTCCCTGGTCCTTGAGTGCACATTGTTGGCTCATGGTGAGCATTTAATCAGCCCGCACCCCCAAGTTGTTCTCCTCAGGACTGTTCTCAATCCATACCCTGCCCAGCCTGTATTTGTGCTTAGGATTACCCCAAACAAGGTGCAGGACCTTGCACTTGGCTTTGTTGAACTTTGTGAGGTTGGCATGGGCCCATCTCTCAAGCCTGTCAGGGTCCCTCTGGATGATGCCATCCCATCTCATCCCATCCCTCGAGCATTTGGACCACACCACTCAGCCTGAGCACCCTGCTCTAGTTGCAGATGGCCCTGCTGCCTGCAGGGGGGTTGGACCAGATGACCTTGAGAGGTCCCTCCCCACCCAGCCCAGTCTGTGATTGTGTGACCACATCCGCCATGGCCCATCACATCAGCTGGGCTCCATCCTATGAGCCGGGCTCTACCACGACACCCGAGTTCCACCACGCGCTCAGCCCAGCACCAGTTCAGTGACACACCGGTCACCCGACAGCACCGGTTCTGCTGCCAACGGGGCCGCAGTGGGGGCGAAAAAAATCAGCCACGGGTCCCACCACCACCACCACCCCACCACCAGCGTCCCAGCAACCTCCCCTGCCTGGGGGGAGTGTGGAGGGCTGGGGATCCCAAGGATGTCCTGTGGTGGGACGTGGGTAGGTGGGACCTCAAGGACCTCTCATGGTGGGACGTGGGTGGGTGGGATCTCAATGACTTCTCATGGTGGGACGTGGGTGGATGGGATCTCAATGACCTCTTGTGGTGGGAGGTGGGTGGATAGGACCTCAATGACCTCTTGTGGTGGGATGTGGGTGGATGGATCTTTCATGACTTTTTGAGACTAATAAAATTATTAAATTCGCAATACTCAGAATGAATACATATCATACATGGTTTTGAGTTACACATAAAAACAATCTTGCAAAATTCTGTATCTCAAGGTTTCAGAGGGAAATGAAAACTCAGACATTAAAATATTATTTTGCATATATTTTTTTTTCTTCTTATAAAATTGCATTTAATACAATCTCCTGGTCTGAACTCTGAAGTTCATAGTGCAGATTCAAACTTGAGTCGACATTTTATACTACTGTTTTGAGCTACCGCTATTCACTTGCAGTTGCAGTAAGGATCCTTAATAAGAATGTATCTAGAAATGTGCACACACCACACACTCAAAATAATACCAGTTGTGACAGTTTAGGCAACATCACACTACAACAAAAATTAACATGGTCAATGGCATCCTGGCATGCATCAAGAATAGTGTGGCCAGCAGGAGCAGGGAAGTCATTGTGCCCCTGGACTCTGCACTGGTTAGGCTACACCTTGAGGACTGTGTCCAGTTCTGGGCCCCTCAGTTTAAGAAGGACATTGGAAAGGCTTTCTTGATCTAGAGCTTGCTTCTTCCTTTTAAGAGTGACTTGTCTTGTGTAAATTTAGCTTTGCTAGGGAATTGTTATATGGCTGAGCTACACCCAGTAAAAAAGAAATTAAATAAAATTTTGAGCCAGTTCAGATTTAAATAGCAGCAGTTCCTGAGTCCCTGCTTTCCAGCACTATAAAATATTATCTACCCTTTGGAAAACGGGCCTTTTAAAGCCAAGTTAGAGCAGCACTTATCAAACAACTAAGACTCCTTGAAAAATTAGGCTCCCTGTCCCCCCATGTCCCTCATCCCCATGTTCCCTTGTGTTCTGTGTCCCGTGTCCCCCCATGTCCCCTGCTGTCTCCGTGTTCCCCTGCTGTCCCCGTGTCCCCTCTGTCCCTCATCTCTCCCTGTTTCCTGGTGTCCCCCGATGTCCCCATGTCGGTGTCATCATCGTTGTCACCATCACCTGGAAGCCGAGGCAGCGCCCGTAGAAGCAGCCGTTGTGCATGTCCCCCATGTTTCCCCGTGTCCCCCATGTTTCCCTGTGTCCCACCGCCACGCCTGGAATGGGAAATTGGAGCCTGGGATGAGAGAGCTGAATAACTCAAGCTTGTTTTCATTTCATGTTTAATTTCCTGCAGGCTTAGCTCAGTCTTTCCACTCCTTCCACCAGCCTCCCAGGGTTTTATGGGGGAAAAGGGATCAAGAGATATTGCTTCTTGCTTTGCTTTGCTTTTCTTGCCTGTTTTTTGGGGGGGGGGCTTGTTTTGTTTTGTTGTTTCAGGGGATTGGGGTTTTTTTTTCCCCTTTCTTCTCTATTTTGCTTCCTCCTTCTCTTGTTGCTTTCCTGTTCTCCTCTAGACCTGGCTTGGTTTTGTCTGCATCTCAGTTCCCTTCAGCAGCTCTGTCTGTGATTTCCTTGAGTCCCTGCAGCAGGACCCCCCATTTCTGGTTGCATGGTTTGGCTCTGACCCTGGACTAGAAGCTCCTTTGTTCCCTTTCCCTGCTGACTGTGTTGTTCTTTCCTAACCTCTCTCCCCATCCCAGCACTCCTTGCTGAAGCTATTGGGCATTCTGCCATGTCAGATCTCCCTGCTTGGGCTCAATCTCTTACCTAGCCAACCTGAGCTGACCAGTGGGATATTCCATACCATATGACATCAGCTTAACTATAAAGGGAGAGAGCAGGAGGAGGACGGGGGGGCATTCGGCTTTGTCCTCCGAGCAACTGCTACGTGTTCTGGAGCCCTGCTTCCTGGACTTTGCCTGACATTGCCTGCGGACGGGAAGTAGAGAATAACATCTTATCTATCATAACCCACGGCTCTTTTCTTTTGGTCTTATTCTCCCCCTGCGTGCCGTGCTGATGGGCGTTGGAGGGAGTGATAGAAGGGGGGATCCTGTCTGGAGAGTCCGGGGGGGTTTTTTTGGGGGGGAGGGGGGTCTGTTGGTTTCCAGGCTCCGGCAGCAGATTCGGTTCGTTTTGGTTCATTTTGGGGGGGGTCCTCTCTTGGTTCGGGGCTCATTTTTTCGGTTGGTTTTGTGTCGTTTTGTTGGGGTTTTTTCCCTGCCCAAAGTGCTATTTTTTTGTACAAAAAAAAAGGAAAAAAAAAAACAAAACTGGGGGGAAAAAAACAAAAAAAAAAAAGGAAACCAAAACCAAACCCCCCCCGTGGCTACTGGGATGCTCCCGGTGGCTACCGGGTTGCTTTTTGGGTCTGGGGGCTTCGTAGCCACCGGCCCCTCTTCCAGCAAGGAGTGAAGACCCCTCCCCAAATTTCCTGGGACCCTCAAGTCCCCCGGGACCCCCCCAAATCCTCCCAGGACCCCCCCAAAACCTCCCCAAATCCCCTTTGGTTTGGAGGAGGCTCCCGTGGCTACTGGGATGCTCCCGGTGGCTACCGGGTTGCTTTTTGGGTCTGGGGGCTTCGTAGCCACCGGCCCCTCTTCCGTCATCACTGCGTCTCCTGTTTCTCCTTCTACCCCTGCTGTCTCCCGAGGATCCTGCTGAGCACGGGGATCGGCTGCCCAGGGGAGTTTGTGAAGCGAGCTTTTCGTCGGCCATTGCCACCTGAGGACTGAGCTCGCTCCGGAGCGGCCCTGCAGGCGCGGGGAGATCTTCGCGCGCGCCCTCCCTGCTCGCTGGGAGCCGCCAGCCCCTGCCGGCTGGGAGTGAACTGCACCAAAGGGGAAAGTGGTTGCGGCCGAGGGAGGTTGGCACTGGGCTCAAATTATCACAGTAATTTTAGTGAGGGAGGGGAAGAAGAGGTGCAAAAGAGGAGGATGATAGAAATTAAGATGAGCATAAATCAGTCAAGGGTACAAATTCCTATTTTTTCTTTCTCTTTGATCAGAAGTGAAGGAGGCAAGGCTTATCAGAAGAACCATTAAAGATCCAAGTAGTGCTCAACAAAAGACACGAGCAATTTGAAGCTGGAGGGAAAAAAAAACACCAAAGAAACAGGAAAGAAAGGAACAGTATCAGAGTTCAGCAGCAGGGCTGCCCAGGGGACGCCCTCCGTGCTCTTTTGCAATGGGCAGCTGACCACCACTTTCTCGCGGACTCTGACACCACCTTCGATTTAGAGCTGTAGCAGCAGCTAGGCGCCAGGCTCTGGTATGAGCTCCCCTACGGGGACAGGGCAGTGGTAGACTTAGTTTCCACTTGGATAGATTTATTTGATATGCTACAAGAATTTAAAGCAGGCGATGATGGAGAGGTTTCTGAGGGGGACGCTGCTGTGGGGGATTCTACTGAACTAACTGTAAGAGCTGGTGGCAGCCATAGCCCCCCTTTTTCCTTTTCTTTTTGTAATGCTCATGGTTTTCATCCCATTCAATGGCCACCTCCCATTCTGCCCTCTACCCCCCAGATTCTCCAGTAATTACTCTGGGGAATGCATTTGAATCTGAATCTCTTTCTTTCCCTCATTCTTTGGCCCTTTTTGGCTCTTGGTTTGGGGTTGTCTTAATGTTCCCATTTGAACAGAGATGTCTCCCTTCATAAACTTCAGTCATGTCCATTTTTATTTTGTCTTTGAGGAAATCAAAGATCATGTCATATTGTGAGAACCAGAGAAAATGCCTCTGCGAGCAGCTTTTTAGCATCCACAGATACTAATCTGAGGGTCGTACCAAGCTAGGAAGTTTCCTAGTGATGTCCTTAACCTGGGCTCCAGGGAGACAGCAGACTTCCCTGTGAGAAGGGTCTGCCCGGCATATTGGACCCTCTGTTTCTCTCAGAAGGTAGTTGCCTACAACTATAACCTTTTTTTTTTCTTGGGGGGGTGGTTGTGATAGGTGCAGTAGACCATTCTGATGGCGGACACATCTCAGGTGTCCTCCAGACGCCTCTCCTGCGCCCCAACCCCTTCTGGAGCTCCACAACCTTCCCCCGAGCTCCACAATCTTCCCCTGTGGGCTCCAGAAGCTTCTCCTGAGCTCCACAACCTTCTCCTTCAGCTCTAGAACCTTCTCTGTGGGCTCCACTACCTTCTACATGAGCTCCAGAACCACCTCTGTGGGCTCCAGCACCTTCCCCTTGAGCTCTAGAACCTTCCCTGCGGGCTCCATGACCTTCTCCTGAGCTCTACCACCTTCTCTTGAGCTCCCGAACCCTGTATCTTTTTCCTTTTTTTTTGAGAATCCGCGGGAACAAAGTTTGGGAGGGGGGGTGGGGTGGGAAGTTGTGAGGCATTACAAAACTGGGAGCCCAAACGAGCACGAACGCTCTCGAGGAGCCCGCTTGTAGAATTCGTTGCTCAGCTGAGGGAAGGCCCCCTCGGTCTGGGTGACAACGCCGCTGTCACCGCCGCGCTTCCTGACAGATTGACCAGCAGAGCATTGCATTTTCCCATCGGGTCACAGCGGGAAGCGTTAGAGACGCGGTGGGAAACGGGGGCACTGGGACATGTGGGGACAGTGGGAGGGAGACACTGGGGATGTGGAGGGGACAGAGGAGGACATGGAGGGGTGTGGAGGTACTGGGAGGCACGGGGAGCCTGCGATGGGGTTACTGGGAGGCACTGCAGGGGTTCCTGATGGGTACTGGTGTGAGCAGGACACTGGGAGGGTTCCTGGGGGGGGGCAGTTACTGGTGGTTACTGGTGATACTGGGGTGGCCAGGGCACTGGGATGGGTTCCTGAGAAGCTGGTACTGGTGATACTGGTGCTTGAGAAGGTTGATGGTGGGAGAAGTTTGAGGCAGGAGGAAGGGGGAGAAGGTGGGAGAAGGTGGAGAAGGTGGAGGTGGTTGGAGGAAGGAGGAGAAGGTGGGAGAAGGTTGAAGCTGGAGGAAGCTGGAGAAGGTTGAAGATGAAGGAAGCTGGAGGAAGGTGGAGAAGGTGGGAGAAGGTTGAAGGTGGAGGAAGATGGAGGAGGTGGGAGAGGTTGGAGAAGATGACAGGAGGTGGAGAAGACGGGGGAGGGTGGAGAAGATATGGAGAGGCTGGAGTTAAAGTTTTCTATGCATTTCTGTGGCGTTTTGTGTGTCTAAACTCTACAAATGTAGAATGGGAATGATAATCTATTTTGTCCGAGGAAAATGAAACCAAGCCTTGGGATACTCTTTGGTTTGTTTTCTCTGCTTATAAAACAGCCTTTTGCTGCTGTAGAAAAAGGCAGAAACCTTTCACCAGCTCAATTTTTTGCCTTGCGTTCCTAGATGAATGATACAAGCAGAAGATAGATGTCGAGTGCATGGGGCTTTTGTGGCAAAGCTGTGGTAGCTGTTCCTGATGGCCGCCATGGTGGTCTTGATTGCCACTGTCATGGTCTTGTCGGCCGCCGCGGCTCCTTGGTGGCCACCATGATGTTCTTGATGGCCGCCACGACTCACCCATGGCCACCGTGATGTTCTTGGTGGCCTCCCCGACTCACCCGTGGCCACTATGACGTTCTTGAGGGCCACCATGACGCTCTTGATCCCCACCACGGCTCATCCCTGGCCATTATCACGTTCTCCGTGGCCACCACGGGCCTCTTGGTGGCCACCACGGGCTCCTCGATGCGCGCCCGGGGCTTCCTTTGCGCCATGTTGGTGTCCCTCGGTATTCCGGGAGCTGTAGTCGTGGGGCACGGGCCTTCCTGTGACCCATGTTGGTGGCCCTCGGCATGCTCGGAGCTGTAGTCCCGGGTCACCTGGCTATCTGTGCGCCATGTTGGTGTCCCTCGGCATGCCGGGAGATAAAGTCCTGGGGCACGGGGCTTCCTGGGCGCCATGTTAGTGTCCCTCGGTATGCCGGGAGTTGTAGTCCCGGGGCACGGGGCTTCCTGTGCGCCATGTTGGTACTGTAGAGATGAGCTGATTCTCTGCTCAATACAGGTACCACATAGTTGTGCTGCTTTGGTTTTTATAAGCCAATAAAGCTACTGGGTATCTGTTCTATTAGGAACACACACGTATAAATTGGTTGAGCCATGTTAAAGGTAAATATTCTCTCAGTATAGAAGAGCTGCCCTAACACACCAAGATTTGCTGCAAAGCTACGTTTCTATCTATTACAAGAAATTCCCTGAGTAGAGCTCTATTAAACCCACATGCACTGTAATAGAAGGATCAACAGGGCGCTGGCTGAGGAGACCGACATCGATGTGGTAGGCGAGGAGGACGACGAGGAGGACGACGAGGAGCCGCAGCCCCGCCGCCGCTCCTACGCCGAGGACGAGGAGGAAGAGGACGAGGAAGATGTGGGAGACCTCCACGACGACGCCCTGCTGCCGCGGCCGCCTGTGCGCGGAGGAGGCGGAGGCGGCGGCGGCGGTGGGGCGGACGGCGGGGACGGTGCCGGTGGCTCTCGGCCCCCCTCGCGGGGCGGCCCGCAGAAGGCGGCGGCGGGCGGCGTCTCTTACACTATGCATTTGATTATTCCCTAGTCACAGTTTACTGGAGAAATATCTGTAAGGGAGGAGGGAAATGATGGCAGCGTTGGCAACACTTTGGTGGACAAACTATCTCCTGATTTTCTTCTCTGCTTCCAGAATCAGGGCATTAGAAATCTCAGCTATGCTCTTTTCAAATGTCTAGGGAAAGAAACAGAAATCAGGACTTCAGAAGTGAAACATAAAGCATTCACAACATACTATTTTTACTTTTTCCTGATCTTTTTTTTTTTTTTTTTGATGCAATCAACAAAACTCATAAGATACATATAAGATACATAGATAGGATATATATAATAGGATATAGGATATATAGTTAATTCTCCACAGAGCCTTCTCTGATTAATTTGCAAGTCAGTTGCCTCATAAGCAGGCTTTTGCTTTACATGTGAATGACAAAAATGTCTTCTTTATTAAAGAAAAACTATCCTTTATTTTTTCTTCTGTTGAAATGCAATAAGTTAGTTAGCTTATATTCTTGTATTTGAAGTGTTTTAAGTATCTATTGCATATGAATTAGGTATGGCACCAGGAGAGCCTGTATCTTTGGCACCTTCACCATGCACAGAGTGATCCCTTGCTTTGGAATAATGTCGTCTTCTCTGTAAGGATGGGGAAGGAAAAGGTGGGTTTTCCTGGGTAAATAAGACGGAGTGAGCAGAGCAGGGGTTATGTTTACTCATCTAACTGTCAGACCTGGAAGAAAAATCACCACATGGAGATCAGAAAGTTGGGTCAGGTGGTCTTAGAAAGCTTTAAAACTTGTTTCTGGAATCTGAAAGGAATAGAGGATTTTGAAAGCATTATCATTAACCTTTTTGTGACCATCTCTTTGGAGAATGCTGGAGATGTACTAGAAGTATCATAATAAATTCAGTGATACTTTGCACGTCTTTTATAAAAGGATTTTCTCAGACCATGTATTATTCCTTTATTGATGATTCCTGCATTTTAATACGTGTCATGTAGAAGATTGTTCTTAACATTCTCAAATTATTCAATATCAAAGCTGATTTAAGGGAAGAAGATATTGAGGGAGACAGGGCAACTTGTCAGCACTCTCTGGCTTAATATATAACTTGAACTTGTGCCAAGAACCAAACCCAAAGTGTCACATATAACAAATCATTTTATCACATCTCTGTGTAAAATGTATTGCAAAGTTTCCATTGTATTTTATATAAAGTTTTGATACCTCGAAATCTGCTTTTGAAATGGAAACAAAGCTTCAAAGCCAAACTGCATTCCTAAGAACAGGAAGGTATAGAGATATATCATCTGCATATTTTGCACAATAAGTTGTTGGCCTTTTATAATATACACAAATGTAGATACAGAAGGACAGAGTATTTGTACTGTGCCCTGCTTTAAAACAGATATCATATGGCACTACATTTGCTGTTTTCTCTCTATTCCTCCATAGGAAAGGCAGTTTAGTTGAAAAGGTAATTTTGACTGTAGGTTGGTGTCTGGATGTCTGGGATGACTACTTTTGGAGGGGCTTGAGAAGTTAATTTTTCTGAAAAACAAGTGTTTTATCTGTTAGCAGCAGTGATAGCTGTTCTTGGCTTACTTTTTACTGGCCAAAGCAGTATACTGCCATGGTTTCCAAATATCTTTTTCTTTAGAGTAGGCTGGCAGAGCTCTCCAGTGTTAATAATCCTGTAACTGAAAATACAGTGTCTCTGAGACCCAAAATCTGTAAGACTGGGAACATGATGACTTGTGAGTGTGCTTTCCCTTTAGTACCATTGCTTCTCTTCTAAGAGCTTACTCCTGAGAGGAGAAACACACCCAAAATAATAATAATATTTTTTTTTGTTAACTTAGCTACTGCTTTTGGAGTACCATAGTATCATAGAATCAGTCAGGGTTGGAAGAGACCACAGGGATCATCTAGTTCCAACCTTGCTTTTCATCTCCATGGCTGTAAATCAAGAGATCAAAGAAATACTGACAATGCATCCTGTTAAAATGGTGAGTAGAGAGAATTTTCTAAGGGTGATTTGGATTTTAATACATGTGGAAGAACCTGAAAAAAAAACAACATTTTGCCTTACTTATCTGTTTATTTCTCTGTATATCTGGCTTACAGGCACTGATGGCTTCATATTGCAAAGAAAGTTCTTTTCACACTTTGTGCTGGTTGAAGATTTCATTTCTTGTACATCTCTAAAAATACATAGGACCCAAGAGCAGGACCCCAGCCCTCGGTCTTGGTGCCCCTCATCCCATCGGCCTCATCTGAGAGGAAACAGCTTCAAGTTGCCCCCGGGGGGGGAGGTTTAGGTTGGACATGAGGAGATAGGTCTTCTCCAAAAGAGTTGTCCAGGCCTGAGCCAGGCTTCCCAGGGAAGGGGTGGAATCCCCACGATCTCCAAGCCGTGGAGATGTGGTGCTGAGGGACACGGTTCAACGGTCCTCCGTGTCCGCGGTTGGCCCCGACGACCACCACCGTCCCTTCTAAAGTAGCATAGATCCAGTTGCCTTGTCTCTGAAGAGTCAAGCCTGAGCCTTGATTGCATCCACCAAATATAGTGCATATAGCTCTCAGAACTGAGTCTTACAATTGAGGCTTTAATGTAGAAAAGAGCAGGTAAGAGAATGGGGGCATTTGGTTTATGTCTCTTGGGATGCTAACAGCCACAAATAGCTCACTGCCTCGAACAGCAAGGCTTCCTCCAACATGTCATATTTCAGTGTATGGCTTTGCAAGGTCCACTTACCTTTATAAGGATGAGTCCTCAGGCACCAGCACACGCACACAGACGAGAAGCCCTTCCGCTGCCATGACTGCGGGAAGGGCTTCAGGCAAAACTCCACCCTCACCAGACACCGGCGCATCCACACCAGGGAAAAGCCCCACGAGTGTGAGGAGTGTGGGATGAGCTTCATCCAGAGCTCCCACCTGATCCAACACCAGAGGATCCACACTGGGGAGAGGCCCTATGAGTGTGAGGAGTGTGGGAAGGGTTTCAGAGTTTGCTCTGCACTGATCTACCACAAGAGGATCCACACTGGTGAAACAAACAAACAAACAAAGATTCCTCCAAGTTCATCATCCTAACAATAGACCACTTTGAGTGCAGGTTCCATGGGATTTTCTTACCAAGCAGATCTTAAACCATTCATGAAATTCAAGCATTAAGCTACAACTCAAAGTAACAGAACATCTACTTCTGGCTTTAAAATATTGACATTTTTATGAAAAAAAATTTTTAAAAAAATAAATTCATTATTAGCTTTCAGATTTTGCCCATTCAACATTGTCAGAGAAATACCAGCAAAGTGTAGAGATTTTATCTTACATGATTCCCACCAGAAGTTAGGTGTAACTCTGCAGACCACTGCACTGGTGTATACACTCATCACAAAATAATTGCCTTAAGCGACAATTAGCTTGTGCACTATAGTTTAATAGATATGCAAATTACAAAAAGAACCCAATTGTCCTACTGAAAAAAAAGAGCAAGGGAAGACTTTTAGCCATGAGCCTTAGATTACATTTCTTTATATTGCTTTCCTTCCTTTTTATTTTTCTTGTACTGCTTCTTCATTTCACTTGTTGCATTTGTTAGCATATTGCAGATGCATAAGATGAGTTATTTATTTGGCATGTCAGAGATCTTGAAAATACAGATGAATTAAGAATGAATTAAATGAACTTAAGCATACTTCTTAAGTAACTCTTTGCCAAATAGATCTCTAAAACCAAAATGAAAAATAAAATCTTTCCTCATATTGATTTCTTTAACTTTCTCATATTATGTGTCTTCAGGCAGTATATCTGTGGCTTACACAATGGAAAGTATTAGCCTACCTTAACAGATACTTTTCACATCCTTTCTGTAATTTTCAGCTCTCCAGGAAAACCCTGCAGGCGTTCTCGGGCTCTGGAAAGCTGAACGTATGGAATATCTCAGGGGCGCGAGCACGCCCGCTGCCCTCGGTACCTTCTCACCTCTTTACTTTCACTCTTGATGGTGGCTTGATTTCCCCGAGCCTGGAGGGAGCACAGCACTCGTAGGGACAGCACCGTGGCTTTCCACAAAAGATGGGTCTGATTACTATCTGATTTCAACCCTTTCTGGTAAAATTCTGAAAAGTCTCTCACACTTTCCCTAAACTCTGTGACTGCATCTTTTGGGTTCATGATGGCTGATAATGTACCAATGTCATGGCCAATGAGAAAAATCAACTTGTAGGACCAAATTCACCTCTTGACTGACTCGGGTAGACCTAACTGCACTCAGAGATTTTATTCCTGTTAATATCAAAGTCCAGAAACTGACAAAGCTGTATTATTGTCAACCCCTGTAGTGAGGCTGGGAAAGTAGGAATAACAGTTAAGTTAGACCTGTGTGAATAATTCATAGGGAATAATTTATTTGATGAATTGACCTCCTTCTCGGTGCTGGGCTTGTTTTAGGCAGGGTCACAAAGGGTTGCTTGGCTTATAGGTGAGGGGTCTGGCTCAGTCTTTCTAGCAGAGCTAACCCTCCTCAGGAGCTGGTGAAACTGAGGCAAAAAGCTGGGACAGATCATTACTTGCTGGCAGAAGGTGGTGTGCATGGGGAGTGGACAGATCCAGGTGCCATATGGCTGTGGCTGGTGTTGCAGGGTGAACCTATATCCTCATCACAGCTTTGACCTCACTGAGTGATGCAGGCGGAGCCCCACCGCAGCAGTGGAAGAACTGGAATGTTTTCCCAGTGGAAGGCAATGTCTTTGCACAGGGAGGGGAAGGAAGGCTGAGGGGTGTAACCCACCCTCTGCTCCAAGGACAGGGACCTTGGAAGGTGGCAGGTCCTCCAGCTCTGATGGAACAGCTCTTCCTCAGCTTGGAAAGCCCTTAGTGGGCCATGTTCAGTGGGCTGGGAAAGCTGCCTTTCCCCAGTCTTCCCACCAGCATCCCAGCCACTGCCCATTGCTGCCCTGGCTCCCGGGCACCAGTCCTGCCCAGGACGCAAATCCTCTTGCTTAGCTCCTTGCAGATCACACTGAGCACACAATCTCTCTTCTATCCCATTCTCTATCCTGCTCTGTAACCTTGTGCCTGAAGACTGCAGTTGGCATCACCACATGACTTCAAAACCCATCACCTCAACCTCCCAGGTGAGGATGTCACTTCCTTGGTTGACTAATATCAACATTATCACATGTTGCTTTGTTCTAGCATTACACTAATAATAAATTGCCCATGTTGCAGGAAGTGTTTTGACTCAGGGCTCTGCTGTGTGAATCTGGACTTGGCCCGACATCACCTGTGGACGGGAAGTACCGAATTACATCTTATCTATCATAACTGTCGGCTCCTTGCGTCTTATTCTCTCCCTGCGTGCCGTGCTGACAGGGGTTGGGGGTAGTGATAGAAGGGCTTCGTGGGCACCTGGTGCCGTGCCAGGGTCAACCCACCACAGTGCCTTTTTTGGCGCCCAATGTGGGGCACGAGCAGCTTCTTGCTTGCTTGCTTACTTGCTTTAGATATTAATAACAAACTCTTGTGTAGGCCACTGAGTGTGGAGCCTGCCTAATTTACAAGCTTGGTTTCTATTCATGAGGCTGTGTTTACATGTGGTGCTAAATAGTCTTCTCTCCTTTTCTGCCTCTAGTTCAAGTTTGAACTGTTAAGCATTCGGGTTAGGAAAAGCTAATGATAAAACTGAATGTGCAGCTTTAATTATAGTGTGGCATGGACCACAGCCTACACAAAGACTTCTCCAAAAGCATGTTTTATTCTCTAGATTCACATTTTATTCTCTAGTGTTTAGAGCTAAGAAGTTTCTTTTGTATTATTCAGTGGGAAATATTTTTACGGCGTGGGCCACCTTGGGGGGAGTGGAGTGGAAAAAGCACGGGGGGGGGAGGGAGAGAGGGAGAGAGGGAGAGAGGGAGAGAGGGAGAGAGGGAGGGGAGCAGGTGGGAGGCACCCACCCACCTGGGAGCACCCAGGGCCCAGCTCCAGGGCTCCCCAGCCTGGCAGGATGTTCACCTCTGTGCTGGGCTGGCTGGGAGCCGGGTGAACCATGAACCCGCTGGGATGTGCAGCTCGGCCTCTCGGCTTCCCAGTGGCCCCTGCACTACTGTTCTCTGGTCAAAAAATCACTCAGATAAAGTCCTCCCCTTACAAAGATGAATACAGTGATGTTTGTGCTGCTTTCTACCAAGTCTGTGATTTTGCTTCACAGAAACTTCTGTGGGTTTCTCAACAGTCTGAGTATTATTTTCCTTCTAGGAAATCTGTCCCTATATGGCAAGAGAAAGGCCTAGCAACAAAGAAGATTTAGACATACAGCTCCTATTAACCAAATGGGAACTGTTTGTCCACATTTTGTCACACAGGGAACACAAGGGTGCTGTCTCCTTAAGTTTCCAATAGGAGATGCGTCCTAGAAAGTCACCGTTTTCTCAGGTGGCATGGCAAATATTTCACTTCTATTAAATTTATCTGATTTACAGAAAACTCAGACAAAGTATAGAGAGAAAAAAAAAAAAAACATTCTGGCCTGCTGATCCCATTTTCTAGAGCATGGATAAATAGAATATGCAGTAAGGTAGCAGTTCTGAATACCAAGAAAATGAAGAAAGTTTACTGTGTTTTTCTGCCTCAAACTCTTCAATGTCTAAACATCATGCAAAGAATAAATTACAGCTTCTCTAACAGTAAAGATCCTTTCCAAAGATTTTTTAAGAACCTTGGTTTCATTTACAGTGGTGTCTTATATCTAGACAAAGTACTTATAGTTGTGTCCATAAAAATATTGTCTATTCTCAACCTTATCTTCTCTCACCCACCCAGTCCATACACTGTGAAGTCCCCTCTAGAAACTGCATTTTAGTTATGGAACCTCTCAATCCCCATCCAGCCACTCTTGTAGTAAAGAGCACTAATGAAGCATCAGCAGAACACTCGATTTGCTGGTATGCTTTGGCTGCACTGCACTGCTTTGGTAATGTAAAACATCTGTAAACTTGTATGAACTGGACTTGATTGGGTTGGCTCACTGTCAGGCTTATAGCTGCTTCACATTACCAGAGCTGTGCACAAAGTCAAAGTAGACTGGTCTCTCTATTCTAGCTGGTGTGAAACACAGGAGAAAAATCCAGATCAGCTGAGAGTCAGGGCCACTGGCAGTAAACAAATACTATTTCTAATGAGAAAGAATAATTATGTAAAGGTGGCATGAGGGTGCTCAGGGCTCATGTTACCTTCCACGCTCAAAGCAAACAGCTCTGTTCCCACAGTTGCACAATGTTTTTTGTATGCAGGATGAAGTTCTGACACTCTTTTATATTGGTTTGTTTTTTGTTTGGTTGGGTTTTTTTGGTGGTTCTTTTTGTTTGTTGGTTTGATTTGTTTTTTGTTTTTTTGTATATTCTGCAGATTTTATTATAATTGTGTCATTTCTCTCTGGAGCATTAAAATCCAGAGGAAATGGGACATATTTGTTAGGAAAAGGCCATGTTTTAAAATCAAGCATATTACTTAGGCTAAAAAAACCCTACATTAGGGTCACATTGGTTCAGATAATCTGTATCTGAGAAGACAAAGTACCTAACCATACGTTCATGAAAGCAGAAATTACATGCCAGAATAAAACTGCTCAGTGAAGCAGTTAAAGAAAAGCTGTTCTTGTATTGATTTTTTTTTTTCATATGCCTTGGTTCTGGTGGTGAACAAAGAATCACAGTGATCAAAGTGATCACGGGTGCCTGGTATGCACTCTATCAAAGTGATAGCAGATGGCTCTACAGTTGACATCTTCCAGGCTGATGGTATTTTCATACTAACCTTAACTCTCATCATTTTGTTTGCCTTTTGAAAAGTAAAAGTCATCCTGCTCTGAGTTACAGAACAGCAAAATGCACATAAATTGGCAAGGGAGTTCTTTTATTTTTCATATAGGTGATAAATCTGGGAGCCCAAAATCTGCTCTCTTAAATAAAATACTAGTGTATGATTCCTTGAGATGTTGAATTAACCAGTGCTGAAAGGGAAGCATCCAGCTCTTTCTTCAAGTCTTCTGCTCTTTGCTTCCTTGACACTACTCATGGACTATTTATGCTAGGACTGCAAAGACCCCCTAACTATGCACCAGAATATATTACTTAAAGCTTACATGAGAGTCATTTAAAATATATCTTACTCTACAGCTCTGCTTCTTTGATGTCTTACTGACAGCTTTTCCTGATTCAAGAACCTATTTCTGTCCTACCACAGCACTTCTTTTAGTTGGTTTGGGATGCTTTCTGGTTTGTTGGGGAGGGAGGGGGGCTTTCTGGTTTTGTGTGTTTGTTTGTTTAAGGGTGCTCATCTCTTTTCTGTGACTGTAAAAGGAATTAATCTCCTCATTCATTCATTTAGTTTCTTTCTGGGAAGGTGTGAAAAGAAGGCCCCAATTAAATGCTATGGAAGAATTTAGGCTGTATTCTGAACAAAGGATCTTAATTTAAGAACCTGTCTGTGCTTAAAAGAGTATTTAAACTTGTGCAAAAATTCAACTGATAAAACTTAAGTATCTCTTCAGTATTTGTGATCTTGAGTTTACCTGAGATTGTATTTGCATCAAACTTTGATAGACAACTCTAATGTCATGCAGAGAACTTTCAACAACTTTTTCCTTTCAGTTAAAGATCTGGGCAAAGTATAACATAAAGGACTGGCTTTCCCCAGAGTCTCAGTAGCAAACAAAATGGTAAAGACCTTTTCTTGTCAAGTAAGTGACAGTAGTGGCCACCTTTACTATGCCCAGGGCCTTAACACTCTCCTACAGCAAAGAGCCTCAGGACACAAAGCATGCATCACAGAAAGCCCAGTCAGCACAAGCTCAAGGGCATATTTCTCAGCAAGGAAGCTTGTGTTGTGTTGGTGTTAGGTGTTGGGTTGGGTGTTAGGGTGGGTGTTGGTTGTTGGGTTGGGTGTTGGGTGTTCTTGGGTTGTGTGTTGGGTTGGGTGTTGGGTTGGGTGAATGCTGAGTGTTGGGCTGGTGTTGGGTGTTGTTTTGGTGTTGGGTGTTGGGTTGGGTGTTAGGGTGGGTGTCGTGTGTTGTGTTGGGTGTCGTGAGCAGCGCCATCAGAGCACCCCGTTGGGCGGGACAGCGGGAGGTGGCCCCCCCCCCCCCCCCACCCCCCCCCCGTTGAGGATGCCCCTGCTTACTGTAGACGGGGCTGGACTGGATGACCTTTGGAGGTCTCTGCTAATCCTGTAGCACTGCAGAGGTATTTAAGTCATTCAAGCTCAGGGGTGCTATGGACAATAACTTATTTTAGGTATAAAGTGAAATTCCAAGTGAAAGTAATGAAAAGATGTATTTCTACAGTGAAGAAATAACAAGACTAACTAGAAAGAAGAATGTAGTTTCTGCTGAAAATTTTTTGTTACCTGAACATTTTATTTTCATTCTGCTCATGTAGGTACTTTGTAGACCATTTCTGGAAGATTGTGTCTGGTTGCAGGCACCTCAAAAGAAGAATAATGTTGATAAACTGGAGTAAGCTCAGTGAGGGACCTCTGAGCTGGTGGGGGTCTGGAGCATGTACCTTGTGAGGAAAGGCTGAGGAACATGCCTTGTTCTGCCTGGAGAAGAGATGGCTTCAGAGAAAGTTACTGAAAAATAGGTCTAAGCTCTCTACTGTAGTGCATTGGCTGGAAAAAAAGACAGACAACAGTCATAAATCTAGATTAATAATGGGGCTACTAGGAGTTTGTCTTGTTTGGGTTTTTTTAATGCATGACAGCTTTCAAAACACCGTTATAATCCCCCAGTCTTGTTTGTTTTTTAGTTCATTTCAGCTTTCAAAACACACTTTAGGATATTGTACTTTGGTTAACCAGTCATAACTTCCTTCTCAGATGTAAATTAAGCACAACGGTAAGTTGTAAACATTGTATGCAGACGTAAGGGTTTAATATTCTTACATGGATACTGCTAATTCTATAGATACTGGGAAGCTGGATTTTGGAGAAGCTGACAGAGCAGAATCACCTATATTAGGTTATAATTATTGTTATTGTGTAGAAAATCTACAAGATAGGCCAGAGATTCAAGGATAATTACAACATCCCTTCACCAATTTACTGACTTGTACTTACGTTTCAAGTTTTCCTAAAGTTTGCATGTTAGGCTAGAGTGACCTTCTGTGGAAAGCATGTTAGGCCAGTTTCATTCTTTACTGTTGCAATTATCTCCTGCTTTCCCTGTGGTACCTCCTAGTCATGTTTAATTGCATAGCAAAAAATGTTATAATGAGGCACAAATACGAGGTTAAATATATGTAGCTAGATTACCTGAAAACAGGGAAACTGAAGTTCAATTATCTTCCTCAAATACAACAGAAACTTGAATCTCATCTTCCATCAGCCCATTATTAATGAAAATTACAAGAATATGTATTTTCCTCCAGAACAATAGCATTTACCTGTAGAATAACTTTATAATAACCAAGGCAACATGAAGAATCTTAGACCACATTTGTCAGAAAGTAATAGGGATGATAGGCCTAAATCTTCCATAAAATGATCACTGGATGATCAGATGAAATTATCTCTGGTCAGTCTCAATTTATCTGGATACAAAGTTTATCTCTGCTGGATTTAGTTTTTTCTATATAGCCACTAAATGCTCAGATGTCCCCATATGTCTGCTGTAGTACAGTGGCTGTTGGCACACTACCCTCTCATATCTCTTGAATATTTGCTACAGTTTGGGGTGGTTTTTTTATTTATAATATATAATACCATTATGAGAGTGTCCCAACCCTTGTGCTTCCTGTTCTGCATCACTGCAGGACTTCTTGTTATCAGATGTTTCTCAGGAACTCCCTAAAGATGTGCACAGTGAAATGTTTTTAGTTGCCCATTTCTGTAATTGAGATACAGTAAGAATGTTTGAGATGCTCAGTAGATACTCAGACTGCAGCCAAACGGCTGAATAGAAATGATGTAAAAATAAATTACAAGTTTTGTCCAGTTAAGGCATACTTTGCATTTTAGTACAGGAGCATCATAAGGATCACAAACTTTGTTGTCTGTATGCCTTGTTTGTTCTGGTTTTGAGTGTGAAGGAAGTCTTTGAAGTATTTGATTACACTCACAGAAAACCTACTTCTTACTAAGGCTCTGTTTTATAAATGTGTTAAACACAAGCATATTTTGAAATAAGAGAGACCTGAAAATATCCTGAAGACAGATGGAAAGCCTGAGGTACTGAGGTACCTGAGCAGGTACTTCAATTTTTGTCATATTGAGAATTCAAAACCCTTTTATACCACTACAGAGTAGATGGATAGAGATGGAAGTGGATAAAAGAACTTAAGTGTTTCAGTAGTACCATATAATAATATAATTCTCTTCTTTTGATTCCAGTCTTTAAGAAACTACACTTTTAACCTTTCTTTTATAACTCCTTCTGCATGTCCTGAAAGTGGTGGACAGGGTGGGGTTCCTCAGGTAGGAGCTAGGCAGCTGCTTGTAGCTTCTAGTGTGTGCATCTTCTTAATTATAGAGTTCTCCCTACACATGGGAAGGTTTTACAGAGATCCTGCAGCAATGCTTTGACAGGAGTTCAAATTGTTTTCAGGGGCCTAAAATGTTACACAAGGGAACTTAAGGTTCTGTTATCTCAGTTGCAGCTTAATCTCTGACTCCTACCACTAATACTAGTATAGGTGCAGCCCTCGTGTTTACCCTTGGACTGCAGGCTGAATGGTAGAGCTGGCACGTGTTTTTGAGACCAACAATTGCATAGACATACCTCATCTTCCATCATGTAATTTCTATTGTGGCCACATAAGCTGGCGCAAGGGATCAGAAAGAAAGAGAGGAGAATCGATGAGATCCCCCTCGGACCAGAGTGCCCACAAGGCTACGCTAGGGGCAGCCACCGCTGCAGTCTCTGCTTTCACAATGCAGATCGATTTCTGTAAGAGTGACTCAGGAAGCTTTGCAAATATGTTTATCGTTGTAGTTGGTGTGAGTCTTCACTGCATACTCTGCCTCTGATCCCTGTGGCTCTACAGCATGAATTAGTATTTATTTATTTTGAGATCCCTCAGACAACTTTACCAAATGAATATATGTGCAGATATACTGAGTATAAAAAAACCCCGAAAACAACAACCAACCAAAAAAAACAAACCGTGAGACAGGCTCATACTGTCTTTTGGGAGAACCTTTCCTATGGCTGAAACCTGGGTGTGGCCCAACTCAGCAGTTTTAAGGTATCTCAATTAAATATTAGATATTTTTTTTTATATTGTCTGAGATTATATTCCTGTTTTTCAGATAAAGCAGGTACTAGTACTCTGTCAAAGAAGGTTCCCACTTTTAAATCATGTTATTTGGATTTTATAACTATTTACTATCTCTGAAATAACTGGTATTTTTTTGCCTTAAATTCATTCAATGTTTTTATAACACTAATTTGCTCATCATTCTGGAGAAAGGATCACAGCACAGCACTAAAATAGGGACGCAGATATTAATTAAAATGTCTTCTGTGCTCAAATTTGCTTTGATGGGAGTGTCTCATCAAGGTTAGACATCTCCAGATTAAAACAAAACCAAAAAAAAAAAAAAAGAGAAAGAAAAACACCAGTGAACTTGAATGCCACTATTATCAGAGCAACTTGAGGTGGAGGAATAAACCAAAAAAAAAAGCCCCAGCACCAAGCAAGACTCAGCAGAGAACAGGTTTTGTGCCCTCCCAGCTATGGTTGTGATTACAGGCAAAGGGCAGAGTTAAACTCTGGCTTCCATCTGCTCAGCTAAAGCAAATGTGAAGCCAATTGTTTGAGTAACTGCATGCTAAGGAAGGAGAAAGTGTCTAGGGAAGGTTGATACAAGGGAGGAGGGATGATGGCAGTGGGAAGGAAAAGAGAGGGGAACTCTTATAAGTGATTCTAAAGAATTGTATTTATTCTCTCTAAAATTAATCTATGGGAGGGGGTTTTGTTTGTTTTAAAGATCCACTTTAGACTAGTTGTAACCAGTCAGCTGTTGTTCACTTTATGTGTCTTGTTCTGCTCAGGGAGTCTCTGTTGCACAACAGGACATTCATGGACCAGGCTTCACTGAAACACAGTTTGTGGCCCAAACATAAGGATCACTTGGTTGCAGCTATCAGCAGCTGATCAACCTAATTTGTTTTAAATTAATACATACCAGAGTTTACTCGAGAGAGTCCAAGGATGCTGAAAGGACTGGAACACATGCCTGATGAGGAGAGGCTGATGTGGGGCTCTTTAATCTGGAGAAGACTGAGAGGGGACTTGATAAATGTTTACAAATATCTGAGGGCTAAGTGTCGGGGAGGATCTCTGTCCCTCCCTGGAATTTTGTATGCTATGGACTCAAATCTGGGCCATTCTTCCCAGAAGTCTTTCATTTAACAACATATGTAACCTACTCGGAATGACACTTCTACCTGTGGGGATTCATCTCAGGTATAATAAGAATGGAACCAGGTAACAACCATAGCAGGCCAGACCAAAAGATCCTTCAGCCCAATAGTGTGGACAGCAACAGATTCTTAGGTAAGGAGCATAAAAGCCAGGGGAAATATGGAATTATGCATTGTTTTATCCAGCTACAGAAGGAATAAGAAAAACAGTGAAACAGACAAATAAAGTAAATATCAAATTTATAACAAGCCTTCATTCAGTATGATCCCATTTTAACTTAAAAAGCCTGGCTGTAGACGTTATGTAACCAGGTTTTCTTTCTACCAGAATTACAGATTTGAAGATCGTTTGCCTTATGTAACACTTATTTTAGCTGAACTACGACTGGAAAGTCATTGTAGCAGCTCCTTAAGCTTTTCTGCCCGTGTATTTACTATACAAAGGAAAGCCAAGATGCTGCTTCGGCGATGTGGCATCTGAACAGATATATAAACCTCTTCCTTTTCAGCAAGTGGACTGATCCTTTGTATAGACTTGCCTGAGAGGGTTATCTATGGCACTGGACATTAAAGTTTGTAGGGACTGAAAGTAACAGCAGCTTCTTCCTTGAAGTGCCCTGTCCCAAGGTAGTGGCTGCTAGTCTGTCTTGATCCTGGAACAAGTTCTAAGGATTGAGCCTTGACCTGAGACAAACGGGCCCAATTGTAAGCATGGAGACAGCTTCTATTTCTCTTCTTCCCTTAGATGCTATGCAAAACCATATACTCATACAGTCAAGACAGTTTTCAGTGAAAATGGACAATAACAAAAAAGTTAAAAGAACCAACTCCCTCCAAGTAATAAAATGTTGAGTGATAGTTATTGTCAATAGAAATAAGAGAAGATTTTACTGCTCTATGTATTTTCTTGAGATTCTGAAATGTTGTCTTTAGTTTCAATATAACTTCTAAGTAATTTTTTTTTTTCTGGAGAAACCTTTTCACTATAACACAATTATGCCATTTAGCATTTGTTAATTGTCCCCGTCCCTTCCATTGCGGTATGTTATGATCACACAAGTAGTTGGATAAATGAGGGGAGTGCAGTCGATGTGGAATTTCTTGACTTCAGCAAGGCTTTTGATGCTGTCTCCTTTTGTATACTCACAGCTAAACTTAAGAAGTTCAGATTGAGTGATTGCGCCACTGCACAAGTGTATTGGGAACTAGCTGAAGGACAGAGCCCAGAGAATTGTGGTCGCTGAAGCAGAGTCTAGCTGGAGGCCTGTGACTAGTGTCATCCCCCAGGGGTCAGTAGTGGGAAAGGGCGGGGGTTGGGGACACGCACAGAGGGGACGGAAACTGCCCCGGTGATTGATTTTCCATCCAGACACTCAAATATGTCACCCAGGAAAGGAGTTGCAAGCCCAGATTTATCCTCTGCTTGGTCTGGGGACCATCAATCCCCACCCATCCCTGGCCAACAGCCCCATCTTCCCACTGCAGTGCCCATCCCATCGTGCCGGGGAAGGGGATCCAGGCAAAGAGACTCATACCCAGGCTCCTAACGAAGGCAATTAGAAGGGAAAAGAATCATAAGGAATCCAACTTGATTGAAAAGGTTACTTTTGCTTCAGTCTCTAAATTTCCTTCTTTGTTGTGGTTACTTGTTCACAGATATTCTTGCATGGCAACTGCAATTGTACAATGGACTTTTAATTACCTCTTTTCTAGTGAGTTACCTTCTGTAGAGAGGCAGGAAGAATATGATGTCATTTGAAAGGAATAATGAACGAAGCCTTGTGTTTAAAAAGTATTTGTTACAATGAGAAGAAGACTGTCTTGTGAGTGTGCATGCCAAGAAAAGAGGGGTGTCTACTACCTTAGGAAAGCTATTATTGACTGATTATTGTTCTCAGACACCTTAAAAAAATGAGATTCTATTACCTTACAGGTAACCTATTGGACTGTCTACATTTGAAAGTTTTTTGAGCATGCAATTTAAATGGCCTTGTTTTAATTTGAACCCATTAATTACTGTTTAACTTGTAAGCTAATATATTTTTTATTTTCTATGCAGAAACCTGTTATCTATTATCACACCTACTTGTCTGCATACCTATCTACTAATTTTTGCCCTACCAACTTCAGGTCAACATTTTAAGCATTTTTATTCCAGATTATTACGTGCAAATCAGTTTGTCCTCCTTTGTCCCACACATGAAATACAGCTGGGGCCTTTATAATTTTCCCAGTTCCTTGGAGTAGATTTGCTCCACTGTTAGGTTACCTGAGATTGACTTTTGGTTTGATATGGTCCCTCTTACCTTAGCGGATCCTGTTCTTGGTGCTAAAGTCAGGCAAGAAACAGAACCAGCAGAAGAAAGGAACTATAATTTCAATGAATAGATCTATTTAAGGTTTTGTTCCAGCTGCTTGTATAGGAAAAGGCTGTCAAGGGCCAAGAGATCCAAAAGGATTATAAAGAAGTGGTGCAGTGTCTACCTTGCACTGAGAAATGTGCTTAACATGAGAAGTCCTCCAATAGATAATTGTAGAGGGAGATGTCTGGGAAGAACTGAGATGACAGGGAAGAGCTGGGTGTGTTCCTTAACCTTCATCTCTTATTGAAAAGCATTTGAAACTTATCAGAAAGGAGTGGGAGAAGTAGTTCATTTAGTTGAACAGCATTGGTTTAGGAGCTCTTGAAAAGAGCCTGTTCTGATGGACTTTTCTGCCAGCGAATGCACGTATTGGGCTTGGACAGGCTACAGATAACGTGTACAGCAGAGGCATGAAGAGTGCCAAATCCAACCACTTCCAAACAAATCCAGCAACTGCTGACAGAATATTCCTTTTTAGACCCAGTATAATGTTAAGCATGTTCAGATTAAGGGCTTTAGGCCCATCTATGAGATTTTTGCAAAGTATAGCTTCTGAGACAGATAATTTTTAAAAGACTAAAGGCCTTGGGAGAAGAAATTTTTTAACATACCTGATTGTAATATGATAGAATTTCAAAAGATTAGAAATCTTGTAGAGCAGAACTGCTCCTGGCTCAGCAACAATCACCTGCTCAATTCTAACCTGCAGCAGAAAGCATCCTTGGGGTCAAACACTTCAAAAACCAACCTCTGTAATTTTACATGCAACATACACCTGATTTTTGGGAAATACATTGAGCTAGAAATACATTTTACTTTGGATTTATAGACTACATGGGCAGGCAACTTTTGACAGCAGTGTCACCATCTTGCTTGTTTGTAGCGCCAGGGGAGCTTGAGGAGGTTGACAATGGACCAGCTGCTCTCCTCGAACCCGAACTCCTCCCCATCATAAATGCCCACCAGGCTGCTTTGCGTCGGGGCGACCGAGAGGCCTCGAGGAACGGGGCGGAAAAACAAAACCCAAGGTAATTTCATGAAAGGTAGAGGTTGTGTTGAGCAAAACTACTTGATTTTGACTTCCCCAGGCGACCTCGCTGTGCTTTGATAAGGGCGAGCAATTAAAGGCTGGATGTGGCGAGGGGCATTAGTTCTTGAACAGACAAGATACAGCAGCAAAGCTATGCCCAGGAAAGTATTGAGAGCGCTGACACTTTACTACATCGTAGTTATAAATTTACTTTTTCTTTTTGTATCTTTTCTTAAAACCATATCCCTGGCCTACAGAAGTTAGGGAACATGCTTCAAAAAAGCCTTTTAGTTACCAGAAATATTTTTTCACAACACTATAAACATAATATATGTAAGATAATGATATTAACACAGGAATGTGCAGTCAGGTTCATGGAATCCAAGGCTTTAGAAGAAACCTTTTTCTTACTTGAAAATGAGGACAGTCTAATAAGAGCTACTTTACTTGACCAACAGGCTGACAATGCATGCAGAAGGCTACTGCATTCTAGTGAGGAGCTTCTTTGGATGCAAATTTGATTGATCTGTGCCAGATTACAGAAGGCTGGTCTTTCCCTCCAGTTCAAGTGATGATGATGTATCAGATGACGTGTCTGTGTAAGCAAGTTAACGGCTTGGATGGCAGTATGTAAGAAGGTGCACACTTCTGTAGCTGTGCTAAATATGGGCTGTAGCCTCTTCTGACCGCTCTTGATGCCTATCTTGGCTTGTGGCCACTGCCCAGGTGCTCAGCAAAGCACTCCCCGGAACGCCACAGGAACCCTTGTCTGCAAGGAGGAGGACCTAGGGAATGACGGGCTGGCCAGCCTCCTGTCAGTGCCTGGGAAGATGGTGGAGCACATCACCCTGGAAACCACTTCCAAACACACTGAGGACAAGAAAGCGGCTGGGCGGAGACAGCTCAGTGTAACAAAGAGGAAATCCTGCCTTGGCAGCCGGGCAACCTTCTCTGACCGGCTATTCCAGAACAATAATTTCTATTGCTTACTACTAATAATACTTTAATGCTTAAAATACATAATATTCTTTGGTCCCCAAAGATTCTTTAAATAACAGTTATTAAAGAATGACTCTGGGAAAGACTTCCCAAGCCCAGAACCCCTGGTAGCTGGGTTCCTGAGATCTCTGTCTAATGAGGCATGGTGACCTGGCCAAGGCAGTGTACACAAAAGGAAATTAGTATCACTTAAAAAAAGGAAATTTGCTGTTTGGCTTAATTACATCTGTGTGCTGCGAGAATTTTGTAAAGTTGGCAAAGCCGACCAAAAAATGTACAAAGGTTTGCAAAGCAGACAAAAAAATGTACAAAAGTTTGCAAAGCTGACAAAAAAATGTCCAAAAGTTTGCAAAGCTGACAGAAAAATGTATAAAGTTTGCAAAGCCCACCAAAAAATGTACAAAGGTTTGCAAAGCAGACAAAAAAAGACGTTTAAAGTTTGCAAAGCTGACAAAAAAATGTATAAAGTTTGCAAAGCCCACCAAAAAATGTACAAAAGTTTGCAAAGCTGACAAAAAAGTCTATTCTTACTAGTTGAGGTTTTGCTGTTGTGAATGCTACTGCCATCTGGTTGGCAAAGTTTAAAATAAAAGACATTTAACTTCTAACCACAGATTTCTGTGGATGGATGTTGTTCGGTTCTTTTCTCACAGACTTTGAAAGGTACTTAAAGCACAGTAGTTCTCTTTGAGGATCTGGATCCTAACATACTAGCTGATACTACACCTACTGAAGTGAACAGTGATACTCCCACTAGCTATATAATCTGATTTTTTCCTCTCTTTTTTTCCTTGTAAATAGAAATGTGAACATCAAAACATTTGCAGCCAAGCTGCACTTTTTTTCTACTACAAAAAGACTTCATGCAGAAGTTGTTTTTTTTCTACTAAGAACTAGATTCTTAAACACTTATCCCAACTTTTTGAATTGAAGTCTTATTAACTTAATTCACCTTAATCTCAGTAAGTCAAGGACATGGTGAGATCTGTCCTAGCTCAGGCTGCAGTTGTGTTTGTGTAGAAATGTACAACCCAAACAGAGGTGAGGAGTTGGTGGAGATATTGGAATGGCTGTGGGGAAGTTTACGCTTGAGGTGAGGAGAAAGTTCTTCACAGAGAGTTGTTAGCCATTGGAATGGGCTGCCCAGGGAGGTGGTTGAGTCACTGTCCCTGGACGTGTTCAAGAGGGGACTGGATGTGGCACTTGGTGCCATGGTTTAGTGGTCATGAGGTCTTGGGTGACAGGTCGGACTTGATGATCTTTGAGGTCTTTTCCAACCTTATTGATTCCATGATTCTAATACCTCCAGGTCCCTCTTCAAATTGCAGTTCTCCAGTAACACATCCCCAAGCGGTCTTGTATCCCCATTTTGCTTTTCTTTTATCCAATTTGTAAGCCCAGTTTTAGCACAAATCAAACCCCCTTGCGTTCCAGCTGATCCTCAGGTAGCAGAGGGTCTGGGGGCGGCTGGGCTTGATTCCTGACATACAGCAGATAACAAGACACAATTCACTCAACCGGTTGTTGTTGTTTGTTGAATTAAGTTCTTCTCACTACATTTTAGCCATTTACAGCATAGGTGTTTCAATATAACTGCTTGCCTGGAGTCCCTTTCCACTTTAGAGAGATAGAATGGGGGGAAAAAAAAAGTAAATGTTCCATCAAATAAAGTCAAAGAAATAATTTTGGAAGATATGTTGTAAGGGATTGTTCTTCTAATATATTAGATACCCTCTCGTGAGCTGTTGAGCATTTTTGTGCTTGTTACCATTACAAGGACAGGAAGAGCTTGATGGGATGTAGTACCAAGCACAGGTCTGGTTTTGGAGTTTGCCTTTTCCTTCCCCTTTCTCCTTCTGACATGAATGAGAAAAGTGAGCTTTTGGTTTAAAAATAACTGTGGTGACCGAGGCGCCCCCCATCACCTCTTGTACCCCATGACGACGCCATCAACCCCCCCCCTGCGGCCATTTTGAAGGTAGTTTCGGGTGCTCGGGGGTCGAGGCGGCCGCCATGACACCTCCTACCCCCTGATGACATCATCAACCCCCATCCGGCGGCCATTTTGAAAGCCGTTCGGGGCGGTTTGAGGTCGAGGCGGCCGCCATGACATCTTGTAACCCATGATGACGTCATCAGACCCCCCCCGGCAGCCATTTTGAAGGTAGCTTCGGATGCTCGGGGGTGTTTTAGTTTGAGTGAGCAGCTTGTGGTGACTCACTCAGGGCACTGAATTTGGGCAGCACACATCTATACTGTGAATTCAAGTTTTGTCTTTAGCAGCTTCTTTGGAATTTTTGTGGGTCATGTTCAGTGCTCAGTGTGCACTTTCTGCAGGTTGCTGCAGAGGAGGTACTGCCCTGGCAGCAAAGCTATACAGATATAGCAACATCATGTAAAATCCATATGTATACAGTTTGCTATCTGCATTATGACCGTGTCAGCCATGTTGCTCCTTTTCCTTGCTAAGAGCGAGCGTGGCTCTTAATGAAGTGAGAATTCAAACAATGGAATTTTGAGGCCATTTTTTAAGGATAAATGAGTACAGCTTTGTCAGGGACAAACATGAGATGATGGGCTTTGCTAGAACAGAAAACGAGCAATTGAGGAAGGGGGTGGTTTGGGTTGTTTTTTCGGGGTTTTTTTTCCCCTTTTTTTCCTTTTTTATCCCTTTATTTCCTTTTTTTTAATTCCTTTTATTCCATTTATTCCTTTTATTCTTTTTTCCATTTATTCCTTTTTAATAGGCATAGAAGTTGCTTCCAGTTTCAACCACACACCAGCCCGCAAGTCCTTACAGCCAGCAGTGCTGCTGTAATATCAAGAAGCTGTTTTAGAAAACCCATTGTGCAAAGTCAAATATATGCAGGTTTAATGAAGCTGTATGCTTACTACAGAATTGTAGCTGTGACAGCAAAGAGCTCAGCATACTAATTGCTCAAATATTTCTCAGTTTCACAGAAGGTACCAGGCAATTGAATGCACTGTAAGAGTTCTCAAATTGCTTCTACATGGCTTAAAGAGGGTCTCTGGGCTCTTCCCCCCTTTGGTACTGCCTTGCCAGAAATTGCTTAGTTTGGCTCGGGTCCTCTTTCGGTTCCTTCCTCGGAGCACCCAAGAAGGACTTTGTCCGTTCTGCCTTCGATCCGGTCTGTGTGTTCCTGAACCCGGTACCAGAATACAGCTCCTCAACACAGTTCCTGTCTGCTGCGGGGCCCAGTCTGGGACTCCCCCGGTGCCTGCTCATCAGAGGTGATGGTGATGTAATTACCATCAGGGGGGTTGGGGTCGATACTGGTATTGTAACACTGCTTCTGTACAGATAAGACTAATTTTGAAATAGGTCTCTGACTGCTGCTTGTATCTCGCATAATTCTGTCAGTATAAGAGATGTATGATACCATTTTTCCTCCTGCTGGATTTATTTTTCTCTTGAAATATAAACAGTTTGCTTACCAGAAGACAGCGTGAATATTACGACATTCAAACACAATAAATCTTAATAAGAGTTTCAAATAGTTTTATGTGCTGATGGACTTGAGAGGGATTATTTTATGGTCACAAAACATTTTATTATGGATGGACAACATTTGCCTATGTCCCAGAGGTCTTACAAACAACAACAAAAAAATAAATTGTTATTTAACTTAATTGGAAATAATTAATATTGATCACTTCTAACATCAAATTCCCAGACTGGGATCTGTTTTCTCCACCCCACTTCCCATCATATATTCCTGTTTGCTTACTCAGTCCACCTGAGAAATAGGAGGTAGAAATACTGCTTTAATCAGCAGTTTTAGGACTCACTACAGAATATTGCTGACTGGGAATGGTTAAGATTGTCAGATTCAAAGCAGATGTCTAACAAGTCCTAGTCAAGTTCTGAGTTAACTCAATTCCCATTTTTACACCACCTCCTGAGGATAACAGCAAGATTATCAAATATAGCAAGGCACACTTTATGCAAGCCCTCCAAGCCCTTTAGCCCATTGGATACAAGAGTAAGGCAAAACCAGATTGTTCTTGTTCTGCTTCTGGTCATAATTCTAAGTGGAACATATTGAAGCCAGAATAAAAAAATGTAGCAACACTAATTTCATATACATAATAAAAAATATATATCAAGTATACCTCTCTGGGCAACCTGGGCCAATGTTACACCACCCTTGTTAAAAATGTCTTCCTTTTATCTAGTCTCAGTCTCCTCTCTTTTAGTTTAAAGCCATTACCCCTTGTCCTGCTGCAACAGACCCTGCTAAAAAGATTATCCCATCTTTCTTTAAAGATTGAAAGGCTCCAGTAAGGTCTCCTTAGAGCTTTCTTTTTCTCCAGGCTAAACAACCCCAACTCTCTCAGCCTTTCTTCATCAGAGAAGGTATAGAGCTGTGAGCTAAAGAAAGCAGAAGAGAGCCACAGAATTTGAAGCACAGGAAGGGGAGGAAGTTTGAACACAGAAATAAAATATCTAGTCAAATGCTAAGCAGTGTTGAACAAAAGTATTTTCTGGTTCCCCCATAAACTTGTCTTTTATCTTAATCTGTTGTTGCCTTGTTCTGGCCAACAACAGAGCATTCTGTATTCTAATATTCTGTATTCTGATAGCTTGGGGTTTAGCAAGATGCTATTTTTCCATTACACACTACAGAAATTAAGTTATAAAGGGGTTATAAAACTTAACTGTTGTTGGGGGCCCGGTGGCGCCGGGCCCGGTGTGGCGTGGGCTCTGCCGGCCCCGGGCGAGGGCCCCTCGGGGGCTGCGGGGTCCGGGGAGGGGGTTCCGCCGGCGGGAGGGTCCGGGGGACACAGACGGGCTGAGGGAGCGGGACCCTCACCCCCGCCGGGCACGTGGCACCCACCCGGGCACGAGGCTCCGGGAGGACCGGTGCGAACGGGGGTATCCTGGTGCAATTCGGGGGGGGGGTCCGGGTGCAGCCGGGGGGGGGGCCTGCTGCAACGGGGGGGGGATTTAATTCTAAATTTAATGACCTAAGAGGTCATCTCCCCTTGATTTGTATTTCACTTCATTTTTACTTAAATTAGACTTAGGATGGCTCTGACAAATATTCCTCTCCATGGAAAAAATTGCTTCTACTGGAGAGAAAATTTTAGATTATTGTGTCTTTTCAAATTAATCAGAGTTGTTAAAAGATCCCCCTGTCTTTATCTAGACATGAGTTTTTAATCTTTTCTCCCTCAGGGTAACTTTATCTTAATCAAGTTTGAATGGAAGAAGAGATAGTTAAGACCGTCCACGTGCTGTTCCTCACAAGCCCAGGTCGCTGCTGTTCCTCACGAGACCAGCTCCGTGCTGTTCCTCACGAGACCAGCTCCGTGCTGTTCCTCACGAGACCAGCTCCGTGCTGCTCCTCACGAGACCAGCTCCGTGGTGTTCCTCACGAGACCAGCTCCGTGCTGCTCCTCACGAGACCAGCTCCGTGCTGCTCCTCATGATGCCAGCCCCGCGGTGTTCCTCACGATACCAGCTCCGTCCTGCTCCTCACTAGACCCGCTCAGTGCTGTTCATTTTTCACCAACAAAAGTTTCTAATGGGAACCATCACCACCTTGCATTTATTAATTTGAGGATGTGTAGTCCTGACATTGCCCTCTCTCTGGAAGGAAACAAACACTTGCATCTCAACATTTCAAAAGTCCTGCAGGTTTGAAAGCCAACAGGGTATATAACCTTAGAGTGAGAACTGAAGGTCATATTTTCTTCCAGTATTAAATGGTTGTATTCTGAAATGAGGGCTGAGAGAGAAAATTTGGCTAAAGAATTGGCTGGAGCCTGAACACCAGATGTGCCAACTTCCTCTTCTTCTAGCTCAGGTGAGGAAGAGGACTTAAGGGGGCGTGATGACGTAGGCGGCGACAAACTATCTGACACAGACTGGTTGCCTAGACGCATTAACACATGGAGAAGAGCAACATCAAAAACACGCTCAACACTACTAAATAAACACAAGGGCAGAGTTTAACCATGGATGACAATTAAACAAAAGTTACATGAACAATTTTTAGATTTTGCAGACAGCCGGAAGAGGGCTATAGCGGGTTTTCATTTGCATGCGGCTATGGGAGCCGTAGTCCCGGGGCACGGGGCTTCCTGGGCCCCATGTTGGTGTCCCTCGGCATGCCAGGAGCTGTAGTCCTGGGGCACGGGGCTTCTTGTGAGCCATGTTTGTGCCCATGGCGTGCCAGCAGCTGTAGTCGTGGGGTACGAGTCTTCCTGGGCACCATGTTGGTGGCTCTACGCATGCTGGGAGATGTAGTCCTAGGGCACGGGGCTACCTGTGCGCCATGTTGGTGTCCCTCGGCATGCCGGGACCTGTAGTCCCGGGGCACGGGGCTTCCGTGAATACAGAATTAATGTGAAGCATAACCTTTAGCTCTGCACTTCCACAATAATTCAGTGCTGAACTATAAATATTTGATCTGTTGCTCTTCTGAGTGAAATGGGTTTGTTGTGCTCATCTGCAGAGTTATCAATTATTCCCAAGTATATTTACTGCTGATTAAACGACTTGAAAAGCACCTTTTTCTTCTGATGCTACTATGTGATATTTAGTGTGTAAACATGGAAATCAACTGTCCCCAGCACTAAGATTAACCCTTTATCTTGGGAAGAAAACCCAGCCCAGGCTGAGTGAGGTATTTGTGGCAGCATTCACCTCTAAAGCTGCAGCAGGGTGGGTAGAGCTGATGCTTTTCTGAATTAAGTCTCATGCTGAAGTCCTGTGACAAGGCCAGGACTCAGATTGTCAGCAGGCACATCTCTTCTGGGTCATGGACACTGTGATGAGTCCATGTGTTCCATAACCCTGGCAGGGCTGGGACATTTACTCATTAAGAGATACAAGCACTCCAGACAGTCACACGGGCAGATTACTTGGCCATATTTATACTGCTATTTTTTTCTTCTTTTCTTCTTTTCTTTCTTGTTTATTTTTCTTTTTTCTTTTTTTTTCTATATTTTAACTTTTTTCCTTTCTTCTTTCCTTTTTTTTCTTATTTCTTTCTTTTTTCTTTCTTTCTCTCTTTTTCTTTCTTTTTTCCTTTTTTTCTTTCTTTTTTTCTTTCTTTTTTCTTTTTCACCTTTCCCTTTCCCTTTTCTTTTCCTTTTCTTTTCTTCTCCTTTTGCTGCATGCAGTAATTCAGGGAAGGATGGATGGATGGATGGATGGATGGACAAAAATCTGTCATTTTCTGTTGGGGTCTGCATTCTACTATACTGACTCAGGCAATCCATCCACCTTAAGCAACTATTACAAGACTTTTCATGAGTGGGAAAACCTTCATCACTTATATATGGGGAACTTGCTTATGGGAAGGCTTCCATTTAACTGGAATTAAACTGAGATTTCATTTCAATTGAACCACAGGGCTTATATAACTTATAAACCTATTGCTTTTTGACATTCTTTCAAGAGCTAATAAGGACTTATGTTCTTGCTATTGACATAAATTCCCTCACAACTGTACCGAATGTTTTCCCTGCTAAGCTTGCATAGCTCAGATATCCTTGTATGACCCAAGAGCAACATTTGTGTCTTTTTGTGCCAGAAGAAAATTCCTTTATTGTAGAATTCATTGAAGAGCATCCTAGGAAAGGTGTAAAAGGTGAAAGAATAAAAAGCCTGATTTGCTAGTTTTATAAAGCTTAATAAGTTCTTAAAACTTTGGATAGGAAATACCATTTGTTCTTGATCTTTTTAGCTCTGTGGAGGAATAGCCCTGAAAAGAGCTACCTGTGATCACAACGAGCAAAAAAAACCCCTCTGCATTAGGTATCACAGCCTGGCCTCAGATCTTTTCCCTCCGAGTGCTGAGAGAAAGCATTTCCAGACTAATATGTGAGCAATTCAAAGCTTAACTTGGTTTCACATTATGCTGACTCTTCCAGGAAGATGTTACACGTGTTCTGCAGAGATTGATTTTCCTTCCCATTAAAGACCCATCTTTTTTCTCCTTGTTTTACAGCTCTGGTTGTGCGTTTTCTCACGAAGAGATTTATTGGAGACTGTGAGGGTGGTGCTGGGAGCAGGATGGGAGCCCTGCCCACCACCCCTGGTGGCACAGCTCCTTGGAGACCTTCCTTCTCCTGCACTTGGCCACCTCTGCTGTTGTTTTGGGTGAATCCACTGCAATCCAAAGGGATGTGTGGGAAGCAGAGAAGGCCTCTGGAGCCAGGGAGTGCCATGGAGTGAGCAGAGTCCCCTGGGTACCTGCATCTGCACCATCACTGTGCACGAGAGAAGGAGCTATTTTGCAGCAAGTGGCTATTGGATACCTCCTGTGCTCACTTAAAAAAAAAAAGAGAAAAAAAAAAAAAAGGGGGTGGGGGGGGAGAATTCTGTGAAATTATACCAGCCATGTCAGTTCTGCTTTTTTTAATTGCACCAGAATCCCCCAGCTCGCTCTCAGCCCGGATGATGTAAGGCCGGCCGGGTGCTGCACAAGGCAGACTGTGCCCTTCGGGGTGGCAAGTCCCCGGCGCTGTGATTCAGGTGGGTCTCACCTGATCGTGGGCCTGCCCGCAGCCAGACGCCAGCAAAAGCCAAGTGCGGGGCAAAGGCGGCAATCTAGAAAAACATTATTTGAAGGGAAACTTCGGGCATAACTGTAACTTGCTTAACAACCTTGTCTTAATGGCCTTTAGGAGCAAAAGTGACCATGAGTACCTGTGTATTTTCCTTTCTTCGTTGTCCCTGGTTCTATCACTCAGCTCAGGATGAAGCTTAACATAGTTTGCATAAGATTGTGTAAGAGGATTACAGGGGCACTCACTATATACATATCTATATATATAAAAATGTTACACAGAACAAAATTCTCAAGCCTCAAAAATGCTCCAGCTCATACAGGCTTTAATGTAGCTCCTAATGTTACCATAGATTTTTACTGTAAGATAAGAAAGGAAAGGAGATTTTTCTTGCTTTTACACCTCCCTTCACCAGAAGAAGCATTTTTTCCCTCTGCATTAGCTGTGTCTGCATCAGACACCTATATGTGAAAGCAAGTCGAGCATCAAAGAGACTGGGAATATCAGGAATCTGACTGTCAAAGGTATTTTGAGCTAATGGTGTTGCTAAAATCCCTGGTGTGACACTGAAAATCCCAAAAAGATATATATAGACACTTGAAAATATGAAGTGAGAGGCCACGGCCTTACAAAGAGTTTCTCAATGTGATCCCAAGAGTTCCAATGCTCAGCTTTCCTTTAGTGTGCCATAGCTCACTGTCATTTCCTCTCAAGAGGCCGAACATATTTTGCCATCTCAATTTGAAGTGAAAGGTCTTGCTGACATCAATGTTATTTCAGTTTTAACCAGCGTTACTCAAATGATTTATAAACATACCCAACCAAAGGAGCACTGTTGGAGTTCGAGCGAATGAACTCAACAGTTATTTCTATTTTATAGCTGACATTAAGTGTATTATGGTCTTATCTCATAATAAGATTATTATTCTAAAGCAAATTAAAAAAAATCACATGACTCAAAACATTTCTAAAGATTTCTTGTAAAACAAGAAATAACTGTTGAATCACTATGCAAATTGTTACTCACTGTAAAGCAGTTCTTACTGGTGAAAAGTGTGGTGGCATTAGGATTCTTTTATATGGATGTTGTTCTCCAGATACATACCAAATGTTCAGCTAAAAAAGGGGCAGTGAATCTGTCACTAACAAAATATTCTTGTCATTTTCTTAAGGGGAGGCCTATCATTGTGGGGTGTTTTGTTGTTTTTCCAGGAAGGGAAGCAGCAAGGATTGCCAATCACAGGCCATTTACCTGTGCTGTTGCACCACTGGTTTGTCTCCCTATGTTCCCTGGTTAAAAGGATGTCCAAAACCATCTGTAAAATGTGATTTTATTTTATTCTTTTTTCTTAATGGTTGTTCGTTTGGGCTAGAGAGTACCCATGACAGTTTAAAATCTGTATTTTTGCTGTGACAGGTATAATAACTTGGAAACCCCTCCAGGGATCACGGGGACTCCACCCCTGCCCTGGGCAGCCTGGCACAGCCCTCGGCAACCCCCCAGGGAAACAAATTGTTCCTCAGCTCCAACCTAAACCTCCCCTGGCACAACTTGAGGCCGATTCCTCTTGTCCTGGTGCTTGTTCCTTGGGAACAGAGCCTGACCCCCCTGGCTCCAAGCTCCTGAATTTCAGGGAGCTGTCAGCGCCAGATGGTCTCCCCTGAGCCTCCTTCTCTCCAGGCTGAACAAGCCCAGGTCCCTCATAAAAATAGCAAGAAATTAAAATGTGCTCTGGTATTGCAAGTAATTATGTCCCTAAAAGGCTGGAACAATTATAAAAATTTATAAATTGTTCCCTGCAAGTAGGTATCTCCTCATGCAGAATAACTGATTGGTTAACTTGTACTGTATCATTAACTCATGGAAATTATCTTACTCTTATTTCATTCATTGAAAAAAATTAAAATATAACCGAACAAATGTGCTTCAGCAAATGGAGGAACTGAATGTTTTATGAATTGGCTACTTAGTAAGATATAACATGAATATGTTGAATAAGACTGGAACAGAATAGGACAGAAGTGACTCTGTTTAGTCACTAGAAGTTGGAGCACACAAAATTGCAGTTGCTTAGGAGAGTATCATGATCAAAAGTAAAGCCACACCAAAGGGGTTTCAAAGATCACCCTCTTGGATTTAAGATTTTCAATTTACCTATATCATACTAGACATAGTATCCCTCCATTCATCTCTGAGCAGGAGGCCTGCTGAGATCTGCCCAACCAGGGAAGGTCTACAGAGTTTATGGAAGTTCATGTTTGAATTTGCACAGGAAAAAAACAAGAGGGGGAAATAAGCTGTATGATCCCATAGGCTGAACATAAATCTTATTTTATTGTCACATACTGATATTTAGCATTGGAGATGAGGAGTTCAGTGCAGGTGGTACCTGGTGTCCCAAGAATTTCTAGAATATAAAGGAAATGAAAAGTCCACAAGTTAGATATCCCTGCAGTATGTTGTTAGCCACCATGTAGGCAAGATGCTATTTCTTGTTGACTATAAAAATGATAGATGCTGAAAACCCTTCATGTTGTTGTTATGTGCTATGTGCCTGGGCAGCACTTCATGAAAACTTGGCTCTGAATGTATATGAGAGATCAGTCATACTTGCCAAGCCACAAAACAGATGAACAGATAACATATGAATGATGAAATACAAGCCTGAACACCACCATCCGTTGTCTGTGAGAGATAGCACTGACAGAACCAGGTGTGTGTATATGGGGATGCTTTGTTATTTGGGGCTGCATTGCCAAAGCAGCAGTAGGTTGGTGAGGAAGGAGCAGGGACATGTTATTTATATTTGAGAAGAATGACACAGATAATGATGTCTTCAAATTTTGTTTGCATGGATTGTTTCCTACTGCATGATTTTGATTATAAAATATTGCTATATCTCTATGTATGTATCAGGGTGTCACAACTTACATACCAATATCTGTTAGCATTTCTTCAATCAAGCAAAAACTTGCACATTTTTTATTCTTCAGCTGTTTCATTACTTATGATTCATCATTTCCAGTATTTCTTTCTGATAAATCTTCATTATTTCATTTTTCTGCTATTATATAGTGTCAACTAGATCACAAAGTGCGTCTCCCGGACCTCACACTTCCTCACAATGTCCTCCCCGTCCCCACCAGCGCCCGCCACGTTACTCCCAGCGCCTCCCAGTGCCCACCTTGGTCCTCCTGGGCGGCGGCATTGTAGTTGACCTGCTCCTGCCCCGACTTGTCCTCAACCAGGTTGGCCTCCAGGTCCTCCCAGTTCCTCCCAGTGCCCACCCAGTTCCTCCCAGGTCCTTCCACCGCCCTCCCGGTGCCCTCCCGGTGCCCTCCCAGTGCTTCCAAGTGCCTCCCACTGCCCACAGATTATCTGTTCAAAATCAGCAATGAATAATGGAAGGCATGTGCTTAGTTGATGGGTATTTGACTGTAGTATGTCTAGCCATTTAGGAGTTGATAGTGAACTGCAATGTTCAATGGCCTCAGACACTTCACAGCAAAATGAGCTTTTGAAGAGGCAGTGAGAACTGGGGAAGCCTGGGAAAGGTCTCATGCCCTTAAGGAGTTTAATAGAGACAGTCATGTTTAGGAGATTGCACCTGACCTGTCAAAAGTTATATGAATCTTTCCACTGGGGGCAGATCTTTGTAAACCTTCTGTAATGTATTTACAGCTTTGTGACAGTTTTAAATGTCTATTTTTTGATCTGGAAAGGTTTGCAGGTTATGCTGAATACACAATGAGCCTGGAGTGGGCACGTCTGTCTCAGTCAAGATGTTTCCAGTATCTACAACCAAACTAGTTGCCTCAACTGTTTTTATAGTCAGTGAAGGGAATGAACACTTATGATTCATCTCATTTAAAAATAATTATATGAGTAGGATTAATCCAATTCTAAAAATATCTGTTTGTCTCCAGTCTGAAGCAAACTTGTCCCTTGCAAGCCCTGCCTACGGTCTCCTTCTCAAGGAACCTCAACACCACAGTGTCAGATCCTGCCCTCAGGGTAACTTCTACAATCTCTGAATTTAGCAAGGTTTCTGTAAGCATTTCACAATATTCCAAGTTATGGAAATAACAGTAATTGACCACTCAAACAGGACTGTGTGTTGTCTGGATAATGACAGTAAACTTCCACTGACATTGTATGTAAACAGCAAAACATGCTTCTTGACACTGAGCTTGACATGATGTTGTGACATTTCTGCTGCATAGATCAAATAGTGATTACAGTCCTGCCCTCCAAACCTGAAACAGGCTCTCTGGCACTTCCACCCTCCACACAATGCCTGACAAAGGTCAGTGGATTACCTCATGTCATCAGCTGGCAGATCTCAGAAATTGGAGCCTCTTCTGAAGCAGGCAGGAGATGTCACTTGAGCACCCGGAGAGCCAAGTTAATATTCCATGGGAAAGACAACGGTGGCCAAACGGTGACACAGAGAGATACCCTGCACTGCCCATTTGGAAACGCTTGGTTTGACTTTTTGGTTGGTTTTTTTGGTTGTTGTTGGTTGGTTGTTGTTGGGGATTTTTTTATCAGAGAAAATATCTTCTCGGGGTTTCTTAAAGTAACTCTAACATGAAGAGAGATTTGCTACAACGTGAAAAAACTAAGAGAAATCCTGTTTGGAAAACCAGAAAATGTTAATTAATCAAAGCAGCACTTCAAATTTAATTACTGCTACATGGAGCCCGGAACTGTTAACTTAGCACTGGATGTTTTATACCTCTTGATTAAACAAAAAGTGTCACCCCCTCCCCCCCCCCCCCCGATGGGATGCCGGGGCCTCCTCCCCCCTCTCCCTCCCACCACCCCCATGGGATGCTGGAGCCCCCTCCCACCTCCTCCTCCCCCCACACCCAAGACGACACCTCCAGCAGCCACCTTCACGGCTGCGGTGGCCCCGCGGTGACACTCACATGCACTCGGGCCCGCTGAAGCTGACGGAACACTGGCCATAGTGACAATCCAAGGTGGTTTCCCTGTTGGGCGTGCAGTTGGAGATGCAATGGATGAGACCATCCGTGGTGAACACCCACAGTGAAAAAAGTCCCTGATACAAAGACACCTAAAGATCACCCAAGAAAGAATAAATCAATACATGAAATTGAAATTCAGTTTAGCAAAAAGGAAAAAAAAAAAAATGCTTACCTATCCATAGAGGAAGCCAAAGGGGTGGGCTGAGCAGGCTGCGTTGCTGGAAGAGTCTCTGAAGGAGCAGTCTGGGAGACTCCCTGAGAACCCTATGGATAGAAACCTACATCAAGACCCACCCCCAAAGAACACCATTCTTTTTCAAGTACGCGGGTGAATGACTGAACATGGCAAGAAGCTCCATCTAGCTTCTGAGAGGCATTAGTATGTCTATTTTTTACCCTTTGTAGGAAGTGTTTTACAACCAGGGAATAATGAAGTAATGAAAGAATCAATTTACATGAGTCTGGGGAATTCCTCCTGACAGATTGCACATGCTGAGACTGTATAGCCTGTGTCTTAGAATGCATGGCCACAGCATCTTAAAAGATGGATGGTAGTTTGGAATAGCCTGCTAATTTTCATCACACAGAAGACATTGGAACATATCCGTTTCTTTTTTTTTTTTCCCCTCCTTTTTCTCCCCTCCCCCACCATTTCCTTCTTTCCTCCCCCCCCCTTTCCCCCCCCCGTTATTTCCCCTCCCTTTTTTCTCTTTCCTCCTTTTTTTTCCTTTCCTTTTCCTTTTATTTTTCTTTTCCTCCTTTTATTTTTCTTTTCCTTTTTTTCTTTCCCTCCTCCTTTATTTTTCCTTTTCCTCCTTTTTTTTTTTTTTTTTTTCTTTTCTTCTTTTTTTTTTTCCCCTTTTTTTTTTTTTTTCTTTTTTTTGCTGTGATTTTACCCAAGTAAGGTATTCTATGTTTTGATTTGTTAGTGTGTGAATATGATGTTATCTTATATAATTAGGTATATGGACAAGGTCCATAACTAACCTGCCTATTTCAAGTTATGTCTATTAGAAGCAAAATACAGACTTCACAGCCCTTTCTTTTAGAATTCAGTAGAAAGTGTTTGTCTAGCTACTCAGCAACTGGGAGGATTAATGACATAATGTTGTATGCTTTATAGAAACAAATCAGATACCCCAAAGCTAGGCAGCCAATACATGCCTCCTATCTACCATCGTTCATTTTGCCTGACCACAGGTTCAAACCAGCCTGAATTTCCAGTATCGTCAGTCCAGACACTTTAGGGTTAACTACCCTCTGTTCTCAGAGCATCTACACACTGTGTTAAAACTCCAGGAGAATTCTGTCATTTTCAAACACTCCTGAGCTCAACCTGGCCAACAGAAATCCTAAATCATCCCCTAGTCTTCTCCAGCAGCCACAGGACCAAGCATTCCAAACTTCCACTTGAATCCACAGTCATTCAAGTCCTATTGGACCAATCCGCGCCCTCCTCAGGGCTGTGGGCGTAGCTCTGGCCGCTGGATGGCGCTCCCGACCAATCCGCGTCCTCCCCAGAGCCGTGGGCGTGTCCGGGAACCTCTTCGGACCAATCCGCGCCCTCCTCAGGGCCGTGGGTGCAGCTCCGGCCGCTGGGTGGCGCTTCCGACCAATCCGTGCCCTCCTCAGGCCTGTGGGCGCAGCTCCGGCCGCTGGGTGGAGCTCCGGACCAATCCTCGCCCTCCTCAGGCCTGTGGGCGTGTCCGGGAACCTTTCCCCTTTGTAGTACATTTCCAAATGTTAGCATCCCTTTTCCCACCTTTTTCACAAGCCAAGAGTGTTGGTGTATGTACGTATTCAACTCTAAACCACAGCTGAGGTTTTAGAGTTATACAGGGAGAACAGCAAGTTACCATCCCTGAAACTGTTACACATTTATTCCATCAAGATGTGAATAAAGGTGCACATCAGCAAACTTTGTCCTGCCAAGCATTAAGCATTTTTGGGATGATGTTGACATTGATGTTTCTCATTGAAGATAGTAAAACTACTGGATTCCATTCGATGATGATTCCATTCAAATCCATTCGATAATTCAATTCAAGTCCATTCGATGATGATTAAAATCGAATCCATTCAAAGATTCCATTCAGTTCCATTCGATGATTCCCTTAGATTCCATTCGATGATTCCACTTGATTTCATTTACGATGATTCCATTCGATTCCATGTGATGATTCCATTCAATTCTATTCAATGCTGTTTCCATTTGATTCCATTCGACCATGATTGCCTTTGATTCCATTCAATGACTCCATTCGGTTCCTTTCTGGTTACCAGAGACAAGCTGTTCTTTATGAAAAGAGGTTTTTCAAAATCCAAAATACTGCATATTTCTCACTGACAGAAAGTACACTGACCTTTTAACTTTAAAATTCTACATGCTTAACTATATTTATTAAACTATCATCTAATTTTGGTTTAGTGCAAGGAATTAACCTTTAACTTGTGATCATTTTCAGCATTTTTATACTGTTTTGTCATCTGGTGTTCAATTTGCTCAGAAATATCTGTGAACTGATCACCATTAAAGTGAGATGTCAGGAGATCCCAGTCTGTACCACATGATGAACGTTATGGGTGAAGGGGGAAAAAAAAAGAGCAATAATAATAAATAATAAGAAAGGTAACAACTATAGCAATTTTAAAACACTCACAGGGGTGTGGGGGAGAAATCTATATTTGTTTAAAAGCAATGTGAGGTGGAATGAACTGAACTCCAAGTGCATCCAGCCTCAGAGTTAGCCTGGAAAGATCTCCCGGCAGAGGAAGCATTTCCTTTGTTCCGAGTGGCTGCCTTCTCTCCTGGTTCCTGTTACAGGATCAACATAAAGAATAATGTGGAACAGAATAGAAAATAAAGCTGAATAATATTCCTTTATTAGCTTGCAGTGTTCTTGCTTTGAGAAGAGCTTCTGTTGCTCCATCATCCCATATCTCCTCACCAAAACAAAGTGAGATGAGAATAGCTGAAAAGAATGGGAAAAGAATCACGGCCTGTGCGATGGGCAATTTAAAGTATGTCTCTGCAGCTTTTTGAGGTGTCCTCAATGTTCCACAAGCAACAAATGGAAAATTCCTTTTCCTGTTTCTTTATTGCTTATTATTTTTCTTCCAGCAGGAAAATGTGATTTATGTACTGACTACATTCTCTCTCAAAGTTGAGTCCTTTTCTGGAAAACAGGATCCACTTCCGTCAGACAGTAAAATCTGCAAAATGGAAAACCTGGGAATTAATAAAACCCAATATGAAAGCACTTCTAAAAAGTCACAGAAAAAGAAAACTTGTCATATTTTTAGGGTTTTCCGTGTTGACATGAACATTCCATTGTGCTTTCTTGGAAGCAGCAAGGAAAAAACTGTGTCAACATTGACCGAATTTCTTTACTTCAAACTCACTTGTTACAGGAACTTCTTCCAGAGATTATTCCCTGGTTCTTTATATATCAGAGTGACATAAAACTACAGTGCAAGGACAATTGATGGCTGAAGACTACACACTGTCATTCTCTTATGTCTTCACATACACAGCCTCCATCTAGACTCACTGCAGATCTCTCATACTCAGTAACTCACATCCCTTATCAACCTCTTCAAGCTCTGGCATAAACTTGGATTTTTTAGAAGGAAACCTCAAATTGCTACCACAAACAGGCAACTGGTTCCCCACTATGGGTGTGATGACATCATCAGTCATGACGTCATCACCACCCCACCCCCCCATAGCTGTTCGTGGAGCTGGTGGTGAAGAACCCCCCTGTGCCCCAGGATGGGTGTCTGGGGGGGGTGGGGGGTGTCCCCACTATGGGTGTGTGGGGTGTTTTTTTTGGGGTGATGACGTCATGACTGATGACGTCATCGCCCCCCAATAGCTGTTCGTGGAGCTGGTGGTGAAGAACCCCCCTGTGCCCCAGGATGGGTGTCTGGGGGGGGGGGTCCTCCCAGAGTTCCTGAATGCAGTGTTGGTACTTTCCTATTTACCACATAGTAACAGCAAAGGAGGCATAAGATGGAGGGGTGTGGAGGTGTTATGCTGATCTTTGTTCCCCAGAAGTGGTCTCTGGTGTGATGGATGGAAAGGGGTGGGTGGGATGTGGATGGAATGGAAGTCTTCAATTCTCCCCACTTCAGCTGAGCTCTTTGCCTATTTCAGGGCCTTTGGAAGGGTTTCTTCCTTAGGACAGGTTGTCTGGCCCCTTTAACAAACACTCAAATATGTTATAAAGTACAAAATTTGCCACTATAAAAGCTTCTCTATTATAAAAATAATATAAATGAAAATGCTGAGAAACAAAATGGTGGTTGCAAAGCAATTCAACAATTCAGGTTTTTTTTAAACATTAAAACTTCTTTTCATTCCCAAGGAACTATTCATTCATCACATACTCAATAAAATTTCAAAGTGACTTTGAAATAAGATCAGCTACACACACACATATATATATAAAAGAATCTTAACATTTTTTTAAGTAGAAAGTCCTTGTCTTGATCAGGTTGGGACTTTCAGTGAAAGGCCACGTGAGCTTGTAACTCTGTTGGCATCAGGAAGTCATGCACTGAGGAGCATGAGACAAGACACTGGTCCTTTGTTTAAATTTATTCTTCTCTCTTACATTTTTTTTCTACTATCCAATCTAAACCTCTCCTGGAGCAACTTCAGGAGATTCCCTCATGTCCTGCCACTTGCTATGTGGGAGAACAGCCCCCCCACCTCTCCACAACCTCCTCTCAGGTGGTCGCAGAGAGTAAGCAGGTCTCCCCTGAACCCCCTAGGACCCTTTCAGGTCACAGCATCTGCAGAACCACTGGTTGCACAGATGCCTTTTGCCACCCCCGGTGCTCCCCACCGCACCACGTTTGAGCGGCAAGCGCACCAGGGATCTGCGCTGGGCAAGATGCCTTCTCCTTTCCCTGTTCACAGCCCAGCACCTCCTTGCACTCAACTTGCTGCTTCTGACCTCTGCTGAGCACAGAGCTAATGGTTTCACAGAAGCAGCTTAGCTCAGCTCTGAGGTTTTGCTGCTGCATGGTAATAGCTGGTGCGGGGCCTTTTTTCCGTTGACCACAGAAGGGCCTGGAACAGGATTTCCGCAAGCACTGCTCTTACTCTCTGGTGTTAGCTACTGTGTGGCCATGCCCATGTGATGTGTACCACCTGCTAGCCCAAATCCCACAGGTCAGAACAAAGCACTCATCCACTCTGAATTACCTGTGCCCTTCACTCCTGTGTGCCCCTGGCTATGCAACGTGTTTCCTCCAAATGGGGCAGTTTTTCAGCTGGTGCCAGAGGTGGCAGCTTTGCCACACCAGGGGCAGCCTGGCCCAGCCAAAAATACATTAAGAGATCCAATGTGTTAGCTCACCACAAAAAAGCACATGCTCATTCCACAGAAGTGTGGATAACCCTACAGACCACCCTGCTCAACACTTCTGGAACTGTCACCAAACCCAAAAAGACAAACCCCTGTTAAGCTAATATTAGAGTAAGTACTTGTTAATTTTTCTTAAATAATCCCACTATAAGTAAATTCACAGTATACCATTGTGAACTAAAAACTATTGGAAGAAATAAGGTTAGGCTTAACCAAACCCTAATAAAAATCTTTTAGTTGTCATGAGGTGTGAGGTATTAGGTAATAGGTTGGACTTGATGGTCTCTGAGGTCTTTTCCAACCTGGTTGATTCTGTGATCCAGAGATCCCTTCCAACTCCTACCACTCTGTGATTCTTTGATTCTGTGACCCAAAATTTGGGGGGCTGTGAATTTTGGCAACCAGGATCTAACTGCGTGAAGTGCTGATCCAGGAACCTGGTGCTGCTGGAGCCATGCCATTTGCTTGAGACAGACGGGTGGGCAAACCTGCTGCCACACATTTTGTGGCCGAACAGAACATCAAGCAGATCGGCACCTTTGCCTCCGTGAGTATATCCCTGTTGTCCCGATGTGACGTGGGCCTGACGTGGTCATCGTGGCTGGCTCGCCCGGTGTGTGCACAGGCAGGCTGTGCTCTCGCTCTCAGGAAAAGGGGAGGGTGAGCCATTTGCCAGGACTTACATAGGAGTTTTTGAATTACCTACAGCAGGTGACCTGTTTTAAGCAGTTCTCCTCTGCCCAGTGCCAGACATCTGTGCCTGCAGTAATAGTGGTAGCTGGAGTAATACCCCGGTACCAGCTCTCCCAGCACCAGTACCCCCAGTACAGGCTTTTCCATCACCAGTACTTGTTCTCCCAGCACCAGTACCCCCAGTACAGGCTCTCCCATCACCAGTGCCCCCAGTACAGGCTCTCTCATCACCAGTACCGGCTCTCCCAGCACCAGTGCCCCCAGTACAGGCTCTCCCAGTACCAGTACCCCCAGTACAGGCCCTCCCAGCACCAGTACCCCCAGTACAGGCTTTTCCATCACCAGTACTTGTTCTCCCCGCACCAGTAACCCCAGTAGGTCAAGTATTTATTTTCTCTGATATTTATCAAAATTGTAGCCAAGTAGTAAAGACAGTACATAGAACATGACTCCACTGACCACATAGGTTAACAAACTTATTGCAGGTGGTCTGTGCCTGTCACATGGTGTATGGTACATTTTCTCATTCATTTTGGTGAAAACAAGGTCTTGAAGTTATTACCAACATCCTAGCAAAGCACACCGATGATGACCCTTTTTGTTCACATTAACACAAAGAAATTTCTGCAACAGGGAGCTTTTAGATTGCATTCATCTCTTTTTGCCTTCTCTCTTTGTATGCAGTGAGGTCAAGGAGTCTGCTAATTTATGAAGAGCCTCACCAACTGGAGGAGTCATCAAGCCCAATCTCCTCTGCAGATCGCAATGACAGGCAAGCAGACACCTCCAAGTACACAGCGCTGGCCTTGGAAGCCATGCCAGGCACACAGCAGGATGATGTCATGCAGTTCACAATAGCCAATGAGACGAGGCTAGAGAAATCGGTGCTGCTGGGCCTGCAGCAGCACAGGTGAGTGCAGGGTGGGCTGCGGAATTATTCAAACAGTAACTGCATAAATCAGCCTGCAGAAACACATGAAGGAAACACAAAACCCAGGATCACGTAAGCTGTAGCAAAGACTTCAGAGAAGTACTCAACACATACACAATTCTTTTTGTTCATATCTGAAAATCAATATAGATTAAGAAATATCAATGAGGTTTTCTTGCACCATCAGCTATGAGGCTGAATCTCTTCAGATCTACAAAAACTGTACCTTTTGAAGAATTATTTTCCTATTCATTTCAAATACCAGCACTGGACCATTATGAGCCTTACAAGTGTAAAGTTATAAGGCTAATACTGTATTTATGTAATTCCACACATTTATTACAATCAATGGAAAGCCTTCCAGAATAACACTATATATTTTTAGCCGAGTTAATAAATACCATATGACAGGCAGAGTATGCTTGTTGCTGTGTTTTATATCTATTTCACTGAAAATATCTGATGCTGGTTTTGTCACAAGCAGGTTACAGAAAAGATAGAATCAGTTTTATCAAAATGGTTGTTTTCTGTGTTCTAAAAACCTAAGCTTTTCATACTGAACCTCATGGAAATTTGTGTGCAGTATTGAAGGAGGTGTTAGATACTTCACATAAGGTGAATATACCTTTTATGTCCACATATTTTATAGCTTACATAAAATATGATGACAGAGGAAGTCTCAGCAGAGGTAGATGAACAAAGGTGGTTTTATTATTACCCAGCAAGACAAATTACTCATTTGCTGTGATTCACTGATTATATTTAATGGACTTGTATATATCAGACACCTCCCAAGACTAAAAATGAAAGACTCAGTCCAGACATCCTGAAAGATCAGAGAAGGTATTTGCAAAATGTTTGGATGTGGCTGAGATGATCTGGATCTCCTTGCTGGGTTATCAAATCATCTCTGGTCCAGCACTATTACAAACATGTCCCCATGGATGCCAGTGGTGTGCAATTCAGAGCTATGGGGCACTGGCCCCAGGCTGCTTCTGAAACACAAGACACTGTGTATGGCCTAAGGTGGGTTACTGACTTCTCCTGAAGATCTCAAAATAAATGACTGGGTTTTATTAAAAAAAAATAAAAATCATCACACTCCTGAAATAGGGTGGGGTGGGGGGAGGGGTCTGAGGAGCCGGGTGACTCGGCCGAGCTCGGCGGCCGCGTCCTCCTGCTCCTGCTGCAGCCGCCGGTTGCTGCGCCGCAGGGTCCGGACCTGGGCCCGCAGCCGCTGCTGCGCCTCCTGCTCCTGGGACGGACACAGGGGCGGACAGAGCGATGGACAGAGGGATGGACAGAGGGACGGACAGAGGGACGGACAGAGGGACGGACAGAGGGACAGATGGACAGAGGGGTGGACAGAGGGATGGACAGAGGGGTGGATCTAATACAAAAACCAATCAATCATACCTCAGAGCTGGTATTTAAAACTAATATTAACAGCAAGATTTCCAGGAAAAGCACTATGTTATACCTAGTAAATATCACTGAAGATTAGGATTGATTTGTATACAATAAAGTAGAAAGTATGTCATTATTTTCAGGTTTCATATCAGGTTATGATTGGTTCTCCAGACTGAGTGCTATGAACATACCTAGGATGGATTGAAAATTTCCACATTATTGGTTTTCTTCATTATTTTCAGGGTTTTTTGTAGGTACCATCTTACTACATTTTGCAGAGAGAGGGGAAAAGAAAAGTAGGAAGATGCTGAATGGGAATCATGATTACATGCCATAAAATGAACACATACTATTTAGTGGATTTAGTTTAGTAGACATCTTAATTCATTGTCACTTACTCAGTCAAACATAGAACTTTAAAGAACTGAGGCATGGTTGGATAAGTGCACCATTAAGTTTGTAAAACTTTTAGTAGGAAGGCAATAAGAGCTGCAGCTGTTTCAGTGCAACTGTGGACACACTTCAGGTGAAGCTTAGAAGGGCAAATCCAAATTCAGTACTGGAACTGCCCTGTACTGGGAAATTGACTAGATTGGGATTTTAATGTGTTCACATCCTAACTACAAAATAAATTAGCAAATGTTGTTCTAAAAATGTCTAAAGACATGATTTCATTCATATAGATTTTATACTGAGGCAGTATAAGAATCTTGAGGTTCTTCCTCTATATTTACTAAGTTTTCCATAAGTCCTCATGTAAAAAAAAAACAACCCAACCAAAATCAGACACAAACAAAAACAACAACAAACCTGTGTCGAACTAGCACCTATTGTTTTGTTTACATGTTTCATTTTCCCATTAAGTTGCTGATGTTTTCATGATGACATCTGCAATCAGATTATGCTGTTTATAAAAATACCCAAAGCAATATGCAAAAAAAGCTACCATGACAAATCAGCGCGACTTGAACAGAAGCCTACTGCAGTTTATAGCCTTACAATCAGAAACAGCAGACCAGCTATTCCCACTGGACTAGACTCACCAGCATACAGTGCCATTTGCTTTTCTTTTTCTTTTTTTTTTGGCTTTTTTCTGAAAAATGACTGAATTTGTTTTTCAAACTGACTTATCAGATGAATGATATTCTAAAAGTGAAATGTACATACCAGAATTTATTAGGAACTTTTCAGATTACTTTTTTATCAAAACATACCTATTAATTTTAGCTATGAATTTAATGAAGATGATTTCATAATTGTCACTGTGACCTGTTTTCCATATGAAGAATTAAGTAAGTGTTAAATTCAAAGCAAAAGTTTCTACTGTCTGAAACAGACTACATTTTAACATATAATTCATGAAAACATTCTTGCTGGCTTTCTGCTTCTTTCCCCTGCTATGGTATGAAATGCTCAAGACATTTGCTGCCACTCAGAGGTTCCTGTGATGGTGTGTGTATCACCCTCGGACTCTGGGGAGTGTTTCAGAGGATTCCCATTCATAAGAAATCACTTTCTTTTGACAAAACACCATTTGAGCATCTCCCTTGATCTGGGATCTTCCCATCAGGGTTTCCTCAGAGGATTTCAGGCTGATTCAGATGAAGCCCCTGGCCTGTAGATTAATTTGCACTATCAAGCAAATTTTTTGCTTTGAAAGGCTATCACCTTAACAAAAACTCCTGCTGTGATTCCAGGACTTGCAGATGCAGAAATTTTCAAGGAGGTTTTTGCACCTGGTTCACTGTCACTGTGTTGACAAAAGAATGAGCAAGAAAGCTGTTCCTAAGCAGTTCTGTCGTTGCTTATTTTCTCTATTCTTGACTAACAGCAAATGAGCCCTGATAAATATTTCTTAATAGCCTAAATTAACATTTATGAATGTGACTGTAGCATAAAGGACATATGTGGAAAACTTGCTCTGGGAGGTGGTGGAGGTGGGGGTGCTGCTGCTGGCGTTGAAGATCTCGTCCTCCATGTGACTGTGGCTGGGGGGGGACGTGGCCACCAGAGCCTGCGCTGTGGGGGGAGGGGGGACACACACACAGATGGTGGGGACCCCCCCCCACACACACACCCCGGGGCCGCTCACCCATCTTCCGTCTGGGAAATGGGGGGGACTCGCCGGAAAATGGGGTGGAAAACGCAAGGGGGGGGGAGAGAAGGGACCAGAAATAAACCCAAGCTGCCCAGAAATGGACCCTTATCAAGGCATTGGATCAACTGACCCCATATGTCAGCAGGCTTATCCTAGGTTTGGATCAATATTCAGATTCACCCCAGAAATTTGGCAGTCAGTTGACAACAAAACTCCAATAATAAAGACCTTGGAGAAAAATGGAGAAGATCAAATCATTAAAAATAAAATGAATAACTCATGAAATTAAAGCCATTGTCACACTTATTACCAAAAAAAAAGGTATCAATCTTAATCTGCTTTTTAGTTTTGAATAGATGCTAATTACAAATTAATGTTGTGATAGAGAGTTCAGAATTTGTAAGTTTAGAAATGCTAGCCTTTTCTGTAGAAAAACTCTCTGCGTTTTCTGTGATTATTTTTAACTTTCTCTTCTCTTTGAAGCATCTCTTGGGTAGGCCTTTTAATGGGTATGAAGTAACAAATGTGCCTTCTCCCCAGTTAATTCTTTTGCAAAGTAATGGAACTTGCTCACACTTTCAAGGAGAAATACAAGGCTCAGAGGTGTAACTTTATGTTACTACTACCTTTAAAGAAAAAAACCTGGGGCTTTTTTTCTCCCGACCTTCTGGCTCAAGGAACAAGGGACAGGATAAGAGGAACCAGCCTCAAGTCACCCCAGGGGAGGTTGATGTTGGAGCTGAGGAACAATTTCCTCCTCTCCAGGGCTGTCCCAGGCTGCCCAGGGCAGGGCTGGAGTCCCTGTGAGCCCTGGAGGGGTTTCCAAGCCCTGGAGCTGTGGTGCTGAGGGCCATGGGGCAGTGGTGCCCTGGCACTGCTGGGGATGGTTGGATTTGATGGTTGTAAAGATCTCTTGCAGCCAGAAGAATGCCATGGTGCCCAGGGCAGGGGCACCCCGTGGGACACAGGGATGGTGGCGCTGTGGGGCGCGGGGATGGGGGACGACATCAGGCACGGGGATGGGGACACCACGGGGCACGGAGACGGTGCCATCCTGGTGACGGGGACATCACGGGGCAGGGGGACAGCAGGGTACCTTGTGTTAGAAGAAGAGAGACACCATGGGGCTGGAGGACGGGGACAAGGTGGGGCACAGAGACGGGGACAAGGTGGGGCACAGAGACGGGGACACAGAGGGGCACAGAGATGGTGGCACGAGAACTGGAGTCAGTGAGTTGGGAATGCTGTGCCTGGGTGAAAATGGGAAAGAGTTGGAAGAGTGAGGCAGCTGAGGTGGTTTGACCCTCCATCCCACCCCTGCTGACCCTCAGTTTCTCTTGGTGTGACAGCAGATCCAGTCTGAGGTCAGGCCAGAGCTTGGAGTGAAGCTCTTTGCTTTTCTCCATCCCACGAGGAGATTTCTAGGTCTGAGAACCAAGAAATGTTGTTTCTAAATGGCAGTTATCAAGACCTTCATCCTTCCTTTGCCTAATGCATTGCTGAGACTCAAAAGCAGTTTAAAAAGAAGCTATCTCCTCCTTTCTCCTGTCACAGAACCATTGTTCTTTTAATCCTTCCAACCTAAAAAAAAAAAAGTATATCCCCTGAAGATTTTTTTATAACTATAGAATAAACAAGGATAATTATTATTGGCATTTACAGTTCTTAAAACCATCTTTGGTTTTATATCTTTGTATTTTTTCGGGGGGAAAAAAATAATTATATATATTCCTGCCTGTATTTTCTACAATTAACCCAGCCAATTGCTTTTAAATTAATTTCCAGCAGCAGGTTACAGCTCCCAAGTCTCTAAGTAGTCACATTTTTAGTGTTTCCATCCCTCAATCCAATAGAAGGTATCATTAGAAAGGAAATGTTTGCAGTCATGTTAGACATCACAAACCCTGAAGCATGCACTGTTAGAGAGGTGGCAGCTGAACATCAAACATCATCATTTTCAAGGTATGAAGCTGGAAACAGCCAGGCAGGTAGTAAAGCTTTTGCAATGCTACAGCTCAGTCGTTCAAGAAGCATGAAAAGAATGATTAAAGAGGTTCCTCGCTGCAGGGGAACAGGGCTCTCCTCGGTCCTCACCTTGCCTTGCCGGGAAGAGGAAAAGCTGAACACAGCAGAAAGAGCCTCTCCTCCGAGCCCACCACCCTGGCTGGCACTCATCTGAGAGCTCTCCAGTCACTGGTTTCTCAGGGTGGCTTGGACATCAATAAATCCCCAGAGCAGCTCAGAAGGCGAGTGAGGAGTAATCCCATGGACTGGCTCCCTTGAGCTGCTGGGATCCCTGCTTGTGATGAGCAGTGGCTCACTGCTGAAGCTCTTGGGAGGAAAGCAATGGCACAGCAGCCTGAAAAAGTCCTCATTGTCATATTTAGACTCAAGCTCTCCTCTCCATATTCACGCTACACCATCTCCACTGCATAACACCCCAGTGCTGCCAAGCAGCTAGTAGTACAATAAAGATGCATTGTTTCCAGCTAAGCTGGATCCCCTCACTGTCTTGTGCATTATCCTTTCCCCAAAACACCTTCTGGAGACCAGTATTTAGCTTCAAGAGGCACTATCATGGAGACAGGGAACAAGCTGTCACCTTGGGTGCCCCGGGACTACAGCTCCCGGCATGCCGAGGGCGACCAACATGGTGCACAGGAAGCCCTGTACCTAGGGACTACACCTCCCGGCATGCCGAGGGACACCAACATGGCACCCAGGAAGCTCCGTGCCCCTGGACTACAGCTCACGGAATGCAGAAGGACACCAACCTGGCGCACAGGAAGCCCCGTGCCCAGGGACTACAGCTCCAGGCATGCCGAGGGCACAAACCTGGCGCCCAGGAAGCCCCGCGCCCCCGGACCACAGCGCCCGGCATGCCGTCTATTGGAAAATAAGCAATTGTTCTCTTTCTTCAGATAATGCAATATAATAGCTCTAGAAATGCACGTACCATTTTGAGCTATGATTTCTTATAAAATGTTCCCTACCACCTAAGTAGCAATATTTGTGTTAAATGATGCATACTTACCAGTGTCATGTTTAACAGGATAGCATGAGATGTTGTACCAGAAGGTAAAATATAGTGAACTAGCTTTGGTTCTTTTGACAATTTCTTTCAAACAGAGTTTCTAGAAACATAAACCTGCCAACAATATTTGGCCGGGATGAGGGGGCTGTGAAGCGGGGGGGGTCATGAGGGGCATGGGGGCTGTGAACTGCGGGATTGTGTCTGCGGGGGGTGGGGGGGCGTGATCGGGTAGAACAAGGGAAGTCGTGACCGGGATGAAGGGGATGTGAACTCGGGGGGCCGTGCCTGGGTGCGGGGGAAACGTGACCGAGTAGTACCAGAGGGGCCGTGAACGGGGTGGGGGCCTGTGAACTGGAGTGACCGGGACTGGGCAGTACCGGGGCTGGGGGGTGTGGGGGCGTGCCAAGTCACTGGGACTCAGCATTTCCCCAGTGGTCTGTGTGAGGCTGCTGTGGAATTTCTGTTCTGTAATGTCCTTTCTCTAGTATAGACAGAAGGGTAACACTTGGAATCACATTAACAGATTACACTGAGAACTCAAGTTAGGATTCTCTTGCAAAAGGGGAAAAAAAGAGCCCTGCATTTGGAATGCTGAGAGGATGAGCTCTTTGGACTGCTGTAAAAAATACCACCAGCATCAAGCTTTAGGATCTCATACAATCAAATGAAATTTTCAGGTGTGTGGAGCCATCATTTTTGGTGGGATTAGCACATACCCATCAGGGACTAACTTTGGAAGGCAAAACTAACTCTTTGGAAGTCTGTCTTAAGGAGGAAAGATCTTCTTCTGGACTTTCATTCAGCTATTTTTTTTAATGTTCAACACTCCTGAAGCTCTGATTAGGCACTGAAGGGGAGGAGAGGGGTGGCAGTATGTCCTTCCAAGAGACAGACAGGAAACCAGAAAAAATAGAGAAGCCTCTGTAGACAGTGTAGTTAATCCAAGAGAACTTGACCCAGTTAGTAAGCATGGGTGCCTAGATTGGGGCATCCTGTGGTCTTTTGGAAATGCCCACTGCACCCTGAGTACTGCTTTTGGGGTACTGTGCCAGAGGGGCTGCTTGCTCAGGACACGGAAGATGCTGTGGAGAGAGATGCTAGCCAGAGTGCATTGCCCTCCTGCCTTGCTCACCCAGTGCCTGCCTGGACAGTGGATAGCTTGAGGGTGCCACTGTTTGCTCCCTTTCCTTTGTCTGTTCCTGCCAGCCAAGGATACCCGTCAGGAGCAGACAAGCTTGGGGATGATCTCCGGAAGGAGCCCCTGGCCATCCCTACCCAGGGCTGTAAGAAAAGAGCAAAAAACACAGGAGTATTTCCACAGCTGCTCTATCCTACAGAACAGCAGCAGCTGGAAGTGCAAGCCAGATGTATTTTAGCCTTTGTATTTAGTACTCTGGTAGTTTTTTTCTTCTATGAGCTTTTTAGTTCAGCATGCACTGTGCAACTCTTGTGTTAATAAAGACACATCAGGATTATCTAACACAGGCAACTTTATTTTTGGTTGAGGGAAAAAAAACAACAGAGACAGTTTAGGCAGAGAGCTGGGAGGGGAATTATATTCCTAGCACCAGAGGGCTTTATGGTTACAAGAATGTTCTTCTGCCATAGCTTTAAGTGTTTTCAAGACATAAAGCCATAACCCACAATTATATTTGTATTCCATGAAATACAGTATTATTACAAGACAGTCATATTATTTATGATGTGTGAAAATAGAAGGGATGGGAAGGAAAAGGAAAAAAAAAAGGAAAAAAAAAAAGGAAAAGGGGGGAGAGAGGAAAAGGAGAGAAATAAGGATAATAAAGATGCAGGTTCTCACAGAAGGTTTTTTGCTAAAGCGGATTGAATGGTTACACAAAATAAGAGGTGTAACATACCTGGTCCAGCAGAACTTCAGAAGACACAAACCTCACCAAACTTCCAAGATACAGGAGTAGGAAGCACAGGGCAGGACTCTGAGGTTCCTGATGGATCTGCCTCCAGCAGCTCAGCCCCACAGACGTGCTGGTGGAGTCTCACCTGCAAGACACTAATGCTGGGCTTCACCCCAACAAGCTCCAGCTGGGACCAACAGTCACATTGGGGGGCAGAAGCCCTATATAAACACTAGATTAGAGAAATCATAGCTAGAAATTTGTATACCACTGTGAGAAAAGTAACCCAAAAGTGCGATTTTTGCCTCCAGACTAATCCCAAAAATACTCCCATCTCAGGCGGTTACTGGATACCACTTGATGAGCTAGCTCCAGTCATCACCACGATGTTATCCTGAAAGAAACTTATTGAATACTGTGAGCATTATGCAATTAAGATACAGCTTTGAATCAAGTATTCTCACCCAGAGTTAAATTGTTATTACCATTTGCTGGATCAGGTAAAGGCCATTGAATGCAGAATGTGGAGAAAGATCAGAGGCAACCCAGGTCTCATAAAATGGTGATAATGGGTAACCTTTGTAACCTGCATATAAACTGATCAAATGTCACAATGAGAAAAGGTTAACAGAAGCAATTTCTTGGTACCTTAAATGATTGCTTCTTGGAATAGCTATTAACCTACTGTATTTCCATCTGAAGGTGTGTTTTTAGTTCAAACAGGTAGTGTATTATTACTACCAGCTGCATATCCCATGGTTATACACTGCCAGCAGTACATGCCATGACAGAGACTCTGACATTTTTTGTTAGGAAAACTTCTGCCTATCACCAAGAAATTCAATCAGGCTTCAATTTTTAGTTAAATCCAAGCCTGCACTTTTCACACCATCAGTGTTGTACTATTTCTACTTACTTCTCCCACTCATTCTTTTATGTTACATGCTGCCAAACTGTAGCTACATAAAACATATCACCAATATAGTTATCTATAGTCTAAATGTCTCCTGTAAACAACACTGCAAGTGCTTGTGCGGATAAGTGCACGTAAACACCCTAGAAATTTGCTTGAAGGCAGTTTCAACCCAAAGCTCTGGCTACAGGAGGTCACAGCCAGCCCTGCTGAGCTGAGCTTGTAGGGAGAACATGGTGCTTTGATTGCTGAAGGAAAGGGAAATAAAAATGCCTGTTCTCCAAGGTGCCCCATGACAACCTCCCTGGGCTCCACCATATGGGTGCAATGTACTTCTAGTGCGAGCTGGTCATGACCCAAGGTTGTCCATGGCCCCCCCAGGCACCCACCTCATCTAGAGTGTCATTTGTTAAACTCCAGATCACTGTTGAGGACTTATCTGGAGGTAGACAGAAGTGTAAGGGAAATTACAGTGTGCTTAACCTATTTATACTGGATTTATATTATTATTCTGTGCTGGAAAAAAGAAAAAACAGTTACATATTAAATTACACTAATTACTTATTAGACACAAAAAGAGAAAGCTAGGAGCATCTGAATTAGCTTATGATAATGAAACCAACAGCTAACGGCACTGGAACAAGCAAAAATCTGCTATGACTTAGCCAGACTAAGCCACATGTCCCATATAATTGTAAGCTGTCTCTTGAGAATCTGTGGTCTGTTTTCATCCAATTTCCCATTATTTTCAGCCAGTGTATGTATTTATACTTTTCCCCTCCCCTCCCTTGCAAAACTAACAGCATAAACAAAATAAACTCTGCCATGTGAAGCACTTAGCTGGCATCTTCTCTAAAATTCACACTAGGTATAAATTTCTTTTTCAGGCCAGAATAAAGCATCTAAAAAGTTGCTTGTAAAGAAAAGAGTTAGCACTTCATATTTTTTTGTTTCATGGAGAGTTCCATGGGACAGCACTGGCTATCAGGAGCCTAGGCTTGAGGAGTAAAACTGTGGGAAAGCTGTATGGATGGTCAGTGAAAGGATTGAAATAAATATTTCCCGGAAAATAGGGTTTGGGACTAAGATGCAGAACTGAAGTTTTTGAGAAAATTGAGTTATCAACAGGATTTGCTGCCTGTTGCAATTACAGTTCATTTATATCAGAGAAGTAATATGTGTAAGTAGTGCAGAAAATTACTGCTAAACATGTTTTTTTAAATGCCTTGAATTTCCCACCCCGCTTCTTCTCCAGTATCAGCAACATGTCCCTCCCTGTCCCTTACTTTCTCCCTTCCGTGCATCTCCTCAGGCCAACTGTTAAGAGTCTAGTAACATATCAGGATGATTTTTATTAAATTAACTAGAATAGTATTTAAGTCCTTACTTAGAATTTCAATTTGCAAGAAAGGCTGTGTAAATCAGCCTCTGCTTCAGCTATACAAGTTCTGCTCTAGCTTGTGTCCATGCCTAGTGTATCAAGTTTTAAAGATTAATATTTCATAGAAACTTACAAATTTAAACGTGCTGGTTTTAAATAGAGACTGACAGTGACTAATCAGAGGATCTGGAGATTAAAATATAAATTAATAAAATACAGACTTGTAAAACTGGATCTAGAATGGTGAAACAGCTTTACTATAAATGTTTAGTGGCTTCAGCAGGAATGGAATTTGGGTCCAACCACAAAGACATATTATCTCAAAAAGCAATTCTGTAACCCTTACTAAACTCATGCCACATACCCTGTTGAGTTCAAAAGAAAACACAGAATGAAAACTGTGTATCTTGCACAGTGAAGCATAACAAAGAATAATAAAATTGTTTACAATTAATTGTTTTTCTTCTGTTCTAATGGAGTTCCTTGCTCTACTGTACCAGATATTGTCTCTCTATGCATTTACACCTCTTACAAAAGAGGAATTAAAAATCATCTTATTCAAAGTAATTCAAATTTCCAGCCCCTGTATTTTTCACTAGAAGTGTGCATTTCCAGGCGACTCCTGGATTTCAAACACATGAGCTTGCTTACAAATGTATAAAAAACACAGATTCAAAGAGCACAAGGTGTCTGGCTGAAAAAATTACGTGTCTTGCAGGAAGACAAAAATCTTTTCAGGGAAAAATTAGTTTTTCCTAATGCAAATGTACAATGTTGAGCACAGTTCATCCCATATTGTAAGGATATTGTGAAATAAATAATAAAGGTGTAATTATATCAGCCTTCACATGATTTTTAGCACTCATACCTTGCCTATTGTACTGTGAAATACACCCTCCAGAAATTACTTGAAGAACCACATGTTCCCTGTGCACACAGATTGATCTCCTCTGGGACCTGACTGTTCCACTTTTATAGTTCAATAACAAAGAAACAACAGTGACATTAAAATACTTCCTACTATTTTCACTGGGAATTGTCCTTTTGACTTTTCCAGAAATTAGTCTCTTTCAGGTACTCTCATTGTAGACAATTCATGTTAACTACTGCTTTTTCTGTTAAACTAATACACATAATTATCCATGTCATAAACAACCTCTTGTAGGTCCACTAGGTTACATTGCAAGAATTTCTTTGCCACATTCATATCTCATTTGATATTTCCCTCTCTTAAGACTAGTGCTTTCTTTGTTTCTCATAGTGATTTTTACCATCATGATAGCACGGGTGAAATAAATCAAAACTTGCGAGCATATCTGAAGAGCCTTACGTAATGGAGTTGATTATCACTGAAATTGATGCATTGTGTTCAGCCTCGATGTAACCGGGTTTACATTGCCCAACCGCTGCTGTGCAGTATGTAGGTCATAATATAAAGCAGCTTTTTCACCTGCTTTCAATGGACTGCATGCCCCAGTGCTGTGGTTGATTAGTCTGTGGTACTTGTTAAGAGTAGTGGTATCTGTCATTTCTTCTTCCATAACAAGCTAGCTTGTAGCTAAGGGAAGCCAAGCTCTTTTACAGCTTTATTCTTTCACAGCTAGTAAAGTACAGCATTTACAACTGGGAGCTATCATGTCAGAAGCACAGTAGTTTCTCATGGGTCATTCAAAGTGTGCTACACAAACCAAAAAAAACAACAAAATAAAGGAGACCGGGAAGAAAGGAGACTAATTAACAGCTCTAAATTTTAGTTAAACTCTGTTCAACCTTCTGCTTCTCAGATCCAGCTAGACAGCCTGGGAAAGCCAGTGTGCTGGAGCTCAACCAGGAAAAGGAAATATAGAAGGACTGTTTCTTTCTTAGACCCTCACCTCCAATTTGCTTTTTAAAACCACATGAGAGTCATGGAAGATGACAGAAAAGTCCTGTATCAGTAGCTGAGGTGTTTTCCCATTCCTTCTTTCTACAGTGGCAACCAAATCTCTCCTCTCTTGTCAAGTTACCTATTAGCAGACAGTCCACAGGCCAGTGACAGGCTGTGTTCCTCAAGTTGGGAGCACCATGAGGGAAGTTTCTTGAAAAATGTTAATAACATGGTAAGTTTCTGATTTTGGATTTTTTCAAAATGGTTGTTACTTACTCATACAGTTTTCAGAGACTCGACGTTTAGTCAGTTTGTTGCTTGCCTTCTAACACTTTTCTTTCCATCCTTGTGCTGAAGTTCACCCACAGCACTGAGCTGTGTTACATGTAAAGACACGGGGGTAGCTGTGGCAGAGAAACCCAAAGGAAGGTGGTGGTTGTTAAGAGGAATTTTCTACTAGCCATGGGAAGGGATGTGGCTGGCTAAGGGCCTCTGTATTAGCTGTACCTGCTACTGGACACACACCATCTGCATTATTACACTGACCTTTTAACAGTATTATTAGCTGTCTTTGTGATCTATATTCCTGCACAATGGAGATCACTTGTCTACATGAAGAAATACAGGGATGCACGACAAGTAAACTTGGAAAAAACAGGATTTTGAAGTGCCTCTTGGGGAATTTTGCAGGAGTTTTGTTAAAAAGAAACGTGTAAAAACTGCAGGAAACTGACAAAACTTACATAAATGTAAGAAGTTGTGGTAGCCTTTCCCGTCCGGGCCAGCCCCCCCACGCACAAACCCCCCCCCCCCCCCCCCAGTACCGGTACTGGTGTGCGTGCCCCTCACCTGATGGGCGAAGGGGAAAACCAGTAAGCCCAGTTTCCTCCCCACGTAGACGGTGTCCACGGCAAAGTAATACTTCAGCCGCCCAACTGGGAGGAACCGGTCGAGCTGGGGGAGAGGGGGGGGGGGTCTCCCAGTAACTGGTCGTGAACTGGGTAAACCGGGGCGCTGGGGTGCAACTGGGGATGCGGCTCCTGGGGAGCTGGAGGGGTGCACGTGTTGCACCCACCTCCTCCCCCTTACCTTAGTGCCCTGCTGTTCCCAGAGAGCTGAGCACCTCTCCAGTGCCCGGAGGAGGAAAACAACTGATGGCATCTGCCCAAAACACAGCATCGCCCCTCTCTGTGCCCAGCAGCAGGGCAGCACCACCACCAGCTGGGGCAGCACAGCTCTTCCAGCTCCGTTTGCCAACAAGTCCCGGCTCCTGCAGCCCACTCACATCCAGACACATAGAAAAAAAACCAACCAAACCAGTGACAAAGCCAAAACTTGGATCAGCTGTTATGGTGTATTGTCTGATCACAGCCCACCACCAAGATGATAATGTTCTAACAGTTGGAGTGTCTAGCTTTTGTATTTCAAATATAGAATAATACTTACAAAAAAGCTCAAATTAGTTTTTCAGAAGGGTTTCTGAAGACCTCAATTATTTAATTGCTAATGTGAACATTTTAAAAAGCTAAAAAATTATAATGATAGAACAGATCTTTCTGTTGTTCACAGGATCTTCTCTGTCAAACACAGTAACATCCTTTGTGTGTATCTAGAAATGTTTTTAGCAAGTACTAAGGATTTTAGGCTTGCTCATTAAATTAGGAACTTCTCAAGCTCTCCAGCTGATGACAATGGGTCTCAGTACAGACCCCACAGTCTGGTTTCCCTGAAGGCAAATTCATTTTCCTTGGAAGGACAGCCAGTTTAGTGTATATAATAGGTGCACATGGTCAAGCACAGAGGATACTCCCCCACTTGGCAAATGTACAGCCAGCTGTGATGTGGGAGATGGCAAAATCACTGGGTTTTTTCTGGGTTCATTCTGCTGCTCTAATGCTAACAATTTTGTTTGTCTTGCCCAGGGAATGGTCTGGAGTAAAGTGGAGCTTGCACTAATTTATTACAGCAATAACAGATCTGTTCAGCAAGAATATGGTTTTTAGAAATCACTTCTTTGAGCAGAATTGCACTTAATATTTTCATTGATACTGTTCTTCAGAGAAATGCAGTTGGTTTAAAGGAGAGTTAAAACTCAAACATGAAAATGTTTATATTTCACTGGTTGCGTTATACTAATTTCCTACTTAAATACAGTGGGGCTGCAGGACTGGGCAGAAAGTGGGATCAGGGGAAGCAATGGATGAGGAGCTGCTGCCAGAAGGATTCCAGTTGGGTGTGCAGGAGCCAAAAGTGCCTCCTCAGATGGATCAGGGCTGCAAAACACATTGCTGCAAGGATCTGAATACACACAGAGCTTTCAGGAGAAACTGCAAACTCGCTCTTGTGGTTTACACTTTCCCTTCAGAGTTGTGCCAATAAAGTCACAATCACAACTTCTGCAAGTGAGAGAGAGGGATGTGAAAAAACAGATGTTTGTTTTCTTGCAAAAATATCCTTGATTACAGTTCTCTTCCTTTCTGCTTTCTACCTCATGCCACAGAGCTTGATAACCTAAGGCAGATAAAGATTAATGACGACTTCACCCCCTGTTCACAATGCAGCATTGCCACACTGGATAAAGTGGTTTCACTAGCTTTGTCCTTTAATCATTCTATTGTATAGGATGATCTGGCCAATAACCTCAATTTTGAATGACACCAAATGTTTATGAAGGAGCTTCTGCTAGGAGATTTGATTTGTCATCTGATTACCTATTACAGTAGAGAGATGCTGAGCAAAATTTCAGGCAGCCTGGGAACAAGCCTTAGACTGTTCATTGTCTCCTTGTTTGAGGATCTCAAAAGATGTTAAGGTCAGGAGAGTGATCTTTCTTGTCACATCAGCTTTAGCACAAGCAGAAGATGAACAGTTAAACTTGTCAGCTTCCTCCCTACAGGATCTAAAAGTGTTCTCTTCCAGCTCTTTCTTTCTCAATATGTTGAACAGTCACACAAAAGATGTATAAGGGGAGGACTAAGAAAGTGTTTTTCGACTACATGACCTCCAAAGGTCCCTTCCAACTCAATGCATTCAATGATTGTGTTTGGAACGAGGAGAAAGCAGAATGTAAACTGCATAAAATCTCAGCTTCAGCAGTCTCCATGTCACACAGCAGCTCTGCCACATGGAACTTTGGGGCACAATTTAATGGCCATAGTGGTGTTAGGTCAGTGGTCAGACTCAAGGTCTTTTCCAATCTTAATGATTCTGTGGTGTTACAGTGGGGTTGTTTACATGTGAATTTGCAGAGTTCTACGCTGAGCTTCAGGACGAAAGGGAGTTAACATAAAGTACTGACAGGTAGTGAAAACAGCTATTGTGCAGCTAGAAAATCTGTGATAATTAAGTGGGTGGCATCTGGATGTGACTACAATCTAGTTGTGAAGGGCTGTAAATAGCATCAAAGATTTGTGAGCTTGAGGTCTGTGGACAGCAGGAAATATTTGAAAGCCAAAGCAGGATCAAATGTTTGGGTAAAAATTATGGTTATAGCTAACCACAAATCAAGGGAGAGCCATTAGAAAGTTGTTTGTTATCCTGTGGTTGGCACCCCCAGGGTGGCACAGGCCCCAGCAGTGGCCTTGGGCTGCACCCCAGCCCTTGGCACTGACTCTACCCATGGGGTGTTGGCACTGCCAGCAGCAGCCCCTGCCTGTGAGAACAGGCTGCTGACTGCACACAGGGCAGGGGGAGAAGAGCTGAGCTGGGAAGTCACAGCACTGAGCAGAATTGTTCTGTTCTCACTCCAGGCAGGACAATGGGAAAAGTTGGTGCTCAGTAGGTCAGATGTCTCATAAGTCATAGAAGGGAAATTCTGAAGACAGTCAAATCTCGTTTTTCCAGTTGATGCAAGTGAATAGATATCCAAATGCTTCCTGTGCAGAAGCATGTGTGCAGAAAACAGTTGGACAGATTGTAATTAGACTTTATTAAATTTTTAAATGCTAGAGTACTCTAAGGCATTCTTCTTTAAGTTTGACATCAGATGATTTCAGGATTTTGCCAGGTGAAGAGCTGCTAGTTTGTAATAAGGCTATGAAAAACAATTGGCTTGAAAATTGAGGTTATCTACTCTTTTGTTCGTCTTAGTACTTACTGTTTGTTAAAAAAAAGGACAGCCACAAAAGCCACATTACAAGTTAAGAAGAATACATTAATTAAAATTGCAGAAATAGATGTCAAAGATTCTGTTTCTTTAAAACTCTATGGCAGCTGAAAGCAAGTTCATGCTGATTTAGTGGCTGAAACAATTAGAAAATTTGAAGTGGTATCAGAGCAAGTTGTTCCACTTCTCTAGACAATCAAGTAACATTATTTTTTACTGAATTTATATAGGAATGTATTGAACTGCAAAAACAAAGCCACCATTTGATGCAGGATATGATTGAGTTTCCAAAACATTTTTAGTATATATCTGAAAAAAACGAGGCTGGTCTGTTGCCTGGTGGAATGACTGAGTCACCCTGAAAAGTTGTCATTCCCAGAAAGGAATGATCCTTAGCGACATGGTCCTATCCTATTCCTGATGCTGGCTGCCAAAGATGACCATTCCAATCCTATGGTCATCACCATTAAGCTAAGTGTTTTTCAAAAGTTCTCAGTGTGTTCTCTGCCTATTAAAGTAAAAAACTAGCATCTTATGTAAATCATACTGCAGTTGCAAGGTCTTCCCTGAAGGGCAGTAGTCAGGAAGAGAACTGTTTCCTAACAGGAATTCATCCCATGTCAATGTGCAAGGGCAGTCTCACAAAGCTGATAGAATTGGAACAGTTTGTGAATTGGCAGTAAATGACATTTTTGGAGCACTGAAGGAGTCAGAACTGATGTGACAGGCAGTCAAAAAGGTGCTTTGTTAAGTATGTTGGAAGTGTACTCTGGGGAATTTTAATGACATCTGGCCAACCCTTGGGAAAACACCAAGGGTCATCACCTTAGGCTGTTGAATCAAAAGCAGTTCTCCTCAGAGAAGAGACTGTTTCCTGGAATCCCTCTGAAGAGCTCCTGTTTGTGGGAGTTCATTTGCCCCAGGGCCTTGAATGGGTCTGTGGAGGAATTTAAACATACAACCTATTGATGTCAGGGGGGATTTATGATTACTTTTATGATGGGTATGTACCTCTGTTTCTTACCAGGTGATGGGTGTGCAATAGCAGCAGTACAATGCTCACTTTCTTTCAATATAATTATGAAAAAATGTTGCTTGAGAGAATAAGGTTATGTTGGATTGATGTAAAGCATACAGCAGCAAGCTGCATCTTAGCTATGTACTGTAAAACTAAACTTTTTACTATTTCAGATATTGTTGCATCATTTCAGCTTCCAGCAGGAACAGATTATTAAAGTGCCTGGGAAAAAGTAAAAGTTAGCAAAATATATCAATTGGATTAGAGTTTTATTCTGCATCATTGGGTTAAGTGGCCATGGTTAAGTAATTAAAAGTTAGTGCAATAAAGGTGTGTTTCCTAGTAGTGTGGTTCCCTCTGTGTAATTTTGTAAACCCCCTCTGGTGACTATTATATGATTATCTGGCTATCTGTGAGAACTGACTTCTAGTTTTGGGGGACTCTTGTGTCCATACATCCTAAGAAAGTGTGATATACTGTAATATCCTGTAATTTGTGAGGACACCGTGGAAATGTAGCAGTCTGGGTTCAATGAACTGGCACTTCTGTAAAATCAGTTCACAGGGAAAAATCAGCAATTGGCAAAAAAAAAATGCTGTTGAGGCACACTGGACACCAGCTCTATGACTGTGTCATAAGTCTGTTTTGGTTGTTCCTTATGTCTGTGGGTTAATGGTGACTCTAACGCAAGTTTGCAGTAATAATGTGTCTTCTGGCATCGTGCTTAAGCTCTTATTACCTTGTGCTGAGATCTTTGCCTTCACTTGCTGTACAGACAAGGTAGTTAATGTTTTGATGCTTCATGGATGAAGCCGGGACCGGCGGTGGGTGCAGCTGGGCTTCCCCCAGCAGAGCACGGCCGGTCCCTTCCCGTGGCGGCTGCTGGAGCCGGGGAGGGAGGAGAAGCGCTGCAGGTGGTCGTGATTACACTTTCAGATTTCAACATCATTGCTGAGTTAGACTTGCTGCTTCGAAATGACATGTCATGAAGTCTGTTAATCAAGGTCATATCAACATCTGTGCATTTCTGCTTTCCTGTACTGACTTCATCCACCCTGTCTGACTAAAGCTGTCCTTTATAGAGGAAAAATACTCTGAGTGTTTCTGCTTTAAACCACATCGGGGCTACAAATGAACATCTTTTCAGTAACCAAATTCTGTTGCTATAGTACAACAAAGTTTAAGTCTCTGCTGTGAATTTATATCAGTTGTGGAACCTGAATATTCAAGTACCTTTGTAGGTTCCATACAAGGAGCATGTAAAGTAGGAGACACTTAAAACCAAGGAAAATTCCTCTAGGTTTTGTTCTAACACCAAAAAACCCCATAGTCTTATTTTGAAGAAGCTTGCCAGATGTTTAAATAATATATTCAAATTCCTGTGTAAGGTAGTAATGGAAAAATTTGGGAACAAATATATTTGAAGACATATCATGTAACAGTTTGAGACTCTTGACATAGAAACATCTTTAATGAATGTTTACCTATTCAGTGACCTGACCCAATAGAAGAGCTAGATCTGCAGTCAGCATTTGCCAACAGTGTCGTTGAAGTTCATGACTACATGGTTCTCTTAGTGGTCTGTGACCCATCAGGGATCAGCCACAGAACTTCAGACAAATGACTGTTTTCCAGGCAATTTTATCTGAATCATCCTTCTGAATTCTGGCTACAGGATTTTTCTTTAACTTAAAGTCCTGCAACATTAAAGAACATAATGCATCAACTTAATTGGAAACATTTTTGCCTCAACACATCCTTTCTTGGCAGATTTCTCATCAGGTAAATGCACTTTATTGCCAAGTTGTAAGACTTTCTTACCAGGGTGAAATATTTGTTGCCACCTAAGAAGTGAAGGGAAACAGTTGTGCAGATATTCTTATCTCCTAGCTTGTATAATATCCATGAAAGAATGCCATGTCTATCCAAAGTAACACAGTACTTCTGGAGTCAGCAAAGATATGCCAATTTCTTGTATTTTCTTTCACTTGTAGGGTCCTTGTCTTGAGTTCAGTAAGATATCAAAGCACCATGTTGAAATCTTTCCATGTTCTAGAAAACAAATGAAGTCAATCTTTCTTAATGGAAACAGAAAATATGAAGGAAATAATGACTAAGCAGTGACATTGGGCTGATGAGAATATGTATTTTCATTTTTATTGCAAAAAGTTATTACCATTTGTAAATGATACTTATTTGGAAGAGATTGTCTTAGCCAGTTAACATTTTAAAGGTGATATTCCTCTATCTAGGAAGAGCAAAAGGGTGTGTTGGGGAGGAAGAAAACAGAATTGCTTTGGTTGTCAATCTCATTTAACCCACTAGAATACAAGGTATGTGCTCTCTTGAGTACAACGCGTGCGTGCGTGATGTCAAAATCCTGTCTTTTCTTTAACCCAGGGTGAAGAAAAAAAGCTTTAGCAATGGTTTTATCTATTTTCTATATCAAGTATTTTAATATACTTCCAAAGATGATATTTACATGCTGGATGGAGCTATCTTTTTACAAGTGTTTAAAGTCTTCCAAATTATATAGGCTTTAGACTGATAAATAAAAGGGCTGTATTACAAGCCAGTCTTTTCAGAAGAAAAAGGATCAGTGTCTTGACTGCCTCATGAGAAACTTTCAGAGTGTTTATTTGTTCATTAACCAGCTGTAAATGCCACAGAAGAAAAGTGGATTAAGCAAGAGCCTTCTGCTCGAGGAGTCCCACTCCTGCTCTTCTACAAGCATGGTCTGTTACAGACTGGCTTTGCATGAGCAGTTGCTGGCAGCAACTTCGGGACTTCGACCCTTTCATTTGCATGGGCGAAGATGCGGTTTTGTATACACCATCTTAGTAACTGTCTACATGCAAATCAAGCACAGAGAAAAATGAAGAAAATGGAGTTGAAAAACAGTACCAAAATTCTAAGCAGAGGTGATTTAGCAATATGTGTCCCATTAATTTTCAGTGAAATTAGCACTTATCCATAGGATTTTTTCAATAAGGTATGTGTTCTTGAGTCTATGGGGTCCTAAAAAATGTCACTATTATTTATTTTAGTTGGCTTCAATATATTTTCGTTGGTTGGTTGTTTTTCCCAGATAGTAGCTCCTTGTCACCTTGACTTTTATTTTTGTACTGTAAATGATTTCTTGTATTTTCAGTGAACTCCCACCATAATCCGAGTCTTTGCAGTGGTCTGGATGTCCTTGAAAATATTGATGGCAGTGCGTAGGCATCAGCCTCACACAGGAGTAGCGATGGGTCAGCAGTTTCACTGGACACCCTGGTTGCACAAGGGCCTATGTGATGGACGTTCCCATAACCAAAGTGTGGTCTGGATCCTACCATTGCCCCAGCAGAACTGAAAAGAAAAAGAGCAGAGGTGCAAAACCTCATTGCATTGCATTGTGCAAGGCCGAGCTTTCTGCGAAGACAGAATTTAGAATAGAATAGAATAGAATGGAATGGAATGGAATGGGACTGAAAAGAATGGAATGGAATAGGAATAGGAATAGAATAGAATAGGAATAAAATTAACCAGGTTGGAAAAGACCTTTGAGATCATTAAGTCCAACCTATCACCCAACACCATCTAATCAACTCAACCATGGCACCAAGTGCCTCATCCAGGCTCTTCCTAAACAACTCCAGGGATGGAGACTCCACCACCTCCCTGGGCAGCACATTCCAATGGCCAGTCACTCTTTCTGTGAAGGGGGGTCCCCGGGGCTGGGGGGGGTGCCGGGGTTTGGGGGGGCTCCCCAGAGTTCAGGGTGGTCCCCGAAGTTCGGGGGGTGTTCCCAGGATTTTGGGGGGCTCCCCAGAGTTCGGTTGTGTCCCAGGAGTTCAGGGGGGTCCCCGGAGTTCGAGGGGGTTCCCAGGGTTTCGGGGGGGGTCCCGGCAGTTCGAGGGGGGAGGCCACAGGATCTGGGGGGGGACACAGGGGCCCGGGGGGGACCTGGGAGCGCTGGGGGGGGGCCCGGAGGGCCGGGGGTGGAGATGCTGGAGGCTGGAATGAAGGGGAAGGGCTTTGCTGTGCTGCATACCCACATGGACCATCTCTGGTGGGTACATGGCCAGCAGTTTGGGAAAAGATGGTACAGATCTCACGTGTTGACCACTCCATCTGTGAACTTAAGCTGTCAGTGGAGGGTGTCTGGGTACAGCTTGGGGATGGCCATTCTCAGGGGCATGGTTTTTGCTGACTGCTGTTCTCTAACAGAAGCAGGTCTGTCCTGACCTCTCTCCAGTAGGTATTTATTGGAAATAGATCCCTGTCAGGCAGATCAGGCATCTCTTTGGGAGCAATGGGCTGCGTGGATAAACTTTGTGTCCTCTCCCCGGAATGTTGAGTTGTTTGGCATTTTCTCTTCCTGATACTTTATTTATTTTTTTTTACTATTGCTTTTAAATGTCTAGATAGACTTTATTATACCCTACACACATTTGTCTAGTAGAGTTCATAAAATTGGAAATCTGGCAAAGAGAACATGGAGGTCAGAACAAAAGAGAGGAGACAGAAGAGGGCACATTGCTCTTCATTACTTCCGGGTCTTGTGGTCAGCGGGGTGGGGGGGAAAACCCACTGGGGCCCCCCCCCCAAAGTCTGTGTGTCGCGGAGGGTCCCGGGGGGGAGATGCGTGTCCCCCGTGTCCCGCCCCCCCCGCAGCCGTGTCCTGGAGTTGAGGGGGGGTCGGGGGGGGTCTCAACACGCCCCGACAGCGCGGATGAGGAAGCCAAAGGCGGCCGCGGGTGGCCCCGAGCAGCGACCCGGTGGCCCCGGGGCGAGCGGCGGCGCCTCCGTCTCCAGCCGCGCCCGTTTGCTCGTAAATGCCTATTTTAACTAGTGTGTATAAGTATTTGAATTTTGATAGATGGGAATCATGGGAATCTTCCCTCCTGCTTGCAGACGTTTCAGATCTGAACCACTTGAAGACTTCAGGTGCTGCAGTTTGATAGGAAATAAAATAGGTTACACTTACAAAAAAGCATTCCTCAAGAATACATGGATTTAGAGTCTTTTGTATAGTCTACTAAAAATACTTAGGTTAAAATTATTGCTTTGTTGTTTCTTTAATCTAAAGTAATTCTTTGTTCAAGCAGAGCCATAGGTCAAAGCTCACCAAGATTAATGTCCCTTCATTGCTCATGACAAGGATTCAGTTTGGCCCTTTCGAAAGCTTTTATGTCTCCCTTAATTTTTGTTAAAAATTCAACCATTTCCTCTTTCAAGAGCTCTTCTTTCTCTAGGGTTCTACTCCTTTTCTGTATGGACTTTATACCTGTTCCTTTCCTCAGCTGACCTCAGGCTAGTATGCCCAGAGGGGTTACTTTAATTTCGGTGGTTTAATTACAAACCCTGTTCACGTCAATACTCTGAAATTTAGCCACCCGACTGGTGAACCTACACCATCTCCCCAGGTAGCCACCCAACTGGTGAGCCTACACCATCTCCCCAGTTAGCCACCCAACTGGTGAACCTACACCATCTCCCCAGTTAGCCACCCAACTGGTGAACCTACACCATCTCCCCAGTTAGCCACCCGACTGGTGAGCCTACACCATCTCCCCAGTTAGCCACCCGACTGCTGAACCTACACCATCCCCCCAGCAAGCCACCCGACCGCTGAACCTACACAACCCCCCCCGTCGTCCAACCGCCAAATGTAGGGTCTTTCTGGGGTAGAGTAAAAAACAGAAACACCAGGCCATTCAGCCTTTGCTCTTATTAAATGCATCATACATCAATTCTTTTGATTTTACAGCTGTGTAAGGAATTGGAGATGCACATCTTAATAATGAAAGGTAAGCAGAGCCTGGATGAAGACAGTAGGGAACAAGGCGATAGTGCTTAACAGTGGGGTTTGAGAAAGCAACTAAAATAGTTTCACCAGATGATAGTTAGTGCCGGTCTCCTTGTAAGGCAGGCAAAAGCACTCTCACCCCACCCCCAGGGTGTCCCCTCGCACCCGCGGGTGTTACCCCGAGGATGTCCCCTCACCTCCTTGGCGTCCTCGGGCGGCCTCTCGGGAGCCTGGAGCTGGAAGAGGAAGTTGTGCTCCTCCAGCGCGCTGAGGGCGCAGGGACAGGCGGAGCCGGCGCCGGCGACGCTGCAGAAAGCGCCCACGGGCACCTCGCCCGAGTGATGGCTGCGGGACCGGGGGGGGGGGGGGGGTGGGACGGGGGGGGGGACAGCGGCCACCAGCGCTGGCCCCCCTGCAGACCTTTGTCAATTGGTAATAACTCTGTTATTACCAATGCCAGAGCAGTTTTTTTTTTATAACTTTTCCACTGCTTTTTCTTTCATTGTGTTAATAACTATGTTTATACTACACAGAAAACATACACTAGTAAATTGAGCTTTCATGCAGATTTTAATTTTGAAACAAATCAACACAAATGTTCATAGTGTACTGCTCTAACCACCATTTCTGACATGGTAATGAGAGAATTTGTAGTATTTCTTATATTTTTTTTTTTTAATTCAAAAATAATGGTCTCCATCACTTTCTAAGACATCTTGCATTTAAAACTTCTCTGTTACCTTGGGGCTTGAGAGATGATCTAAATATTATGTTCACTTAGGAAATATTTTTGACTATTTTTACCACCAGTTGCTGAAAGTATTATAAATGCTCTAATGCCACTCTGGCAGGTTTATAGATAATTCATGTAGCTGCAGTGAGGTGCTCAGGCTGAAGTAATTTCTGCTTTCTTACAGAGAAGTGCATAACTCAGCTTATATCACCTCTGCTCATATCCTGAACAGTTAAATGTGAAAGAGAATTTGTTTTGTGAGCTACAAACACCTTCCAGGCTAGTAATGCAGTGTTTAAGCAAGCATACTAGTTTTGGGGAATCAAGCATTTGGTTTACAATGAAAACTTTAGAAGTTATTAAATAGAACTTAGAAATAGCTTTATTTCAATGTTAAACTCATTATCTACACCTCAAGAAAATAAGTTTCTACATCAAGGTGCAGCCTGCAGAAGGCTAGTAGTAAACTTCAAGAATGATATCTGAAAGTGCACTTTTCAGTTTCTTTGAGAACTGGGCACAAACGTCGCTCACAGGAACCCCCGGCCCCGGGGATTACAGCTCCCGGCATGCCGAGGGCCTAACATGGCGCACAGGAAGCCCCGTGCCCCGCGACTACAGCTCCCAGCATGCCAAGGGCACAAACATGGTGCACAGGAATCCCAGCTCCCTGCGACTACAGCTCCAGGCATGCCGAATGACACCAACATGGCTCCCAGGAAGCCCCGTGCCCCGGGACTACATCTCTCGGCAGGCCAACGGACACCAACGTGGCGGCCAGGAAGCCCGGTGCCCCGGGGGGGGGGGGGGAAGAAGGGCGGCGGGGTCGCGCGGGGGGGGGGGGGGGGGGGGGGGACGGGGGGGGGTGGGGGGGGGGGGGGGGACACACGGAGCCAGGACCACCCCCCCACCCCCTTGTCATCGTCCCCATCCCGGTCTCACCGGCCCTTTGCTCCTCGGCAGCTACACGAGGGACCGCCCGCTCTTCTTGCAGCTGAAGGACTATTTTTGGGGGAAGACCCCGTCGCTCTACGAGCTGCCCTCCGGCACCAAGGGGACCGGTAAGCGCTCCCTTGCAGCCTAAGCAGGCAGTGAATATTTGTGTAAGAAGAGATGCACATAAAAGGTCTTAATTCTATTGCTTTTGTCCTGTAATTGTTCTGATCAGAATCCTTTCTTCACTCTTTTTTTCTACTGTCCCAAAGCCAATGAAAAGATAATGCCAGGAGACATAGTAGAACATTTTCACCTGAAAAAAATGTCATCTAACAGTCTGCAGCTTTACCAGCATCGATTTATTCTCCCAGACACAATTGTTACCAACTACTAGGGCTGCCAACAGTTTCAGGCTTAAAACCAGGTGCATGTTTGAGATAGAGGCTACAATTTATCCGTCATTAGGAAATCTTTAGTTCAATTGCTGCTGTAAATATTCCCCTACCCCAATGTCTGGAGACTTTCTTGACAAGGAAGGCACTTGTTAATTTTTTTACACTCTAGTGCCTAGTTGTCATAAATAATGAATTTATGTTTTATACTTCTGTTGTAATAATTCTTACCATATACATCAGGATATTAGCTGTCTTCATTGCTTTTGGAGATTTCAGTGAGGAAAAAAGGAATTATGGATTTGAGTACAAAAGGTGTTAAAAGTGTGCTTAAACTTCTCTTCAGTGTGCTGTTACCATTAGAAAGAGTAATTTTTGGAGAAAAACTTTCCTCCAAGATTCCATTTCCAGCATTGTCAAGTCTCCAGCAGCAGCCTTTTCCCACAGTTATCATGTTTTCACCTTTTCTTCTATCTCATTTGTCCTTTTTAGAAGAAAATGTAGGGCTGGGGAAAGGTGTGCAGGTTCCCAGGCTGGAGCTGGTCTGGAAGGAAGGAGCAGCAGTGCTGGAGGTGCCTGACCACCGCGGGGGGCACCGGGGGGGTTCCAACACCTACGGCGGTTCACAGTACCCATGTGGGTGACAGTGGGGGTCCCAGCACCCGTGTGGGTGACAGTGGGGGTCCCAATACCCAGTTGGGTGTCAGTGGGGGTCCCAGCACCCGTGTGGGTGTCAGTGGGGGTCCCAGCACCCGTGTGGGTGACAATGGGGGTCCCAGCACCCGTGTGGGTGCTCTTGGGGGTCCCAGCACCCGTGTGGGTGTCCGTGGGGGTCCCAGCACCCGTGTGGGCGCCTCCAGTTTTCAAGAACTGTACATTTTCAAATACAACAATAAAATTTAATTACAACAAACCCTGGAGACACTCAGGATTGCTTTTGGTTGCATCACAGAGATAAGCTACTTATTAAAACTGATGGCAGAGGCTGTGATATGCATAGGTACCCTGGGTAGTACCATGCTCTAGAAGAAATCACAGTGAAAGGGCCAGCTTGCAGAGTAAGGGACTTCCAAGTGCTTATAAAAACATTCCTATCTCTAGATAAATCTAATTAAAAATGAGAAGATGCATTAGGAAATTAAGATTTGCAGTGCATAATTGTGTCACTTTAGGGTTGCTTTTCTTCATTAAGAAAAACCCAAAACTTATCATAATAAATAAAATTAAAGTAACACTCAGCAAATGAAAACTGAGAACACTTTTTGCTTTACACCTGCCTAACATTTAAGTAAGATTTTTTAATTACCTGAAGCATGGTACCTCTCAAAGAACATCAGCAAGATCACTGCTCCTCTTTCCAAGTATTACACCAACCCACTTGGATACATTCCCTCACCATGTATATTCAATAGTGACACAAGTATTTGTTTTGTTTACTCAACTCATGAATCCTTCAGCAATGCATGAAAATAGTTTCCATAGATCTGGCTCATTTTCTATATCCTCTTCACAGACAAAGTCAGCTTAAAGTCAGTGTAACTAAAACTGTCTTGCTCCCAGGCATATCACTGTGACTGACCTCTTATTTACTTTAGACAGTAAATTTAACATCTGTTTTGGACTGTCATAACTAAGTCACTTCTTGCAAGTCATAGCAAGGATAAGATCCCTCTCCATCTACAAACTGAAGGATCCCAGCCTGCCAGGCTCAGACCTGGTTCAAGCAGCTCAGTTAAACACCTGAGAAAGGAGTTCAGTCCATGCATGTCTGTGCACCCTTCAGAGGGCACTGTGCCCACAAACACCTCAGCCCTTCCTTCAGAGGGGGCTGTTTGGGAGATCCAATGCACAGCTGATTTCAAGCACGGAGAACACCACCTTTGTATTCTAGGAAGAAATTTCTTGTGTTTCTCTGGATGTCAGCTGCACTACATTAATCCATCACATTTGTAGCCAGCTACTGCCAAGGTGCCTGAATCCAGTGACAGATTCTGTGTTGTCATGCTTTTGCTGTGCATGGGCAGAGCCTCTACCCTACAAGCTGAGCCTCAAGGGAGAACAAGGCAAAAGAAAAAATGCTGCTCTTAAAGACAGGAACACAAGACAGCTCCCTCTTGATATTATAGATACACAATCGTTTGCCTTCATACCAACAATAAATAGTAAGGAAGCAACAGTCAGTTAGAAAAGCAGTTCAGGGTGTGCCCCTCACCCCAGTAATGAAAATTCAAGGCATTCTGAGTCAAGCAAAATATAATTTATGTTTATTTATAAACCCTAGCTATTGTATGTTTCTTCTATATCTATATATAACTGCACAGTCAGGAAAATCTCTGGTTTGTATCAAATAATGACATGAATCTACAGTGGAATAGAAATCTTCAGGTATGGCATCATGGAAGGGATCAAATACTTTACTTACTAACCCCTGATACCTTTTGATGAGTGAAAGTTGTAGTTTTATAATACGCTTTCAGACACAAAAAGTAATCTGCAGTTATATCACTTCAGCTTTCAGGAGGATTGAACAGTGTTCTCAGTGAGGGCAAGTGTGTCATCATCGCCAGGCTTCTGCCAGCACGCAGAGTGCTTCGTTACCGCAGGAGATTGTGCCCTTGCTTTTACACTTGGTACAGATGCACGTACACAGGGAAATAAAACAGTGCCTCTGAAGTAACTATTCCCGCTGCTACATCTCACACGTTGGCCACAGACACCCACAAATACGCCTTTCAAGAAACATGAGCAAAACCATCTGTAAGTGTGTACAGAACAGAGTATGTGCTTTTAATCCCAGCTTTTAAAGCATGCATCACTTTTTTGTTTCGTCATCATTTATCCAAGTAATTTTGAGGTCTTTTTTTTTTTTTTTTCTTTTCCTGCTGTTTATTAGTCACTAGAAGCATTGGCTATTTAAGCACTAAAATTATACGTAAATCAATACAATAGATATGTCTAACATTTATTACGTGTTCAACAGTTTCCACTTCTAATAATCCATCTCATGTAAGGTATTTAGTGGAATCCTTGCTTTATCAGTCTATTTAGGATGAGCATTGTACTAAGCATTGTAAAAAGAACATGGGTATAGGTTTTTCCTACTAATTATAAACCTCTTCTGAGATGGTCAGGGTCTTTTTAAGCCTGGGAAAGTTGAAATAGCCAGAAGACTGATTTTTCTTTACAGCTACAAAGTACAGGTACTAGCATTGTCATTCTTCTGGTAAAAGTCCTATAGCTCAACAGCAAATTCTGATTCTTGGGAAGTCTCTGATCTTCAGAAGTCACATCAGCAGCTCTGCTTAAGATTCTCCTACACTGGTCCCCTCAACAGACAGACACTTTGACAGCATGTAACTTGAGTTGTCAGAAATGTTGAGTCCATTTTATTCACACATACATACACAAATATTTCTTTATAAATAAAAGGTGCCATTCCAATGTTTTCAGATAATCTTTGTTTTCCTTGTTGAAACTATTTTGATTTCTAAAATTGTCAAAATTTTAAATTAAAACATGAACAGCAGCATAGTAAAATACATTTAGCATTTTAAAACTCCATAGTAAATTATGTTTTTATCTTATAAAATAAATGTACATATTATCTGTTTTGTTTTGAGAGTAAAGATAAAGTATCAAAGCTCACTGGGGAAAAGGGGACATACTGATGGAAAGCTCTTGATAGCTGGTTCAGAACTGGCTGTTATAAAGCACTGATTTAATGTGAGAGGAAACATGGTTTGAAAAATAAAACCAGTCTCTGTGCAACTGTCATCATAGTGTTGTGATGTAAGTGAGATGGGCACAAGCTGATCTCACAGGCTGGAGGGTTTGAAGAGAACTCTCAGTACATTCTGTCTCCCCTGCTCAGGCTACTCCTGAAGGTGAAGAAAGCAGCAGTTGCTAAAACCAAACTCTTGACATAACATGTACATTTGTGTCCCATGCAACCACAGGACAACCACAATGAGCAACATGATCGACTGTCAAGCAAAAATAGGATCCAGCCCTACACACATCTACTGCTGTGTGCAGGATTGCCTCCACAGAGCAAGCTTGCTTCTGCAAGGGGACAGAAGTCCATGCTCATCCTTGCAGGAGGAATTGCAGAGCTTGTTGCCTCCTCACTTTCCAAATGAGCAGATTGCAAAACACACAGGCAGTGCTTTTGGTTAGAATTGGCAGATGATAAAATATCTTCATCCACAACAGCTGCTTGGAGAGAGGTATCAAAATAAATGCTACAAATAGAAGTAAAATAACAGTACAAATAGTGCCAAGCATCATTTTATGGACAATTTGTGTGATAGGGTAGTTGTTACTGTGACAGTGAAATAACAATCAGTCCTTATTTTATTTTTTTTTTTCTGGTATGGTTACATCAAGGGTGTTTGCAGACTAGTCTCTGTTTCTTTGCACATTAATGTCTGTAGCATTTCTCCTAAAGCATTAAAATCGCATGTTCATTGAGCGCACATTAATCCCCGTGCCCCGGCACTACAGCGCCCGGCAAGCCTAGGTCTACCAACATGGCCCACAAGAAGACCCGTGCCCCGCGACTACAACTCCCGGCATGCTGAGGGACACCAACATGGTGCATCAGTAGCCACGTGCCCCGGGACTACAGCTCCCGGAATGCCGAAGTACACCAACATGACGAACAGGAAGCCCCGTGCACCGGGACTACAGCTCCCGGCAAGCCGAAAGACACCAACATGGCGCACAGGAAGCCCTGAGCCCCGGGACAATCATCCTAATATGTCAAATTCCAAATATGTCTAAGTCATGTACATGAAACATAACTCTGTTAATGTATTAAATACATTATTTTCACCCAAAGTAGAGATCACTATTGACTTTAATCAGAAAGACACTAAGTCCTTCTGTAAATGAAAGCTTTTATAGGAATAATATTCTCACAATATTCTCACAATATCTCTTAATATTCTCACAAATATCTCTATAAATATAAATACATTATGCATACTTATAGTATTAACCTGTGCCTTGAGGAAGAACCTCAAGTTGGCCTGTCAGTAAAGTGCAAGCACTTGGTGAGATAGAACGTAGGATTTCGTGGATAGCAGCTTTCCTGGGGACGCTATCCTCAGATATTCGTGTCTCCTGTAGCCTAAATTAAAGGGCTCAGGAGCCAAGTTGCTGGTCCTGTAAGTAAAGTGCAAGCAGTTGATGAGATATAACATAAGATTTCAGTTCTAGCAGGTTTCCTGTGGAAGATATCCTCAGATGTTCGTGCTTTTTAGGGCTGATGTTGTCCAAGGGCAATAAATGCATTATTTCCGGTGTGAGATTTATAGCCCTGCCAAGAGTTGGGACCTGTAAATGGGTGTTCCTGGCCTGGAGTGACCTGCTGTGGCCTGGTCTTTCCCTAGACTACTTCTGCTCTGCCCTTGGCCCTTTCTCATCAGGTGTGCCTGTCTGAGTGGTTGCTCTCTGTCCCATCCCTGCAAAACCATCCTTGGCAGAAGGAAACATCTTGGACAGTGTAACTTGTCTTAAGAAATGCTTCATCAGTGAAAAATTTTCTACAAACTCCTGGAGTTACTCTGTGAGGGGTTCCAGTTAACATTATTAAACTAATTTAATCTCCACTGCAGTTATGGGGATACATCCATAGAAAAAGAAAATTCTTAAAATTTTGGTAATAAACACTCACACACAAAAAAAGGAGCTAACACTTTTAATTCTGATTTATATTTTCTTTTTATGCCAAAGATGAGAGAATTGCCTTTGCCAGGCATGAGTAAGAAATACATGAGCTTTGGCCTCAATCTTAGGTCACATAATATCCAAGCTGTTTACAGGGTGCACTAGGTGTGTATGTCAATCAGCTGTACACAGAACAAACAAAAAACTCAACCAACCAACAAAGAATAAAACTGTCAAGAGATAGACACATTACCAGCTCCTTTCCAGGGCATCCAGAGAAGAATTCAGGATCAGAAATAGGATCAGAAAGAAATGACTGCAGTAGATTTAACCTGAGACCAGTAGGAGGTTCATTTGTCATCTTTACTCCATTCTGCAGAATGGTTCCTGGAAACTAAAAATAAAAAACAGCAAAACTGCATTCAGGAAGTGTGGAATAGACACTTCATTGTTGTAACAATATATTAATACTCTGTGTTTGTTACAGAAACAATTCTCTGTAAGAAAGTACATCCTAAACATCAACAGCTTTAAAAAAAATAAATAAGTCTCAAAGTCATTAAGAAAGTAAGATCTCGCTGTAAACAACAAACCAATACTTTAAAATGGTTTTTTTGGTATTCAACACTTCACAAATAAAACACAAAACTGAATTTTTTACTTTATGCAAAACAAAATTTCATTGACAGCATAAAAACTTCTTAATTATATATAGGCAAAATGAAGTTCCATTCACTAGTGCACAAAATATCACACATCACAATATTAAAATATTACAAAGGAAGCTTGCTATTACTATGTTGGGGGTTTTGTTGTTTTGTTTGTTTGGTTGGTTTTTTATTTGTTTGTTTGATTTTTGGTTGGTTTTTTTTAATGTTCTTAATTATATTATATCTTCAACCAACTCACTGTATTTTAGAGTTCATATTCTCAGATCATTCAGTGATATGAATAAATATTCATAGTAGTTAATTTATATATTCATATTATATATTGACATATTCTATAACGCTAAAAGCATCATCAACTTTTTGTTTCCGCAAATACAGAATATTTGGCAATGCATGTACCTTTGGTGAAGGGTAACTAGTAAGCCAAAGCCTGAAGTCTGGATGACATTTTTCACTGTTAAACTCTTCACATATTTTCTCCAGCATCGGCATCCAGGAGACAGCTAGATGACAATTTTGTAAACAAACCCATGTTCCTTCTTCCATTCCTTTTTGAATCATTTCTGTAGCTATAGGTCCTTGTCCTTGTCCTAATGAGATGGACTGAAACTTATTTCCTACCATCTCTCTATCATTTGCAAATTTCAGGAGGCCTTGAACAGAAAGTGTGAGATTTTAGCATTTCTCCATTAAAAAGAAGTTATGTTATGAAAAAAATATTTTAAAATGTTTATTACTATCTTGTTAATATGTACATAAGATGATATAGCTTTGATATAAAGTGTAAAATTTATTCAGTTTAAAATACAGTTTCAATTTTTAGGAAGCACAGAATTTTACCACTGTGACGTGATGTGCTCATATCTACTTGCACAAAGTACAAAAAAATCCTCATTGTGTATTGAAGGGGAATTTCAGGATCACAATCTGAAAAGCTGTATTATGTTTTTGCCTTCTCTTTATACTTACTAGACATAGGATCTGCTCCTGGAGATAGCACAAATATTAAAGGGATTGTAGAATTTGAATCTGAGTAACTTTTTGTTAGATCAAAAGGTGGTGGCTCTACAAATTTCTTCCCGAGTTTACCAGTTACAAATGTTCTTACAGCTGGACCAATCTGTTAAAAAAAAGAAAATACAAACCATTAATATAAATTAAACATAACTGCATATATGACAGCATCTTATACATACCATATATTAGTTATAATTCCTGACCTACAGACACCTCCCTGCTTTTCACAGATTTAAGATTAGTCTTGCAGAATGCTTCAGAAGCAAAAGGTATCACATCTCGTTGACACCTTCCCCCATTTTTTTTTCTTCCCCATACAAGACAGTATAGTAATGCTTCTAGAAAAAAAAAATTAACATCTCATGAAAACAATATTAAATTATACTAAGGCTTTAATTCAGGCTTTACTTGAGGACCAGCACCTTCTCCCTTAGTAAATATGAATGTAATTATTTTTAATTAATTCTAAGGACCAATTACAATATGTACTGAAATTCTATCAGTGACAAAATACAGTACAATTTGCTAAGTGTACCAAAGGCAGGATGTGTTACAAGTTTACCTTGGCTGTTCAAACAAACAGATTTGATGACTCTCTGCCTTGGAACCCTTTGTATGAAAGCAAATGGTACTGGATAGTTTGTGTATTTGTTCAGGCTAATATATCCTGCTCTTAAGCATCTTGGGAGTACCAGCAGTAGACTAAACATGAACAAACACTTGGGAAAAAACTAGAATGACAACAATACTCTGAAAGATGCATTAAATCACATCAGACAAAAAAAATCTCAGCTGCCGCTTGTGGTGTTTGTATTGTTCAATTGAAAAATATTTCTTTTCTTAATAAAAATATGATGAACAGATTGGTTATTTTAACAACCAGTGCAAACTACGCTACAAGACACAGAACAGTCTCCAAACACATGGTAACAGATCATTTTACCTTGTCTGGTCTTAAGCATCGAAGAATTATCAGCTTTTGCATTTCATTTAATGTATTATTCAACTGTTCTGGTAACGGAAAGCTTTGTGGCTCTTTGCTGTCATAAATTTTTTGCCATTTGCCTATATTTTCAGAGATGTGACTCCTAGAGGAAAAAAGCACTTAAAATTACTGTAAATACCTGGAGTCTGTTTTTTGACGTTTATCAAAAGCCAGTTGTATTATGTTGTCATACAAGCCATTCCACATCTACCTCAGCAAATAATCTTACAGCTGAGCTTCTCCATGCTGAAGAGGGAAAAATTTTCTCCCACCATGCTGTTGCAGATGTAAAAGACTCCATTTGAAAGGTTCTGATTTGAAAACAAGATCTGCCTATTCCTCCAAGCAGCACTCCTTGAATCTTGATAGGTGGGGGTGAATCATTTGACTTAAATAAATGAAGCCAGCCTAATGATGACCGAAGGGTCTGGTTTTGCCATGTTGGCATTCTGGCACTGGTTTGGAAAATGTATAGTAAACATTTCTTTCATTGTATTACACATGCTTTGGTCCCACATAATTAAGGCTAATTCAGCCCAACATTTTACTGTACCTCAGTCCTTCAAAAGCTAGGATTTCACTTGCACGACATAATTCATCCCAGCTCTTATCTGGTAGCCAAGATGGGTCGGGATTCTTGTACTTATTCTTGAGACCCACACCCCCAGTTAGTAAGAACATAAACTCTTGATGTTCCATTTCATTCTTAGCCCTATATTAAAAAAAGAGATGGATAATATTCAGTTACTGAGATACAACTTTACATAATCCAAAGAGTTGTTTAAAATTAATTACACTTCACTTTTAGCAATACTTCTACTGCAGTAACAGTTGAGATCAGATCTCATTATTCTATATAGTTAAACTGAATGGCAAAAATTACTGATGAAGACTAGGGTAAGAGTTTCAAGAAGCAAAAGGTATATATCTAGTTATTGGATTTGTAAAAGTGCAATAATTCAATTTTTAGAAGCTTTATAGAAAATACTGATTTCTGGGAATACAGTAGCCTGACTAATTGGCCCAGTAAGAATGGCCCATATACAGATCTGTACACATTGTAATTAAGGAAATATGCACATTATGGTTACAATCAAGCAATTTTGAACTTATCTTTCCTTTCACAATGTATTGACAGAAAATCACAAAAAAACCCAGGAAGATTAAACTAAAAAGCCAGTGGAAGTGAGAAGACTGCTACTGAGATATCACAATGTCTGCAAAAGGATAAAATGAAGAGACAAAAATGAAAAACAAAGACAAAAGCCTAGAAGTTGCTGGGGTGACACATGACTGTCTTAGATATCTTTCTAAAACATTTTCTTAAATAACAGAAAATATCTTCGACATAGGATGACACGTAGCAGTACCCAGGTCCTTTAAAGGGAGTCTAAAATGTATCATTGACAAAACCATTGCATAGAAACATTCTTTTCATATAATGTCCAAAGGCTATACCTAGTAGTGATACAAGCAGTCATACACTCTCTGAAAGTATTAGAAAACTCCAAACATTGACGATCTCGTTCCATAGGCTATATTACCAATATGCACAAGAACATGTTACTTCATCAATAACTTTTTTTATTATAAGAAAATCATTAGTTTCTGTTTAAATAACAGACTTAACAAAAATGAGCTTACATGAGAAGATTACAACATAGCAAAAAGGAGAAGAGCAGCTTGTCCTTTTCGAACAGTGAACGACACACATTGCAATACAAATTGTATGTGAAGTGGTCATTTAGATATCGAAGTCGCTTCTCAAAAATTTTGGATTTGTTACTAAAAAGAAAAGAAGTGAGAAACTAAGACTTCAGTTTGAATCTCAGGCAACCAGTTAAGACATTTACATTTATTCAGTGTTATGGAGGAATTATATTAAACCCGCATGCTCCACAAGGGACATAGATGCCCATTTCCACAAAATTCACTCTTTTATAATCACATTCTTAAAAATACTTAAATAAAGCGCATGCTTTCAGTCCATGATTCACACAAACTTGAATTAAAAAGAGCATTTACTTCATTAACAAATTGTATCTTGTTTCAGAAGCCCACATTTAAGAAAGGATAACAGATAAATGGTTTCAAAATGGAGAGAACTGTTCATTGCAAGAGAATGGAAAAAAAATATATTTTACAAGAGAAACACTATATTTACCTATCATGAATAGAGTTGATGAAGAGGTTAACAAACCAACTAAGAGAGTACTGGTACATGGGATCAATGTTTGCCAAGTCTGCGATACTAAAGAACAGCGCGGACGAATGCTTTGCGATGGGTCGATAAGCTTCTCGAGACTCAGCTATTTGAAATTCCGTTTTCTCTGCAATCTAAATATCAATAGTGGTGGATAAAGAAAACCTTTCAATATCCTTTGCAAAATAACACGACTGGTTAATAGCATTATTAAAATAGTTCTACACAGCACTTTCTAACACGAAAGTAAGACAACTTTTCAGAGTCACAGAATGGTAGGGGTTGGAAGGGACCTCTGGAGAAGATCTAGTCCAACCCCCCTGCCAAAGCAGGTTCATCCACATCGGGCAGACAAGATGACATCCAGGCAGGTTTTGAGTATCTCCAGAGAAGACGACTCCACAATCTCTTTGGGCAGGCTGTCTCAGTGCTCCGGCAGTCTTGCAGGAAAAAAAGAATCTTTTCCTTATGTTCAGATGAAATTTCCTGTGCTCTAGTTTGTGCCCCTTGCCCCTTGTTCTATCACTGGGCACCACTGCAAGGAGACTGGACCCATCCTCTCGACACCAGCCCTTTAGATATTTATAAGCATTGATAAGATCCCCTCTCAGTCTTCTCTTCTCCAGACTAAACAGACCCAGGTCTCTCAGCCTCTCCTCATAAGAGACATTCTCCAGTCCCCTCATCATCTTTGTAGCCCTCTGCTGGACTCTCTCCAGTAGTTCCTTGTCTCTCTTGTACTGGAGAGCCCAGAACTAGACAGAGGTAAAATGAGCACTTGACCCTAACACAGCCTGATCTATTTGCCTATACTAAAGAATGCAATAGTCAAAACAGAGGAGGCACAACAGTTTCTATGCCTCATTTAGCATCAAAAGCATCAATTCTTCTCTGCAATATTCAAAAATATTATCATCTTCAGACTGGTTATGTACTTAAGCTCTACTTATTCTACTATAAATCAGTTTTACATAAAGCAAGTCCTTACAGACAGAAACACATTTTTTAAAACATCATAAATATGGAATAAACTACCAGTGAAGACTCTACAACAAACCCAATTTTATTTCTCTTCACATTTCAAAACCACAATTTCCTCCTTATGTTTTGCATCTAATTCACAGCCCTTATGCTAGCTGCAAATTTTAACATTAAATTTCTATTTATTGTTAAGGAAAGGACATAGACACATTCCTTACCTGCTGTTTTTTTGTGATCTCATTAGCCATAATTTTAGCAGAATCCAAGACCTTGACAGCAGTCTCATCTTCCAGAATATTCCCTTCAGATGAATGTAAGGTTTCTAGAATTTTCTTCTCAATTTCTTTTAGATGCTTTTTATTGGCTACAGACTGCAGAATAAGAGCATTTCTTTCCTCCTCTAACTCTGGTCTGATGAAGAAAAAACACATACAACAAAACCAGCCAATGCTCATCTTCCACTAACTGTAAAGGAAGCCCATGAAGATGACTCCTACTTTCTACAATAAATATTTGTCAATATACTTCTTCAGTCTAAATAGGTTCTTGCTGTTGAGCAAATATTTGTATTTCTGAATATAGATTTCTATGCATTACTTCAGCTTGGTATTTGGAAATGATGGTCTAAACTTGAACATTTTAACATGCAAAAAACACCATGTGATATGTGGAATAAGTTTACTGTTGGAAACACTTTTTTAGTAAACAGAATATAGCCTAATTGCATTGACTTTTCTGTACAACCCAGATACTACTTCTGTGTATCTCTGTGAGGGTTCAGATGAAGAACTGTAATAAATTTTGGAGGTACTGTGCATTTATTTCATAAAAAACCAAAACTAAATTCTCATAATTCTGCTTCCTTGTCTGCAGCTTAGTCAAATTACAAAAATGACCATAATAAACTTAAAATAATATTTACATAATTTTCTAATTTTCAAGGAATATTTCAGGAGAAAATTGCCCTGAGAAAACAATGATTTTTACATCTGCTATTTTACTTAACTGTGGACACTCACCACATGGTAATCATGACAGTGTTTCCCTAACGAACTTTTAGATGCAAAAATTTAAAAAGAGAACTTTTTTCCCAAAGCTGTTACTGAGTAACATTTACACTGTTTAACTCATTTTGCTTTACAATAAATTAATTTCTCATTTCTTTGCAATTTATCCCCCCCCCCAAAAAAAACCTGAATAGTTATTAGCAGTAAAGAGAGACTCACCTCTCTTTTGCTACAACAATACCTAGCAACTGGTCTTCAAGTCCCTCTGGTGTTATCATAAAGTTCAGTAAAGAAACTTTTGTAGCAATTTCAGGCATATAATGTGGATTTCTCAGCTTTGTGGTAATAAAAAACCTGAAATCACTGGAATACTCAATAATAGTCTCACCAAGCCTGATACAGTCCATGCCTCCTAAAGTTGAGAAATGTTAAGAAAACCATTATGTACTTCAATTAATTACAGAAAAAAAAATATGATTAAATAAAAGAATATTTTTTGTCAATGACAAATTTAATGAAAAATAAAAATTAATCAATATATCTGATACTCAAAAAATTTTCACAGACTTTGGTGAGCCTGCATTTTACGCTTAGCAGTTGAAATACTTAGCAAGTTTCAGCAAAACAGAGGAAAACAGTGCCTTAAGCAAAATGCCTTGACAGCTTTTCTCAATTTGTCCAAAACTTAGTAAATATAACTATTAAACCAAAACACATAAAAATGAACAAGCAAAACAATTTCATTGACATTTACTTAGTCTCCTATAGTGATATGGTGAAGGTTTTCACATAAAAACACTATCATATGATATACGAACGATACTTATTAAAAAATAAAATAAAACTTTAGGCTGTCATGAAATGATCTTCCTCTTACCACAGGCAGCAGTAAACCAGAGAGTTATGAGAAAAACATCAGACAGCACCATAGACTATAAGATGAACATTATTGTAATTTACTTCAGGGTTCAGAATTAATTTTGCTGTACCTTGTTTAAAAGTCTGTTTAAGGAGTAGAGGTTCAAGTGATGGGTCTAGTTCTTCTCCAATATTTTCTAGCAGAAGTGGAGTTCCAAACTGAATGCAGTTCTCCACAGTTCTCATATAATCTGTGTCACTGACCTTGATAACATTCAGGTAGTTTTCCTTTTCAAAATTCTTGATCCACTTATTTGCTTGACCTTGAGGATCAATCATTAATGGCCTAGAACATACAAGACAGTTTTCTCAGTGCTTCTGGAGTTTTAAAAAATTATTAAGAATTTTAAAAACTGTAATCTGAATCTATCACAAAGACTAATTCTTAAGAGAACAAGGAATACAAGTACATCACTAGAAAGCTTTATAATCTTATATTTCTCCTGAGTGCAGATGATTTGTGGACAGCTATAACAAGTTTTCATATAGTGTAATAGATATTGTCCTTGAAATAAAATTTCAGTTGGAATGAAAAAAGAGAATTCTCTATGGTGTGTGAAACTCACATCTATATAGGTATCTATAAAACATAAAAACATCATCTGATAGCCTTAACTGTAGGAACCCGCAGTGGACTGTGGTATTTGGACCCTGCAGTTTACAGAACCTGAATCCAATCATTAAACATGTAAAGAATGAGGATCTCTGAGCAGTTCTAAAACTGATCCTTACAAATGCTTTATTAGCCAGTAATAAAACAACAAGGTACAATATTTAAAAAGAAAAAAGACAATAAAAAATAATTATGCAAGAGCACTGCATGTCCTGAAAGGAAAGCTTCCAAGTAACTACATACACAAACCTCTAAAGTGTTAGAACTCTTACATTTCACAGCAGCTCCAAATAAAATGCCACTCCTGCTTTTAATAGAAGCAGCTATATTGTCTCTAGATATTTAGTTTGCTTCATATTTTTTTAAAAGTAAAAACTTATTTGGTTTGAAAATTAAACCGTTTTGTCACCTACCAACGTCTTGAATTGTCAACAATGACCCCATTGTCCACAGAAAATATGTCAGTTGGTAAACCAGCAATATTCCAGGCTCTTATTTTTATTGGGTCACCAAGAGTATTAATCAAAGAGAAATTCTCAGAACAAGGGATATTTTTCTCCTGGAAAAAGATAAAACAACCCCATTTATCTTTATTTCATGTTTCTTTACATCTTTTATGAAATGCCACTTCAATCCAAAGTGACTATGTGCATTTCCTTTTAAGAGTTTGAATTACATCAAGTAGAAGTAAAAATCCTGGGAACAATGATATGGTAGTTTCCATAGCTAACTATATTTCCCAAATGGATATTTTCTCCATTTACAAATTTTGTAGGATTTTTTATTTTTTTGTACGTTCTGAATGCGGTATTTTCATAACAGAAAGTTACGATAAGGCGTTACCTTAAGAAACTCACACACAGTTGAGAATCACCTCATGGCCATTATCTCCCATGAACTCTAATCCAAAGCTGATTTATTACTGTTCAATGTCACAGTCACAATCAGCAGCTTCCAATCACTTTATTTGTAAATTATGGCATTACTAAAAGTATATTGGAACTGTTCCTTTGCAAACAGCATAACCAACCATTTAATTAATATATAAATATGTGCTAGGCTAAGTTCTTAAAGAATTTATTTGACATAAGTGAATTCTTTCATTTAAATTCTCTTTCATAGAGAAAACTGAGATTTTATGTAAGCAATAATCAAGCCTTACAAAGTCAATAATGTGCTCTCATGTCTGATATGCTACTTTAAGTCTAGAGTAAATTCACTGATTTAGTTAAATTCAAGTGTACAGAACATTGAATAAGCAGAATTCATCACATTTTACTAGGCTAATATTAAATAAATGACGGGATTTTTGAAGTTTTTTCCAGTAGTTTGAAAAAAAGCAAATATTAAATTTAAGGTAACTTCTAACCTTGCACAGTTTGCTCCAATCTTTGATACATTCTTGTCGAAATTGTGCAGTAAAAGCTCCCAGATATGCTATCACACCAGCTGATATCAGAACATCTCCAGTCAAATTATCGTATATATCCTGAAGATCGTTTGCAGCCTTATTCCATCTATGATGAGCACAACATACAGAAAAAAATGGTGCTGAAATCTCCTCATCTATCTTTTTTGTTATTATATTAACTTCAGGTGGAGAATAAAGACACCATATTTATATGGTTTGTTCTCACTTTGAAGACTTTCTGTACAGTTCTCCCAATGTTGCTGCCCATAGTTTTACATTATAAACGACCAGGGATCTTTCAAAGGCCCAGAAAGTTACACTCTTAAGCAGTACGGCCCTCAGACAGAGATACAGCATTAAAGGCTGAGAGAGCTGAAGCTTAAATTCTGTTTCTACAATAGTTGTTATAGCTGACATTTGAACTTTAACCTGACCTTGACTTCTCTCCACCAAGGCCTCCAATCAACTTCTCTGCTCGTTCTAGTTTTTTAGCACACAGATCAACCTGGAATTCTAAACGAGCCTTTTCTTCAGTTTTCTCAGTGAAGGTTCGTTCCAAAGCAGCCAATCGATTTTCAACTGCTGCAAGTTCTTCTCTCTTCTGATCCAAGAGTGTCAGTGTCTCTGCTAAGGACTGCTGTGCCTCTCTCAAATGATCTTTCTTGGGTGCAACCACCTATTCAATTACAGTCAATACACAAATGCTTAAAGCACATTTTTGTAACTTTACTGTTTAATACAATGCTTCAAGTGAATATATCAGAGAGGAAAGATTTCATAGGACAGAGGGACTAGGATTAAAAACACACCTTAGCAACCCTGTCATACACCTCCATTGCCATAATCCATTTACATAAACCCTCTGCTGCTGAGGAAGCTTTAGCCACCTTTTGCGGATCAAACTCAGGATTAGTCAAGTATTCAGCCCGTATCTTCTGCATGACATGTGCCTGCATTAAAATAAAAAAACAAAAAAAACCCACCAAAAAAAGCATTATAGCTCATCAAAATCTTGTGGCTGACACTAAAATTACACTGATTGATTGCTGTTTCTCTACACAATGAAATCGGAAAGAACTACTGAGTATTAATTGTGGGAGAAACCACTGCTCATTTGTTTCTTTTTGTTTTCCTATCGTGTTGTGTAGTCTTCTCATATTCATCCTAATCCTACCCTTATGCTTTTTAACCATGCATTTGGTATATCTGTCATGTGGCAGCTATCTTAAGTGCTAAGAGCATTAGAGTCATGTAAAAGCCTTAATTCACTCTGTCCCTTGTGCAAAACATGCAAATTTTATTATTTGCTATCTTTTCTCAAGACACGGCTGTTGAGGATCATTATAAAAGAGTATTTCTACTACTGTAAGGCAAACTAAATGAACTACATGACTTGTGCCTACTCTTGGGGATCAGTTTCATAAAGGGCAAACCATATTTAATTTCCAATGAATTGAGCAAATGGCAAGAATTACACTCACAGACAATAAGATCTTTGGGGGAGCTGGTCATATCTTAAATAAAGTTATAGAGCTTGTACATTTCTGCGTCTTCTAGTATACTTAAAATACTACCCACTTTGTCAGCATTCATTCAATTAAATAATACAATTAGAAACAGTCATTAAGAAAAGCACCAGTGTGGACGGTTATTTAAAAACAGAAAAAAAGGTTACAATACCAGAGTAATTGATTTAGAAAAATTAGTACACAAAAAAAGCATAGAAAGTTTGGATAAGGATCAAATGTTCCCTAGTTCCACAGTAAAACCCCAAACCAACCCCAAAACAGACTACATGAATAAGGCTAAAAGTGCCCAGTTTCAGAAGAAACAGAAGGACATACATTTTCATATCACCTAAAGTAGACATCTGGAATGTTTTCTAAAAAGATCTTGTAGATATAAAAAGTTAACATGGGCTTCAGAGGACTAGAGATATTATGAAAAACATATTGAGTGAAAGTTGCTAAACACAGAAAGTATATCTGGCTTTGAAAGTCTTTCATTTAAAGTGCCAGAGGCTGGAACAATATTTGGAGAAATTATTGTATATACTGCACCTACTCCTTCTAAGGCACCTTCTTTAGGCCACTTTTGGACACGGGATAATGGACAGGACAGACTAAATAGTTTGATACAGTTTTTAAATGTGTTCATTTTACCTTTTGATAAGGTAATACCCGTAAATTGCAAAGTTTATAGAAACATCTGTGCAGAGAAGGGCGTTTCTTTCTAATAGGAGACAGAATGTCTACAAGGCTTAGAAATTCCCAAAGGGAATTCTAAAACCTTCTGAAACACCACTTAGAAGGCTCGTCTTGAGGCAGTTTGACTCACCTGCCATGACCATAGTCATCTTCTAGAGATACCTTATCATCTTGCAAAGACCCTTGGTCGTAACAGAAGTTGACTAATTTGGCAGAAATGGTGCAAGTTCCCCTGCAAGAAAGTGTCTACAGGGTAAACATCACTGAAAAATTAGACAGAAGTCTTACTGGAATATTGTCCTTGTCATACTCTTTCAAATGCTTTAAGAAATTCATGTCACCAAGGAGTTTCTTGCTTGGAGCCCAGTAATCCAAAATCTACAAAACACAGTAGAAAATACCTTTTCAAGCTTTAAAACAAGCATACAAATATAAAATGACTAATCTCTTTAGATTAAAACTCATGCATATTTACTATTGATGACCTTGTACCTCCTTAAGATGTCAAAAAGGAGAAAGTCTATCAGATCAAACACTTCCCCCAAACCATACCTAAAGTCAAAGCTGAATAGTGTCTCAGGGAAGAGTTATGTATTACCTATTATCTATATGCTAGTCAAGCAAACTAAATTGTGTTCTTTGCACACTAGAAAACTTAGAAATTTTGGAACTCTGGCAGTTTTCAGTAAAATAATGGATGGAGGCTGTAAGTACTTGTTTACTTTAGCGGACCTTGGGGGATCTTGTTTATTGAACGAATGCTCTGTGTGAGAAGAACACAAATGATACTTTTTTTACAAACTGTTCTCTGCCATTTTACCTTGCCTCCAGTTCCTGAACGATCTGCAATTTTTTCAGGTTTTATGTCTTTCATAACACAGACAGCAGCCATGACAAGTTTGACACCAGAGGGAGGATTTTTCATTGCTTTGACAATTGATATATCAGAAGGCTAAAATAGAAATCACATTAAAAAATAGTGACAAATGTAATGTCTTTCTCACCACTTAGATAAATGAACTAACAGGGGGGAAAAAAGGGGGGGAATTGTATCATCACTGTCAATGTGCATAATTAGAAAGGACTTTTAGAAGGGACAATACAGTGTTAGCAAGACAGTCAACAATATCCATCAATGTATCCCATGCAGGGAAAATAAGAATGAAATAAATGCTAGTAACTGTAAACTACTTATTAATTTATATTAGGTTTTAAAAAGTCCAAATAAGAATATTTTTTGATACTATTCTATAAGTGTCAACTAAGACATTCCATATACTTCATAAGTCTTACTAAACCACTCCCTACTATATAATTCCTGCAAGACTTTCACAACAATACTGCTTTCAGATCATGTGTAAGTCACGACAAGCACAAAACCTTTAAACCAAAGATCTACATAATTCTTAGCCATAAACAAATGCCATGTTACACACTGGTGGTCACCATTAACTTATCTGGAAGAGGAAATTCCTCTGATGGTAAACAGCAGATACCACTGCTGGTAACACATTTGAAAAATGCACCACTTCTGCCCCTTGTATTATACTGAATATACTGAATAATGATTGTACTGGTTGTATCTGTTACCAAAATGGAGAAAATCTAACACTTCTCAAATTCTGTCCATCTCAGTGCACTCTTTCCCAGATAAAGGCAGGGGTTTAATCACATTACTTATTTTTTCCAAATGCTGAAGTTTATATCAGCTTGCCTTCAAAGTGTCAAGAGCCTCAAGTGCAGCCTCCAGGGCTGGGATGGCCTCTGCCAGGTCACTCTCACATTCATTTTTCAACATTTGAGCTTCTTCAGCTTTTTCTGTAGCAATTTCTTCATCTACTTTTACAGTTTTTCTTTTTTGTTCTACTTCTGCAGATTCTATTTCTATAGTCTAAAGAAAAACATATGGGTAAGCTTCCTATTGAGCAGTGAATGATCAAATAAACTGAAATTACCTAGTATGGCACTTATGTAATACTGTAAAATATCAAGAGAAAAAGGAATTATTTCAATATCATAATATATTTTCAATTTGTGTTAAGGGAATAATTTGTTTCGTAGCATAATGCAACATCATCATGGAGCTTTAACAGTAGGTAAACTGCATGAAATCTGATTACTGTCAATAAAAGCTATTTAAAATACATTTGACATCCAGGAGACAAGAAACTCTTCATGTTTGTGCATCAGGCTGTAACGAAAAAATTACTAACTTTTATAGTGAGTTTTCATAGCTTCAGCCTATAACACTGACTACTGAAATGTATTCACTTTTCAGTGATGAGTTGAGCCTTCATCCTTTTCAGTTCTACTGACCTTAGAGGTCTGTAAGAGTAGGTAGAAGAGATATCACTGCATCTGTAAAAAACACTTATAAATCTAAAGCAATTGAATAAAAATGCCATTCAAATCTTGCGCTTTTTTTGTGATGCAACAGTAACATACTAGGTAAGTGTATTTTTAGAAGTCAGAATTTTCAAAAACAACTAAGAGATTGGTTCCTACATGCCACTAAATTTCTGTGAATCACAGAATCATATAATATCCTAGAGTGAAAACGACCGTTAAGATCATCTAGTCCAATCATTAACCTAACACTGAAAAGACCTCAACTAAACCATAGTTCCAAACATTAGATCTACACGATTTTTAAATATGTCCAGGGATAAGAACTCAACCACTTCCCTTGACAAGCCATTCCAATGCCCGATAACCCATTCAGTAAAGAAATTCTTCCCAATATCCAACCTAAACTTCCCTTAGGGCAACTTAAGCCCATTTCCTCTTATTCTATCACTTGTTACTTGGTCGACATGAACCTTTTTTAATAGCCTTTTAAAAATCAACCATATACTCCCTGTGTATGCAAAAAAGGTGTGAACAAAACTGTTCTTGTTTATTTTGTACGCTGAAGAACTACTTTTGTCATTTTTGCAATGTTTGTGAATAATCATGGGAAATCCAGTCTAACCACTATTAGCATGAAAGCTCATCTAACATCCTTCAGCATGGATCTTAGTCAAGGGCTGTATGTCCAGAGTCTGTATCTTATATAAATAATACAATTTTCTTTTAATTCTAAGGATATAAGCATACATAGTTACATAGCCCAGTAAACAAGAAGTGAGCTCAAAAACCTGAACTAAACTCTTATTTTCTTAAAGTCAAGTATCAGCAACATTGAACAGGTATATTCTTCAGAACCTGCCTACAATTAGCTGAAATACTGAAGTAGAAGTACATTGTACAATTAAGATTTCTCATTCAAAGCAAATTATTATAAAGGTGAAATTATAGACCCCAAGGATACACATGCTTACATAAAACCCACAAAGTTGTATTTGCATAACTGTACCTTCATCATGTTCGCATTATCCAATTTAGCCTCTTCCAGTTTGGGCTGTAGCTGAACTAGTTCTTGTTTCATCTCACCAACCTATACATATGCAACAGAATCAGTTAGGATTCAGAAGTGTCAAGTACAATTTCCAACAGTTTCTTTAAGACCTAGATTTTACCTAATGACTAATTTATTGATAGAAGGAAATAACATACAGTTTCAAATCAAAACACTTCAGAGACTTATTTTTATCTCATATGTACAATCTCTAATTTTAAAAACTATGTTCATTTATTGTCACCTCTTAGACATTTAAGAAAGGGAAGCTCTGTTCATACACCGCTTAGCAATACGTGCTTAGAGGTCTGTGGCTTCTAGCACAACTGCTATGATGGTAGGGAAGAAAAGGCAAAACACATTTCTTATCATTTTATTGATGAAGTTTGAGGTGAACAAAATCTGAAGTACTGCTTTTGACTGACTTCTCCAGGAAAAGATCTGCTTTTGCCAAACAGTCTGTATTTTCAGGTCCATTTTTGTCCTAACTCACCTGTGATTCAGCAAAAGCTAGTTTATCTAGTCCATTCAGGTATTTCTTCTTGGCTTTCATTACAGTGTCTCGTTTCTGAGTAAGAAGTTTCTGAAATGCAGCAATAAGCTCAAGATAAGAAGTAGGAGTAACGTAATTATGGCGTCCCAGACTTTGCAAGAATCTATTAAAAAAACCCCAAAAACACAACAACAGAAAAAGTATATTTAAGTTTTGCTTTACTTTTTTTTTTTTAGTTTAACTATTGTTAGCAAAGTTATGAAACCATTGGACAAATAATAGGAGTAAATATTTTTGACAATTTTATATAATATTTTTGTGCAGGCAGATAGCATACATTAACTTCTAGGACAGAAATTAGTAGTAATGAAACAATCAATTACTATTTTGTTGTTTCTTCTAACAATTCAACTTCTTTGCTCAATTTACTGCTTCCAACAAGCATAATATTTTCCCTTTTAATATTTATATGAATTAATGAGTTGCTATCAAAGGAAACAGACTGACCTTACAGAGAGTGACAAAACTGAAGTATGGAAGTATTTACAGATGGGCACAACTTCCTGACGCTCACTGTCTGTGAGTTGAAGTGTTTCTAAGAACTTATTAGCCACACATTCAAGAGCATCTTCAGGCCATGGCTGAGGGAGAAGTGAGGAGAGAAGCATTTGTAAAATTCATCTCTTAGTAGTCTTCATACTTGAAAAACAATTTTTACCATTCAAAACACCAGGATGAGACACATTAGTCCCAACTATGTCTCAATGCAATCTTTTCTGGCAACTCCTGACTTCTACTTAAAAGCTACACATTGTCATGCCATCCAAAATTTCTGTGTCTGTGTTATCCTCTGGCAGAAAAATTCATTGACATCACCAGGACAAGCTACAGAGCTAACTGCACTTTACTGAGATAACACAAATTACATGAAGGATTGTTAACTACAATAATTTTCCAAGTTTTTTCTGCTATAAAAGATCTACTGATAAACAACAGGATTTGTATTTGCTAGACATTCCAATGATGCATGATCTGCCTAACAGGCAGCAGAGATTATGACAATTTTACAATCACATTGAAATGGTTTCTCTAGTCCTTTAAAACATAGATGCTATGCAATAAAAATTATAAACTACCATCATCAAACTGAGACTATTCAGTACTTCAGAAATGTAAACTTTGCAGCAAGAAAATTTAGGTTTTTTTTAGTTGTAGAAATAGTGAGATCATACACCAAAGAGCTTCCAAAATATTACAAAAAATGCCTACACGGAGTGTTTTTATACAGAAGACAAGAGAAAACCTAGTGAGACATGAAAATGTAGATTGTTAGGAAACTAAAGTAGTTTGTTGAGGAAATGATATAAACATTTTCACATACCTGGAACCAGTCAATAGTGCAGCAGTTGACCAGGGAGGGAAACTGTCTTAGCCGATTGCGGAACGCATCTCCAATTGGGCTGAACGCTACCACGATATGGAGATGTTCTTTGCAGCGGTTCACAAAAACTGCAAACAAGGCCAAAGGACTGAGTTCCTGATGTTTACTGCCAGCCTGAATTAGTGTGCGAACACCCTGAGGAATAATACATAGTGTAAAAACTGTTAGAGAAGTTCTCATTCTGTGTGTGAAGTTGTAATAAAGAAACAAGGCCTTCTTATGACAGAGATAACTAGAAGGCTTAGTTACAATCAATCTTTAGTCGCTCAAAAATTTAGGAGATACAAAGTGATGAGGAAAATTACTACTCTCATACACAAAAGCCACTAACACAAACCCAAATATTTTTCTCATCATCTACGCTTTAAGTGTCATATAAGCACCCTAAACAAAATTTCAAAGCATTAACTTACTAAGAACTTTTTTAGTTTTAATATTATACTAAAACATGACGTATTTACACAATTGGAGATAAAGATTTAAGTTTCAAACATCAAAACATATTCCATTCATTCATTTACCAAACCCAATCTCTCAGAACAAGAAGAAACCTCTAGATTTGAAACAAAAGACTACTTCATAAAAGTATTATTCTCAATTAATTATCAATCAAAACACTGACTACAAATATCATTCTTCCACAAAAGCATGTATACTTTATATAATCCTGTAATTAAAATAAATTACAAAAAGTAGTCTCATAGTAATAGATTAAGGTTGGAAATATTTTGATGGAACAGATTTTAATGAGTAAAAACCAACTTTCCTCCAGTTGGCATATTATGGATAGCTACCGAGTTCCAGCATACACCAGCTGAATATGTTCATACAGAACTGTTAAATTGTGAGAGCCACATTATCTTAGTATTGGTACTATGTACCTAGCAAGAAAGAAACAGTAATAAAGAAAGAAGATTAGAATGATAATCTAATTCTTTGCAGAACACATGGAATGCAGGTACCAATATGTTCCATAACTTTAGTGCATGAAAAAACAATACAGTAAAATTTATTAAGCGATACAGTTATTTCAAGAAAGAACATTTGTGTATGTACTAAGAGTCACTTTGAATGCCAGCTAGAAGCACAACTAGATAATTTATAATATAACTTTATACTATATAGATAACATAATGTATAATAAACTACCTAGCTATTTTATTAGTAAAACTGAACTGACCAAATAGCTTAAAAGGCAGGCAACAAAGAGAATTTCTGAAAATACCTCTATAATTTCTTGGGTTTCATCTGCTGCAAAAAGATTGGGTACCTCCCCAGTGCTGAGGACACTGTCAACATCTTCTAAAAAGCTTTCTTCTTTAATTTGTGCATCTGTGATTATGAATACAGTTTTCAAACCTTTTACACCTGCATTCTTCAGAAGAATCTAAAAATGCGAGACAGTTAAAATATTGTACATTCCAAACCATCCTTCTTCAAAAGTAAGTAAAAATGCAGACAGATTATTAATACCCACTTTCAGATCTTCTCTCCATTCATTTGTACCATAGGTCTTAGAAATCTCTGGTTGAAAAACACACATTTTTGCCATGAATGCTGCTAGACGAGTCAACGACTGCCGTCCACTTCCTCCCATTCCAACCAGCAAAGCATTACCTCCTGGCTGCTTCAGAATACGACTTATATGAGACAAATGTTCCAACATATACCTGTATTTGAAATGTGCTGATTACAAGAATGGCAGAAATACACATACATTTGTGAACCTATAAATTAGTATAAAACAAGTATACAATATAACAAGTATTTTTAAACAAGTATAGAAGTAGCATCTCCAAAACAAATTTCTGAGGGGGGTGGGAGGAGTAGAAAGAAAGGGAGTGAGTACACACTGCAAAATAAAACTCACAATTCTTCTACTGTACAAGTATTAGTATTAAGCTAAACTACAAAATACTAGGAATTACTAAAACAAAACTGGCAGAGGTAAGAACAGGAGCACCATATGGATAAAACTGTCATGGAAAAAGACTAACGAAATTAATTCTCTACTTCTAAAGCATAGTGGTAATATCCATTTTAACTTTTGTGAAGTATAACAGTTTAAATACTTTTTAAAGGAACAACTCGTGGAAAATTCGTTATAGCAACAAATCTCTCTCTTCCCTTTGCCTCTGATAGTGTTTTATAGCATGTATATGAAATAGAGATTGGAACAACGTCTTCAGAAATCAGTATTTGCACTTGACCAAAAAAACACAAGCATAGTTTATCTTGGAACATGCATCAAGGTTTACAGGAGATCGTCTGCTTAAGCACAAGGCATGGGGTAGTTCGAGTAAGATGAGCAGCAGTTAAAACTGGTGTCAAAAAAATGTTAAAACATTTCAAGACAGACAAATTATTGTTTATTTTGACTGTTTGGAAAAATAAAGGAGTCAAATCCATGAGATTGTACTCTTAAGACTACAGTCAGATATGCTCTCCTGGCTGCTATTCAGTGAGGTAACTGAGATATTGCTTCTACACTCAGGACTTCTGGTCGGAGGCTGACAGCTCTTCAAACTCGCAGCATTGTTGTATATATAGGTACTCACAAATCCAGCTTGTCAAAATGACCTAGACTGAAATAAACTATTAGAAGTGTTTAACTCCAATCACCTTCATGAAGCATCTACGTAGCAAGTTACACCACTGGCAAACATGAAGAGACAATAACCTCTAGCAATAGGGAGAAGGAGTTATGACATCATAAATCAGTCTTAGTTGTAGCTCTGCCTGATCACAAATTAAGGTAACAACAGCAGCTCACAGAGTCTAAATCCAGAGTATCACGCTGCAGCACCAGGCTGGGTACATGCCCCAAAGTGGGGCATAGCCGTGCTGCATAATAACAGCAGACAGACAGCTATGATTATGCTGTATCTTCCACTGCACCTTACAACCTTAGAACCCTTGTCCTTGGTGAAATGGAAGTGCAGTGGCTGCAGGCAAAATTGACATCCATCTTCACAAGTAACAGAGGCCTAGCAGCAGTAGAGCACTCACCTAATTTGGTGCACAATGTTTCTTTAACAAACAAAAAATATATTCAAAGCCCCTTAGGATAAAAACTTCTCATTATTTACTTTTGGATAAATAAAGCAGAAGCATAAGAGAAAAATCAGTTCACTTTCATTCAAAAAGGTGATGGATAAAAAAACACCACACACTTTTGTGGATGCATGAAGGGGAGAAGACATAGAAAATAACACAGCCCACAAAATTGGATATACTGAATTATTAACCACTGCTTAAAGCTCTTCATAACACAGATCATATGTACCTGAAAACTACAAGGTTCATTCTTGTTTTGTGGGTTTGATTATATTCATCCAGACACTGCTCCACAACATCACTGAACAGCTGAGTGTTTGGAATTTCAACATAGAGTCTTTCATCTCCCTCAAGTTCTGGAATCATGTAGTCACCGAAAAACAAATTTCTCATGTTTTCTTCCATTACCTATGATAAATAATCAATAAATTATGAAGTCACTTTTAATATTCAATGAACATGCTCCTCATTGGAATTTTAGAAAAGAAAGGAGAATTTTGATAAATACACAAGACACAAGAACAAGCACTCTGAAGTATTTTGACTCACAGACAACATCCACCTCTGAATTTTCTATATCCTGTATTAAACAATATCCTTAATTTTTTCTTGGAACACAATTAGCTCAGATAGCCATTAACAGACTCACAGTCCTGAACTTCAGATCACACCTAATGTATACAGATGTATATTTAGCAATTTTCAAAATATTATGAAATAGATATATAAGAGCACAAAGTTATTTCTTCTATACAGCAATGAAATGACAGGGGAAGAAAAAAAAGACAGGAAAAAGGAAGACAAGGCATACAGTGTAAAATGATCAAACAACATTTTAAACACTACAATTTCATAACAACTTTGGAATGCTATTTACCACACAGTAACTCCATCACAGGCTAAATTTAAAAAGGGAATGTGTTTTTATCTTGTATATCAGGTCTCTGTAAGTTAATTTAAGAGTATTTATGCTCATATATCTCCTTGCAGTCACAATACTATATGCAGATCCCAGCTACTTTTAAGGAAGTGATTTATAAATTACTCTGGTTGTTTCTGTTATCTCATATTGCTCAATTATTCAGAACATGCTGCTACCTCTCCAAGAAGAAATGTGACAATTTTTTTCTGAAAAGTTGCTCTACTGCCCTACTGATCAAATGGATGCTTTACTTCTATGTGCAGGCATCTAGGAGCTTAATAAAACACTACGGTTGATAAATTAAAATGCCTAAGATGTACATAGCCAGGGTTTCTTTAGTAAATCTGAAAAAAAAAAAGGAAATGTCACACTATTTTTTTTAATTGAATACTAATCACGTTTTTACTTTATTAACAAAATACTCTTATGGAAAAGTAATAAGTTTACCCACATTTTAAATGAAGTATTTTTTGAAAAAGACGTTTACATACAACAGTTAAATCCTCCCAAACAGTTTTACTCTTTTTTTTTTTTCCCCCAATTAAGTAATTTTGCCAAATTCAACTCATATTTTCAAGCACATCTGATCCAAAATTTCACCTGTGACCGAGAAACTTTTTAGTCCTAGGTTTGTAAGGAAAGCAATTGTTTTGCAGCAGGTTAAACGCAACACTCACCGTTGTGTTTCCTTTCTTCAGGTGTGCAAAAACTGAATCAAATGTTTCTTTGAAATGTTCTTTTACAATATCTTTCATTAAATTGAACAACCAGGATCTATCATTGTCTTCCACTAGACGGTCATAGAAGACACGAAATACCTCATGTACAAACAGCCGAATCATTACATGTTTACTTGCAATTGATTCTTTCTTAATGAGCAAGAAGCCATGGATAACACGTGAAAAGTCACGCAGGTTGAATGTATAATGAGACTTGGCTGGTGTGGGCAAAAGATTTTTCATTGCTTTCTTATACACCTTAAGATAATAACAAAAAAGAACAAAATAAACAAAACAGTAACATTATGTTACTATAATAAATCTTAAATGTCTTCTAGCATTGTATTTCTCCAAGTAAAAGACTTCACAATACATTCTAATAATGTCTAAAGATCTCAAAGTCTTCTCAATATATCAGATGTGCTTCATGCTGTTCTGGAACACTACTAACCAAATGGCAAAGGGGAGAAGTCACTGTAGCAAGTGTAAAGAAATACATTGTATGACCTGGCATACCACTCAAATCCCTTGACTTCACATGTCACATTAAAGAGCATGTGTGATACTGTTTTGGGTGTCTATTACAGGCCACCTGATCAGGATAAGGAAGCTGATGAGGCCTTCTACAGGCAGCTGATAGCAGCCTCACACTCACAGGCCCTGGCTTTCATGGGGATTTTAACCACCCAGATATTTGCTGGGAGGCCTACACAGCCAGCCATTCACAGTCCAGGAGGTTCCTCCAGTGCATTGATGATAACTTCTTGATGCAAATGGTGGATGAGTGAACTAGGAGAGGAGCACTGCTTGATCTTATCCTCACTAACAAGCAGGGTCTGGTTGAAGCAGTGAAGGTTGAGGGCAGCCTTGGCTGCAGCAACCATGATCGGGACATAAGCCAAGCCCTTTCTGTGTGTTCTCCTATTTGATGAATGAGCCTGTTTAGTTCCTTTGTAAAAAGAGCTTTCCTTACCAGGTTTTTGCACAAGAGATGAAGGAGATCTGTTCTTCTGACCAGAGTTCCCTGTGCTTCATAAAGATGTGGTTGCTCCTGTGTAAAGGAGTTCAGGCAGCCCAGTGAAAAACCCTAAAACAGGAAAACTTGAGTCCTGGAAGAACCCCTAGCATAGTCAGAGTAACCCACTGCCTGTCTGCCTGTTGTGTAAGTTGCTTTTGTCCAGAAGTGGAGAGGAACTTTCTAAGACTTTAGAACTAATGAAACAAAAATGCTCAGTGGCAGTACTTCATGGAAGCTTCATAATGCAGGTATAAAAATTTCCTGCATGTTTTGCAGCTCTTGTCAGAATTAAGGTAATGCAGCAATAGTTTACAACTGATGAACTGATGTCAGCAAGGCTGAAATGTAACCTCTATAAGCAATAAGGTGTCCTAGAGATTTATTCTACTAGAAATGTATCTTTCATTGTCTTTCATCTCAGACTGAGAGTATTATTTCCACCTACTTGTGGCAAGAGACACAGAGAAGAGCATTTTCATTCCAGTGCTGCGTTGCAACCCGGACCAATCACTTCTGTTCTACTGACTCATTTCTTTCCCTTCATGCACAGTGTGAATTACACCAACATGAAACTATCAGCTCACCACGAGGCAGCAGCCATTTAAACACAGACAAACCATGGCAGGGAAAGCAAAAATAACTGGTTTAAGATGTCAAAGGGGTGATGGTGAGTGTAAGGATAGAATGAAACAGATCCCAACGTCCTAACTAAAATGTATATACACTCCAGTAATTTCATTTCTGATTTTACCTTGATTACAAATATTACCCTATGAAGTCACATTTAAAACTGTGAGAAGACATGCTGAAATAACCTATGACTATGAATCACAGACACAGTACTAAATCTTGTACTAGTGATTTATCAACAGCTGAATTTATGAAAGTATTTCAAAAGGTAACGCTTCATTCTCTAGAAAACAAATGTGTACTAGTTGTAACATCTGTGCAGTAAGGTCAGCAGGATGCTGTAAAAACAGCTGAGTTTTTGGGTTTTGTTCACCCACCATTGGCTTAACACCTGAAAAAAACATAAATCACATCATCTTTATATAGTATAGACAAGAAACGTGTCTATGAATCAAAAAGGAAGATGAGGTTGCTAAAGCTAAAATAGCATTTAGTCTGTGCATGACTCTTAGGCAAAATCCAACGAGGGGGAAGAAAGCTGGTAAAACACCCTTTTAGGAGTGTTATCATTGTTATAGTTTTCCTTCCTGGCAGAGGAACTGCAACAAACCCATTTCCTCCTCCTGCCTCATTCAAATGTAGCTTGCAGTTAGTCAATAAACCTTTACTGTATTGAGGCAACAGAAGTGTAAGATATTTATGCAGAATATATTTAGTCAGTGCATGCAAAGACCTTTTTTTTTCTAGTTTTCAAAATGTTCCTGAAGTGTATTGCTAATTCCTCACGAGAAAACCAATAACAATATGTTATGTGCATTAATCACATTGAAGAAACAATTCATGGACAGCTTTTGGATTCACATTTCTTAGAACAATGGGCAAAGGCCTGTGAATGCCAAACTCTACGCGACAGACAGGTGACTGCAGTGACTCAGGTGGGCATGTGGAGCATCTGATCTGTTCAGAAGGTGAAAAAAGTTCAACTTCAACTCTGAGCTATCTATTTTCTGTAGAAGGAGCTAATTTGAGAAAAAGGTGGATAGATATACTGATGACCTGTGCTAAATGAAAAAATGCAATTAAAACTATGAAAAATGGTTCTAATGACCAGAGCCACTTTGTGTAGCGTTTGAAATTTATGACACTGCATCGTTACATTACAACTACTGCGGTGAATTTAATTTACGAAGGAAACATCAAATATAACAACATCAAAAATCTTTGTGGACATGAAATGATGGAAAGAAAAAAAAAAAAGACACAGAAGACCAATATTTTTTAAAAACCTGGAATTAAAAAAGTATTCACAGACCAATTAAGCATTTTAGATGCATACTATTATACTATGCCATTCAACTGATACATAATTTTGCATTAACAGATGCAATTCAGTAAAATTTATTGGTTTCTTTGCTCTTGCCAAAACATATCAGAGGTTCTAAATAAATCTTTCTGACTGCATATACAGAATTGCTTGAATTAAATGATATTTTAATGCTAACATTCTGGAGGTAAATAAAATCACTTTTACTTGAGCACATTCAGTTTCTCTAATGCTCCTGGGCTGCAGCTGTATCCCCTATAAGATTCATGTAAATGTGACAGTTCTTTGTGTCTAAAATGCCAGGTTTTCATTTCCATGGGAAATTCCAGAATTAGAGTCAAAAATAATATGAGGTTGGAATATGCACCCAGCATTTTTTTGAATGAAGATTCAAAATATAGCAACAATTTTAATGGATAGGGCCATTTGAAATGCTGTTTGTATCAGACCTCATCTGCTCCTCTCAGCCCATACAGAAGTCAACGTCTCCTCTCTTCCTCTACACCAAGTACATCTCACTTGTGTTCAACTGCTCACCAGTGGGAAATTCTGTGCTCGGAGCACAGGCAGCACCAGGAATATGTCTCCATGTCTCCCAGTGCTGCAGGAAAAACATTCACTGTCCCATCTTCCTGCACGCTGCCTGTCCCTACACTGTCCCACCAAGTCTCCTGTCCTTCAACCTGTCGCTGTCGGATTCATTTTTATTGCAGGCTTCAGCTAGCTTTGGTATTATTTTTCACCCATATTTATCATCTAATAGATTTCCAGCAAGATTCTAATGATGCACTTGTAAGAACAAGGATGACATCTCTGCAGAATTGTTGCTAGTCTTAGGGAAGGCAAACACAAAACACTTAGTCTATAAAATTCCTTCCTAGAAAGAAACAACAACAAAAAAAGAGACTACTTATGTAGTGTCTATGGTTGAAAGGTTTTATCTTGGATGAAAATTTACCACTCTTTGCATATCTGACAGGGCAGTCATTTTTTGGGATGCTCTGCAGGGCATGGCTGTCAGGTGCTTCCTTTTAATGTTTTGTTGTTTTTGGTTTTTTTTTAATATAATTTTATTTGTCCTTTGGAAGTTAAAAGTCCTTTATTGCAGGGTCAGTGCTTGAGGAAGTTGTTGACAAGGGGTCCCATGAGTTCCCTGAGGCTCAAACCAACCTTGGATGTTTCTTCCCTTGGCTCTGCTGAGCATACCAGAGTCCTGTGGCGGTGTGCCAGTGATGGCTTTTTCCTGCCAGGGCAGGGGGGCTGGTGCTCCATGGGGCTTGTTGGCAGTGGCGCTGGTTCTCCATGGGGCTGGTTGGCAGTGGGGCTGGGTCTCCATGGGGCTGGTTGGCAGTGGGGCTGGTTCTCCATGAGGCTGGTTGGCAGTGGGGCTGGTTCTCCATGGGGCTGGTTGGCATTGGGGCTGGTTCTCCATGGGGCTGGTTGGCAGTGGGGCTGGGTCTCCATGGGGCTGGTTGGCGATGGGGCTGGTTGGCGATGGGGAGGGCTCGGCGCTGCTGCTGCCGGTCCCGTCTCCCCCACCCCCGAGCCTCCGCCTTGCACTGAAAGAGTTTAAAAGCTAAAAAAGACAGGGCTGACTTATTGAAGCGACAGCCGGGTTGGGAATCACCGCTGATCAACATCCTGACTGCAAAGAGAAGCACCAGGCCGAGGTATGGGGGGTATCAAAGGCACAATTCCTCCCAAGAAAGCGTTCCTCCTGCCCTGGCTGGAGGAGAAGAGCCCCTCGAGCCTCTCTGCTGGACCTTCAACCTTCTCTCCCTCCAAGATGTGCTCCCTTGGCCATTTACAACAAAAAAACTTACTGTATACACAACTTATTTTTCATTATCTTTACTCACAAGCAACCAAGAAAACAAAAAACTTAAGTGATCAGACTAAGAAAGTATCAGTTAAGTAAACAAGGATATGGTCAGTATCACTGAAATAAATAAGGAGACTCTAAAATGTTTGCAGTCACACACAGTAATCTCTGGTGCAGGACATAATGCAGACGAAGCAAACTGCTACCTCTGTACATTCAGCATCACACCTATGCACAAGTGTATAAGATGTAGAAGCAATCCTTTCATGGGATAATTTTAAGTGCTCACTGGTAATTGGTTCTAGCGCTCAGCTTTCCTTCTTTTGCATACTGCATATGCCAGTCAAGTTCTTTCAGCAATAAAAGAATAACCCATTGCTTAGCACTGCGGTTCAAGACTGTATGGGAGTCATAAGCAAACATTTATTTAAGGCTGTACCCCCCAGTAATTGCTTGAAAAACTGAATATTTGTGTTTAAGTTGCATGAAATAAAATACATAGCATTAAAAATGACTTCTACAGTCACTACTACCAAACAGGGTGCTGGGAGGGTACTGGGAGCACTAGGGGGTGGTTTGGGGGGGTCTGAGGAGGGATTTGTGGGGGGATTTGAGGGATTTTGGGGTCAGTTGTGGAGCTGGGGTGGTACTGGGAGCACTGGGAAGCTACTGGGAACACTGGGAGGGTACTGGGAGGGTACTGGAGGTGCTGAGAGGGTACTGGGAGCACTGGGAGGGCACTGGGAAGCTACTGGGAGCACTGGGCGGGCACTGGGAGGGCCCTGGGGTTGCGGGGAGGGTAGTGGGAGGCTGGCAGGCCCCAGCACATCACACTTAGCAAACAGGAAGCAGACAGAAGAAAGTAACCAAATAATTGTGGCAGTGCAAGCAAGGCTAAATGCTACTTGACAAGTCCTATATGTTTGCACTTCCTGTAGTAAATATTGAGATTTTTATTTATCTGCAGAGGGGTGGTGCCATGTGAGGGGCTCGCCTTTGCAACTGGAACGTTTGTGAGAGCTGCACTGTTAGAAGTATCTGTGTTGAATATGGTTTATTCACTGAAAGCCACTGTGCAGCTTTAAACGCATCTCTGCTGTAGGCAGCCTGGAGCAGTTAGCTACATATCTGTCACTGAAATTCAGTGTCTATTAGGCATGTAATGGCCACAGGCTGCTTTCAGAAGCTCCAAGCTTGTAACTAGTTGTGTCTTACAGGATTAAACATCTGGTTCTTAAATACTTGGGATGCTCTTTTAATTCAAACATCGCACATCCAGGTGTTAGAGGCCCTATAGAAAAACTACCTGTGCTTTTTACCCTCTGTAAAATCCAGCACTTTCATTGTCTAAAGGCAGCCCCTCTGAACTGAAGAAATTCTGTGGGTCGGGGATTCTGTAGTCTTTTGACTGAGAACTGGAAATGAAGAATTTGCAATACAAGCCTTGCTACTTCTTGACATGTGGAGCTTCCCCTGAAAATAAAGGGAAGCTGATATGCAGAAAAATTACATGACGTTGAAAGTCCTAGGGATAATATCAGAAACTGACCATCAACCCTTTGCTTGGAAAAATAGCCCTAAACCCTCAAGACTCACTGAACAATCCTTTATGTATCCTCGGTCCAAAAAAATTCCCAATGTTCTTGATACTATGTGTTTCATCACATCCCAAAGCCTGCTGGATGAAGCTGCTAGGAATATTCAGAAAGAAAGTAAATCCTCACCTCCTCTTGGAAGTTGCTTTTGATTTTTGTAACCCCTTCAGTTAGTTGGTATCAGCAAATAACCTGGGTACGAGTTTCCACAATTTGCAAAGGGTTTTCAAACTTTGCTGATAACAATGTTCAAGAGTAGCAACAGGCTTTGCAGTGTCTGCTGGTAAGGAGTGGGTATGAAACAGCTTCATTCTGGCCAGCAGACAGCAAGCATATGAACCAGAAGCCCCAGAATCTAAAGGTATTCCACCAGTCTATAAAGTGATACAAATTATTTGTCTTCATAATTCCATGTGCTAACCTGTTATTTAATGTCTTCATTGTTAATGTTTCCTTAGATGCTATGTGTCTGACATTGCTTTTTTGTTACTTACATTTTGTATATTATAATGTTCTTTAAAAAATATAATATCTTTGAAGTACCTGCAGTGACAAAGAAAACTGTGACACTGAAGAAAGTACCTGCTGCTGTACCTACAGAAGAAGCTCCTCCGCACCCACACAAAACACAGATAAAAACATAAGTAAGAAAACAATCCTAATCACTATCCCTGTCTCTGTCAATGACTGGTACAGAGTCTGCTGCCTCCTCCTCTCTGATGTTCACTCATTTCTTGGGCTAAGCTGGGTAATGGTTTAATCTGCATATGATAAAGTTTTGCTAGTTAAATATGTCAGAGAGGACAGCAGGCAAGAGAGAGCTGACATTGCTTTTAAAAGATACTGGGCTCAATGAAATTTCATTTCTAGAAATCACCAATGAGAAGCAAAGCGGGGGAGTCAGCGCGCGCGGGCCGGTGGGGGGGCCCTGGGTGCTGGGCGGCGCCGGGGTGGCGGGTGGGGGGGGCGGGGGGGGGGGGGAGGGCTTGTGGGGATCCCGTTGCGGTTCCCGGTGCCGTTTACCCGGCAATCGTAGAGCAGCGTTAACTGGGCCAGGATCCACTCCTCGAGCTGCAGCCGCTTCCGCAGCTCCCTCCGGTCGTAGCGGACCGTGACCCTCCCCCGCCGCCGGCCCGGGGCTTCCTCGGCCGCACAACTCACCCGGGGCCTAATTTAAATATAGCAATGCTTTAAATTGTTTTTTTCTTTTCTTGTCAAAGTGTTAAAATGCTTTTTACCTTCTTCTTCTCAAGTCTATATAACATTTTAACATCCAGACTTTCTAAAATTCAAAGCTCTTTTAAGCCCTGTGATGTCTACACTATATGACCCTTTGTATGAGTGATGGTCATATTTTGTGTCACTACTGCTCTTGTAGTCTCAGGTTTGATTTTTCCACGTGGAGATACATATTTGTTTGCTCTGTTGAGATTAATTTCTGTCAAAGGCCGTGCCTCAGTTTCCCCCCCCGCACCCTGAGCGTCCTCCTTTTCCTCGCTCTTCCCCCAAAATCTCTCCGTTTTTCTGCAGTTTCCTGTCTCTTTTCCTCCAGTTTCCACGTTTTACCTCAGTTGCCCCCAAATTTCCACGTTTTACCTCAATTGCCCCCAAATTTCCACGTTTTACCTCAGTTGCCCCCAAATTTGCACAGTTTTTCCAAAATTTCTGCCTTTTGCCCCAATTTTTCCCCATTTTTCTGCAGCTTTCCCCCATTTCCCCCCAAATATTTGAATTACTTTTGTTGTGGAAAAATGAGTCTTAAGCAGATTACTTTGGAATAGTTCTTAAATCTGAAAGTATAAGCAAAGCTACTAGTATTTGGAAGCTTTGAAAGAATGGGATAAATTGTGTACTTGTCTTTGAACCAGTCTCTCTTGGACTGAAGTTGAGAGTTGGGCTGGAAGACCCTTATGGATTGCTTCCAATATGAGATATTCTGTTACCTTTTAGGATTTTCCTTTACCCCTGTGATTGTGAACATTTTTAGCAGCAGTCTAAGACTGGACTGAGGATAGTAGCAGCCTCCCTTTTGCTCTGAACCAATAGCACCCAAGCCTGTTGGCTGCATCACATGAAAGAGGATGTCTCATTATTGCAGGGGGCCCAGCAGTGCCCTCTGCTCAGGAAAGCAATACTTGAAAGAATCCCCTAATAAATTACTTTAATTAGTTCACTGACACTAGTGCAGAACTCTTCACTCTCATTCTTTGCAGGAGGAATTTTCTCCCTTCTCCAAGGTAGCAAGATGATGACAAATTTGTGGAATATTTTAGAAGCAGAAGCACTGTGTAAAAGGAGAAGCACTTGCAAGCTGTGAAGAGTAGAACCAAAATACCACCTACAAAGAAAATCCTCAGGGCAGGGTGGAGGCTGGTGCCTGAATGCAGGAGTTGTAGGCATCCACTGTTTCATATGGGCAAGGCAAATGTTGTATTAACTGAGTATAATTCTGATTTAGATTTATGCTAATTAAGCAGATATCTCTGTCCTTTGGAGGAATCAGTTTTTGTACTTGGCCACTAGACATCTGTCTTGTTCTGGCAGCTTTGTCCTTCCCTAACAGTCCACCAGTCCAAGCCATAAGCCAGCAGCTTCTCCAGCAGAATGCTGTGGGAGATTATGTCAAATGCCTTACTGAAGTCAAGGAAGACAATATCCACTTCTTTTCTCTCATCCACTAAGTGGGTCACCTGACAACAGAAGATCAGGTTGGTTAAACAGGAACCCTTCATGAACCCATGATGGCTGGGCCTGACCCCCCTGTTGTCCTGCACTTGTTGTGTGGTGCCTCATCCCACTCAGTGCACAATGAGAGAGGTGAATCTTTGCAATCCCCCCAGGGACTCTCACCTACTTGAACTAATGTAACATGAGAACTCAAGGATATTCTGGAGTATCTTTCCAGATGTCCCAGTGTCTATAGAGATCAGACACACAGCAGCATGCTAATCTTCTGAATTAAGTAATCTAGCTAAAGAATAAGAATCTTCTTTACCTACCAGTACGAAGCATAAGGTAGAAGCACTCAGCCTTAAAACTTCAGTTTGTTTTGGAAAATTCTATAAACTGAGAACGAGGCTGTTCATTCTTCCTGTCTTTTAGGGGACTTACCTGCCAGGGAGACCTAATAGTCACCTTCCAGTAGCTGAAGGGGGCTACAAGAAGGCTGCAGAGGGACTGTCCCCAAAGGCCTGCAGGGACAGGACCAGGGGCAATGGCTTCAAACTAGAGCAGAGCAGATTGAGATTGGATGTTAGGAACAAGTTCTTTAGCATGAGGGTGGTGGAACACTGGCACAGGTTTCCCAGGGAGGTGGTTGAGGCTCCTTCCCTGGAGATATTCCAGGTGAGGCTGGAGGAGGCCCTGGGCAGCCTGATCTAGTTGGGGATGTCCTTAGTAGCATATATATATATATATATATACATATAGTAATTCATTCATAGAGTCTAGCCTGCTGCAGTGCAAGATAAAACCAAAACTTCACATAACTGATAACTTTCCCTAGAATGATCTTCCTTCAACTTTAAAGAACTCTTCATAGCCACTGAATTATGACAGAGAGAACAAAAAAACCAGGGTATTCTTCATAACCTGGTCAGGGCAACAGGACAACTTCCACCACGATGCCAGCTGTAGTCAGCTCTTGCCTGTGTCAGAATATCACCAGGGAATTCAGAAGAAAATTGCTAAGGCAGCAACATGTTGACTGCAAAACACTTAAATATATGTGTTGCAATCCATGCTGAGAATATGAAGCAGTTGTAAAGCTGTTATTTCATTAGTGAGATCTTCCAAGTGTGAAATTCTGCTCTACTTTTCACACAGCATGTAGGCTGCATAATTGAAGGAACACTATACCCCAACTCTTAGCACTTAGAAACTGAGCTTGGACTCCTTTCCTTTCCTCATCCTTTCCTTTCCTCATCCTTTCCTTTCCTCATCCTTTCCTGGGCAGGGGCTCCTGGGTCAGGAGGGGGTTATTTGCCTGTCTGTAGAAGTAGAGGTTTGTTTATTGATGTTAAAGAATTAAATAGCTGCAGACACTTGATAGTGTCCTCAGCAAGCTAAACAGATTTGCTGTATCTTGGAGGCTTGGATGCTCATTCTGGGTGAGAAGTTTGTTGGCTGTGAAGCTGTGAAAAACCCTCATAAGGTGCTGGCTGCTTTTGGGGTCTGGGTTTTGAACTGGAGATTTGTGGTCACAAACTGTTGAGGAGCCAGACTGTGGATTTGTCTGCTTAGAAGTTTAACTTAAAGAAGGCTACCTTTACATAAGAACTTTGGGAACTCTCTATCTGTTCTTGACAGTATATTTGCTAAGAAGCACAACAAGGTACCCTATCACAGCATTTATTCAAGAAAGTTTTCTTTTTATTTCCATCAGAACAATTTTCAACATGCTCACTTCCAGCTAAGTAAAAAAAAAAAAAAAAAGACAGAGCTCAGGTTTCCCACCTGCATTTTCATACTAAGGAGAGTAAATGTTTGAACATCATGACAGGGAACTCTGGGCTTGCTGCTGCTTTGTCCAGCAGTGATAATCCTCACGCTCATGGTCCAGCTACTGCTCTGCATGGCAGAACTTTTCTGGAAAGCTTAGTCTGAGATACATCCAGGTGGGGAAAGGTCCTGATAAACACTGAGTAGCAAAGCCTGCACATCCCCAACAGGGACAATGCAAGGTCTCTACTGCAACTGCCCAGTGCTGTCCATCAGCAGCTACAGGTCCTCCCACTGCCTGCAAATAGAGGAAAAGAAGTGATTACCCACGATCTGGACTCTGTGTATACTTTATACATAGTTTACACGTATACATTGTTTTTAATAACAAGAATCTGTTATAAAAAATTGGTAGCTTTTTGCTTTTGCATTATGGATGGAAGTTCCATTTCTAGCTCAGTCAAACATCACTTGATCTATTAAATTCATTTTTCAAAAAGATACTTTTTCATATCAATAAAGATAATATTAATAAGAATTGTCAAAATGTTATTTCCTTTCAAATTGGTGTATAATTAATATATTTTTAGCTCTTTTATTTAATAAAGTACCCAATAGCCAACCTTCATGTTTCAGTTTTAAGCTATTCCTTTAACTTGGCAGTAAGGCAAAAATCTGTAAAGCAGGTAAAAAATCCCTATCTGAAAAGTCAATTAATTTCTCAGCTTTTCAGTATTCGACAAGGTCTTGTCTATTTAGATTCTTTTTCCCCCACAATGTGAAATTTGAACAAAGCACTTAGATGTTACCGTGGTAATTGGGCATTAAAGCATTTTGAAATATGCAGTCCTAAAACACTGGCACACAGAACGTCAAAGGAGAGATTTTGGGCCATGAATAGAGCTTCAAGCCCTTCTGTCACAGCCACTTTCTTCCTGCAAAATCCCTCCTTACAATCCCCTTGGAATTGACCCATCAGTGCACACCCCTTCTCAGAAGGTCTAAGCCTGACAGCATGAAGGCCGGAAATCAAACCCAAAGTAGTAATTTTTTTCAGAAAAGCATTTGATGCTTCTAACATGGCTACAGTCCCAGTGACATGAAGTTGCTTCAGGATGAGATGCTGGGCCATATGGTCCAGAAAATTATTTCCCAAGTAGGGTTGGACCAGATGATCATTTGCAGTACTTCTTCAGGTGAAAGACTGGGAAGTAATGAAGATGGGTTTGCTGCTCCAATGTGGAGTGAAGCAACCTCACAGTTCATCCTTCAGGAAGGCATCAGAACCATGCTGTTATTCTTATTTTAGTAATTACTCTAATATGGCCCCTGGCCCTGTAAGTGATTGGAAAGCTTAATGGTGAAGAACTGCCCTTAGTCACTACTACCTAGTAATAAAACTGCCACTGACGTGAGTAGAGGGAGGATTTTGTTCACCTCCTTTTTAATAATAAAAAAGAGAAGAAAATCCAGTCCCCTTCCAATCTGTTTAGGTCATAGAAGAGAGAGAAAAACTGAAGAATGAACGTGAAGCACGGCAGAAGAAGCTTTACTATCTCAAGACTGAGCTGGACAGGCTTCGTAAACAGCAAGGTACAGTGTGTTCCACACCCTCTAGCCCTGTTGTTGTTTGTTTGTTTTTTCCACTGGGTTGTATCACAACTCGTAGTACCTACTAGGAGAAGTGAAAACCAAAGTAATAGCAGTTTATAGTTTAAAACTACTATTTTCATCTCCATAGCTACTTGCAAATCCTTTAAAATAAATGCACTAGATTCCTATGGTAAATTATTTTTTAAAATTATAGTGCCATTATCTTGATTTGAATGCTCAGAGCTAATTTCTAATGTGTCAGGATCTGTGGCCAGGCCTTACCTATTTATCCCTTCTTTTACTTTACACCCCATGTTCTTTCTTTTGCCTTTATTAAGGCCTTTCCTGTTCTCTCTCTCACTCCTGCTCCTCACTTTCGTACTGTTGAGTTCTTCTTTCTCTAACTTTCTTTTTCTTTAGCACCTGAATCAATTTCCATTTTTCCCTTCAGAGAGTATTTGAACAGTGTGTAGCCAACGAGGCATGGCAATGCACACTGTATAACATGCACAAAATATCAAATTAAGGTTGCAAGGGCAACTTTTGTTCTGATATTTCTTGTGTTGTGAATTCTGGTCTCTGCAGCTTTAATGTTCTTTTAATGTTGTTTCTTAGGATAATGCTTTTATAAAAATGTCATCAATGTACCCACACATATAATAACATTTTATTATTTTATCAAAGTCAAAAGATATAGAGCAGTCCAGAGCTCCCTGGGAGCTCTCCTGTGCTCTTAAGCAGGCAATATTGAGAAGGGGCATTATCACTGATTACAAAGCCACTCAAGTGTCCAACTTTGGCATAGGAAACTATGTTTCCTACATTTTATTTAAAAATAAATATATTTTTTAATTTGAAGAGGCCATGCAAAGATCAGACATTGAGGTTTTTTTCTGTTGATTTGCTCTGCTCAGGTTATTTTTGTCTCCCCTGAATTCATTATTTGGAAACCTTGCCGGAGGCAGTGTTACTGACAAATCACAGTTTAATTGCATTTGAAAACTGAAACGATGTTTTCATATCTATATATGATACACTGAGTTTACTAGGTAGATAAGTCTTCCAGACAAGGTAGCACAATTTGTGGCAGAGCGGTTTAAGAAATTATGCCCCTAGAGTTTACCTCCCTTTGTAGAGTGAGTAGAAGCAAGTATGTGCAAATGTCTAATATTCTGACAGTGATGGGAATTTTATGAGTGCTGGGAAATGTGGGAACAGAGGAGTGAACACAGGTCTGGTTCTGCTTATTCTGCAGATAAGAAAAAAGAGGCACATAGAGGTTTGAAGCTCTGAGGGTAAAACTGTACCCAGAAAAAATAAATTGGGCAAGCTTTATGCCCTATTTAAAATCTCATTTAAGGGCTCCATGCACCTTGTCTTGGCCTTTTCCCAGGCATGGATTTTACTTTGCTGAATTGCAGACTAGCTGCTGTAAAGTACTTAAGCACATCCTGACGTGCTCTGCTGAATCAGGGTTTTAAGTGGAAGTGACAGAAATAGAATTGAGATCTCCTCACTCCTAGCCCTAGTCAGGATGCAATGGGAAATGCAGGTCTATACCACATTTCTTTGGGAAAGATACAGAGCTTTATTACTGCTCAGGGCATTGAGCAGAGATTTCAGTGAAGCCTGTTGTCATCTCCATAAAAATATATCATAGCCCAGTTACCTGCAGCATTTGAGCAGATAGCTCATCTCAGAACATTCCTGTAAAGGATGGGCAATGACAGCACCACGTTATCACCAAATCCATCCTACCCTCTCTTCCCACATTACCTTGACAGAGTCTTATCTGTGCTATAAGCCAACTCTGAAGAATCTTAGGTTGCTGCAACTGGGACAGTGACATTAACAGGGTGTAGAGGAAGATCTTGAAATGTCTGTTTTGTGATTATATTGGTAAGTAGCACTCATTCATTGTTGTAATTCAGAAAGGTTTGTCTTGTTTTATTGACAACAAGCAAAACCAGTCCATCTGAAATCTTAGGTTAGAAAAATTTTAGCATTATAACTCCTCAAAATCAAATGTTAAAAGTGATTGTAAAAATAATCCAAGTGTTTTCAACAGAACTGCTTCTCTGGGGTATTTTTCCCCTTGCAAATCTAGCTCCTTTTGATTATAAATTATCTTGCTGACAAGCAGTTTTTACAGCTTATCAGTTGTGGTACACTATTGATCAAGTAGGTTAGATGATACTTTTCCCCCTTCCTGAATAGGAGACAGTTATTGTATTTTTTTAACAGAAAAATGATGACTGGGGATGGGTGAAAATGAGGAATAAATGGTGATCAGCCAGTGTCTGCAGTTATAAAACCTGAATATACAGTTTTGTGGCCAAGTGAGAGCACTCATGGAGCTAACAGTATGAAGACATAAAACTCTAAGCCCCAAAAGATGCTATTTGTAAGAAAAGGAAAACGTTGGAGAAACTTCTCTGCGATTGTAAATTGTGTTTAGTACCCAGTAAGTTGCTCTAGCATTGCATCAGGATTTCCTTTGGTTTTATGAAAAGACCTAGGAAAGGGACCTGTAGAGCGAAAGAAGAAAACTGTCTTGGCACATTTCTCTTTTTAGTGTTATGGGGAAAGCATTCAAACTAGTGCTGACTCCCCTAACCCTGTTTGTGCATGGAGGAATGGAGCAGTGGGAGGGGCGAAACTCAAATGGGGGCGTGGCTAAACTCAAAGGGGCGTGGCTAAACCGAACGGGGTGGGGCCAAGACAAGAGGCAGGGTGGCGGTCAATGGGGGCGGGGCTTGATGCTCAGGTTGTAAGTACTTGGGGGCGTGGCCTCAGTGATGGTGGGCGGGGCTAAACTCCAAGGGGCGGGGCTAGATCGGAAGAGCGTGGGGCAGGGAAAGGGGCTGGAAGCAGGTGAAGGGCTCGGTGGCGGGAGGGCCAGTAGAAAAGTCGTCGGGGCTCCTTACTGCTCAGTGTGTGGCCCCTGCCCTTATTTACTGCACAGTATTCAGGCCCTGCTCTGATGGCAAGACAGTTTATTTCCTCATGGGCTTTTCTGTGTCTTCATCATTGTGTGTGTGTGTGTATCTTTGGCTACACAAGTGATTTATGGTGGAACTTGATCTGGTACTTGTCCCCAGACTCCTGATGGTACCCATTTATTGCTTTCATTCTTGAGATGGTTTTAGACTGGAAAAATATATGCCAGAGAAAACTGTAATTTGCTGTGAAGGGAGAGAGCAGATGTGGGTCAGGTGTGGGGCAGATGTGGGGCAGCCGTGGGGCAGATGTGGGTCAGATGTGGGGCAGCCGTGGGTCAGATGTGGGGCAGCCCTGGGTCAAATGTGGGTCAGCCCTGGGGTAGATGTGGGGCAGATGTGGGTCAGATGTGGGTCAGATGTGGGGCAGCCCTGGGTCAGATGTGGGGCAGGTGTGGGTCAGATGTGGGTCAGCCCTGGGGCAGATGTGGGTCAACCCTGGGGCAGCCGTGGGGCAGGTGTGGGTCAGATGTGGGGAACTGCCCCAGTGATATCAAATCCCCCCCCAATACCCACGAAATTGCCCCGATGACATCAAATACCTCCCAAAACTGTCCCGGTGACATCAAATGCCCCACCAATTGCCCCCCAATACCCACGAAATTGCCCCGATGTCATCAAATACCCCCAAAATCTGCCCCAGGGCTCCAGAAATGCCCCCCAAACTGCCCCGATGACATCAAATACCCCCCTAATTACCCCAAATACCCCCCAAATTGCCCCAATATCATCAAATACCCCCCAAATCTGCCCCAAACAGGATGGGCAAAGCTGTAAAACATGCAGGCAGTGTGTGGGAGAAGAATATTACACGAAGTCGTGATTAGTCTTCTGTTTGGAGGAGATAGGCTATTTGAGAAGCCAGGCACAAAAAGAGAACAGGGTCTTGTATGGGAGGAAAAAGGGTTCTGTTACTAGGAAGTGTCACTTCTCTGGTTCTTCTTCTCTTCAGACTTCCTTATTTTTTGATCCATCTCTTAAAACCAATCAATTCTTATTTCCTTCTCACATTCTTTCCTTCACTAACCTCATCGTTGCTCTTTCAGGGGGAGAGAGGTTGACCTGCTTGTGGTGGAATAAGCAGCCTGACTCTGACACTATCCAAAAGCAGAGTTTGTTTGTTGCCTGTGTTTGTTTCTGAAAGGTTTGTGAGTCTTTTCTATTCATTTCAATGACAAAAGTGTTTGTGGTATTTTTATGGCCTTGGTTTCTGATGGCTGGTTGACACCTCAGATGTTCTTGGCTTCCACCTCAGCTGGCTGCCTGAGTAGTGAGTCAGAGCCTAGTTTCACCTCGGGGCAGGTTTCAACACTAGCCAAGCTACAGCAATCCCTTGGTAGCTGTGAAATTTCTCAACATTACAAGGAATGTAGAAGTTAAAATAGTCTGCAAAATCATCGGAGCTGGAATTACCTTTGATAACGTCCATGATCCGTATGAAGGAAAAGTGGAATTTAAATTGAAAATAGAAGACTGAGCAGACACAGAGACACTTCAGAAAAATGTGTTAAGAGTAAACGGACCTATTAACCACCTTCACCTGGATTTATTTTCTCACTATGATTTCTCTATAAATTTATGCAAATTACATTTTTTAAGAATAAGTAAAAGCCTTGCAAAATGGCTTGACAAAACCCTGTTCTGTCTAGGCCTGTGAGTAATGGTATTGGTGAGATAGTTAAATGAAGGGTGATAGACATAGACATAGACATGTAATTAATATAACCACAGAATCATCTATGTTGGAACTGATCTCTGGAGAGCACCTAATCCAGCCCTCCTATTCAAAGAGGGGTCAACTAAAGCAGGTTGTTCAGGGCCAATGTTCAGTCAGGTTTGGAGACTCAACAGCATCTCTGAGCTACCTTGGAAGGAAGGTTACTAAGGGAGACAGAACAGAGATCTACAGGCTCATGGCTTGTACTAGGCAAGTGCTTAGATAGCTATTAGTGTTTCACATTGTAATAGGATAAGATGACACTACTTGAAGCAAATACCTGGTTCAAAATAAATGAAGTGTTTTTTCAAGTGTGCAGGTAGGCTGTGGGACCACTACATTGACCCATGAGAGACTAAATTACTCTGTTAAATTATTTGAAATAATTTTTGTCATTTTTTTATCTAATAACCCCCAATTTAGCTTTCGGACATTTTTGCTTTGACTGCTTATTATAGTCATCTCTTGTAATGTCTCTGTACTGCAGACTGCAGCACAGAAGAAATACATCTAAGTTCAGCTTTAAATTAATGTGCTCAGATAATAAAAGGAATTTAGCCATCGAAATATGGAACTTCTCGTAATATTCCCAAACACACTGAACTTGGAATGCTAAGGAAAGTGAAAAATGGCTCTTGCCAAAAGGGAATAGAGTCTGTGGTTTATTGTCGTGCTTCCAGCCCAACGAATGTCAACAAAGCACCATAGAATGAGAAAGAAGAGCTCATGTCAAATATTGGCTGGCATTATAAATGTGAAAGAACTAATGAGCCAAATTTGTCACTTGCTGTACAGTGGACAGCAAGTGAAGGCCATCAGCTTGCTCATTACACTGATCACTAGGGTATAGAGGGGTGTAAAGAGGAAGGTAGGGTTGCCTTGCCTTCATGGTCACAAGCAGAACCTTATGGTGTGCGTGAGACTATTCTCTGTTCAAGGACATGAATATGAGTTTAGCTAGATAGAGACTGAGATTAGGGCACTCAGTTTACTGTGGATGAAGGTGGGTGTTGATTTAGGTGTGTTGCCATGATATTTTATTTCAGTTCATCCTAAGCACCTCTGTAGATAAGCAGTCTTTAGGTTTAGCAGTCTCCTGAGGTGGCAGTGAAATATTAGGAATACCCAGATGTCAGGAGAACAGTTTAACACAAGGCTAATGAGGCCAGTGAGTGAATTCAGGGATAATAACCTCTGTTTCATACTGGGTACACTGGGATGTGGCACAAGGAACCACCTGGCTGTGACTTAATGTTTTGCCAATGTCCTTGTTGCATTTTCTCTCAGTACTTTTCTAAAATGGTAATATAATAACTTAGGAGATTTTACATTTTTAAACACACTGTCTTCAAAGTGTCTGACAATACACTTAAGCCTTTGGAATGTCTATTTATTTCTGTTTCAGAATCTCCTGCTCCTAATTGATTTCCTCAGAATAGAAACATTAAAAAATGTTGCTCTAGGTGCTGCCCTTAATCCCAGTTTTAATCCTGCCCTCCTTAGCATCACGTGCAAATCCTATAACATACACAAATCAGATCCCGCTCCTTTCTGGCCCGCCCTCCGCACCTTCTCGGCGCATTCTCGGCGCATTCTCGGCCCATTCTCAGCGCATTCTCGATGCGTTCTCAGTGCATTCTCGGTGCATTCTCAGCACATTCTCGGTGCATTCTTGGCACGCTCTCAGCACATTCTCAGCGCGTTCTCGACGCGTTCTCAGCCCATTCTCAGTGCGTTCTCAGCTCTCGGTGGGTTTTCAGTGCGTTCTCGACGCGTTCTCAGTGCATTCTTGCCGCGTTCTCATCGCATTCTCACGGATCTTGCAGTAAATACCAAGTGGCTTGTGGCAGCACAGATGTCCATTGGTACCAATGTTTTGCCATCACTGTCATAAGGAGATCAGTACTTTGTAGTTGGCAGCACACTACTGGGTATTCTTGGGTGGTCTTGCAGCTTGTTAAAGACAGTGTTCTGAGTGACAACTAAATATGGGGTTTTTTGATCCCTCCAGAAGAGAACCAATTTTCAGGGATGAAGAGAAAGGGGTCAGCATCAAGGAATTTGAATTTTCCCACTTGTAGAGGTTAGAAAGACATTAAATACTACTTTTTTTTTCAATAATTTACCTTTAACTTGTCATCTTTCAAGAAAAAAAGGAGTAATTTCATTGCCCATAACAGCTGTGTTCAAATTATTTGCAATCCTCTTTTACCACTTTTTTTTTCCACTTCTCCTCACCTGTACACACGTATGCACACGTGTACACACACACACATCACCCTCTCTCAAGCTGTGTTCTTTTACTCTGTGGCTGCCCTGGGCACACTGGAAGCATAAAGTTGTGATAACTTTGAGCAGAAAACAAGTTTCCTTCACACCATTAGAACACACCAGTACTGAGTTTCTAACAAGCTGACAACTTCAACAAAATCAACCTGTCACAGAAATATTTTTAGAAGTGAAATTAGTCCACAAGGTGTTTTCAGCATCGCAGTTTGTCCCACACTTAAGGCAGGAGGGATTCAACAATTATGCAGGATGCATTAAACATTTTGACTTTTGAATAAGCAACGCTTTAATAAGCACATTAGCACCTTTTGTTTCAGTTCAGCATATCCTGAAGCCAAGAGGTGTAAATTTCTAATACATAAATAATTTTAGGCATACAATACCAACATCATTTTTCTTTTGATGCCCTGCAATACAAGAGCTCTCAGAAAAGCTGCCCAGCAGCAGTTTCATTACAGCAGCACCTACTAGTGCAGAAACACTCAAGCTCAGCCAGCTCTGTGCTAAGGAAACTCTTGCTACACTCCTGTCAAGTTGACCTGCTCCTGCATGTACCTGCCAAGGTGACACAGAGCCAGTAGACAGCAGCTGGATGAACACAGCCACTAAAGCATTTCTCTACCAGCTCCAGCAACTGATAAACAATTTCTGGCCCCACATCTCAACTTTCTGCACCAAGGGCCAAAGGGCGGCCCTGAGGTCAGACAGAAACTGTCAGATTCAAGGGGGTTCCAGAGAAACAGTCAAGATTTGGGGTGAATGATCTGAGGATCTGAGTGGAATGGTTGAAGTTTGGGACAAGGGTCAAGTTTTGGGGCCTAAGCTGTTCCAGACTTGTGGGTAATGTTGGACGGTTGGACAAAATGTGTTGGAGCTTGGGTCTCCAGCCCCACAGGGGGGTCCCTGCAAGGCCTCCAGCGCAAAGGAGACAGAAGTAGAAAAGTTTTGCATTCTATGGCTTAACTATTCAATATATTGTATTGTACCAAGATATTCTGAAAAACTAAGCAAATATAGTTGAAATTGCTTATGAATAGAATGCAGGTTTGTGATATTTCAGGCCTATTATTTACTGAGCATTTGCTGAGGTGGTTTTGTTTCATAGAACTGCATATTCAGGTATATAATGGTGACACTCAGAACACATTCAGGTTACATCAGCATATCTAGTGAAAAGACTTTTAAGGGAAGAAATATCCCAGGCTGCATTAAATGCCTGTTGTGCATCTGAGGTTTATTTTAAGGAGTTTTAGTTCAGAAAAGAATCCCATCTTGGGAACCAACCTCCTTATGGATACAAAGGTACACATACAACTTTGTCCATGGCCCACACAAACACCAGGACAGATCCTGGAGAAACACTAAGCACCACATTCTGGAGACAACATCATCTCCCCAACCCCTGAATTCACAACAACCTCTCCCAAATCCACGGCCCATGAAACTGACCTTCAGCCCAGAGGGAGGGCGCGGTACCATGGGGTGGCAGTAGGTGCCATGCGGGTGCCGTGGGGTGGCAGCGGGTGCCCGATGGGTGCCCTGTGGGTGCCATGGGGCGTCAGTGGGTGCCACATGGGTGCTGTGGGACATCAGTGGGTGCCACATGGGTGCTGTGGGGTGGCAGCGGGTGACATATAAGTGCTGTGGGGTGGCAGCAGGTGCCATGTGGGTGCTGTGGGGTGGCAGCGGGGGCCATGTGGGTGCCGGGGGGTGGCCGTGGGGGACATGTGGGTGCCGTGGGGTGGGCAGGGGAGGATCACTGGTTGTTCAAATTATTTTCAGGTAGTTTGGCAGATCTCCAGAGGTGTGATTCAGCTCTATACAGGTTACAGAGTAAAATCCATTTTTGATTCTTGCAGAACAATTTCACAGCATGATCTCCAAAAAAAAAAATAAAAATAGGCAAAGCTCTTGAAATGGTTTGATTGCTCATTTTGTAGTTTTCTTGAGCATATAAAAATTTTCTTCTTCATTCTTTGGGGAAAAAAAAAAAGAGAAAAAAAAAAACAAAAAGAGACACAGCAATAGAAACCTCCAGCTTTGCTTCCCCAGTCCCCTGGTTCCTAGCTCTCCCCCCTCCCGTTACTATGGCAGCCAAAGCAGTGAAGGCGGAGGCTGACATTCGGCCCCTCTGCAGAAAAGACGTTAGTCCTGAGCATGGGAAGAGAAAACAACACATTACAATCACATTAAAATCACATTAAAGCAGGGCTTATCAGGATATTTGGTGTGAAACAACTGCACTTTCTTTGGAGCCCGAACATCACGTTTATTCACCCATTCAGCTTGAGATAATGGAAAATGTTTCCCTCCAAGTTCCTCTCATTTGTGTCTTGGGTACCCACATGCTTGGAGAAACTGTAATGCTATAGATATTACAACTTCTCATAGTAAGGGATAGGGAGCCCTGAATTTAAATGCAAATATGTTTGGTATGGGTTGATAAATCCTGTGCTTTCACACTACCAACATCCGAATACAGTAATTTAGTGCACTAAAATTACTTCCTTTGAGCTCATAAATACTATCTCATTTTGTTTCCATCTAGCCCCCAACCTTGGTCTATATCTTTGTTTCATCATCTATCCTGGCACAGCTCAAAAGGGCACTTCAGAGGCAGCTTGGAGGTTATCATCTTCTTTGGTGTTGTGCTGCTTAGCTCAAGGGCTATAAAAAATAAGCTCTGGCATGCTTAATTTACTGGTATATGTAGTCCTAGTAGTATTGGAAAGCACTTAGCTAATTTTTAACTTTATATTCTTCCATGTTTTCCAATTAATATTATAATAAAACTATTCTAGAATGAAGAATTAAAAGAATATCTACACTATGTGAAAAAACTAATCAACCTGAAACACAGATCTTTTCAGCTGCCGGTAGAGCCCTCAGGACTGTGAGATAACAGGAGTGAAACAACAGGAGCAGCTCTGGGAAGGACATGAGTGTCCATATTTTCTACTAGCCCAAACAGCCATAACCAGTCTACTTCTTCCTCTAGACAGGGGAGGGGACATAAAGGATGGCAAGAATTAACATTAGTCCAGCAGTGTGCCCCTTCTGTGATGGTCCTGATGGGAATTCAACATGGAACAAAGAGGCATACACATGGAGAATACTGCTTATGTCCTATATTGCAGCAGTGACTCCATCACCACCTCTTAGAAAGCGAAGGGCAAACACGGCTTTCGTCTCCCTCTAAAAACCAGGTTGCTATGTGTGTCCACCCCCTCACTGACATGCCACTCTATCGGGGAAGAAAATCAGTGTTGTTAACATCCGCTCTGCTGTTACATGCATCAAGCAAAAGGTGAATAGGTATTGTAGCTTACACGTGTCTAGCCCTGATGAAAAACAGTCCCCAGAAGGGCAAGATCATAGTCCAATTACCTGTTTCTACTACCTACTCCTGACTTTGGGCATCAAACAGATATATCTCAGATATCAGTGTGACAGATAGAAATTCCCCAGTGGACTGAGACTGGGACATGGCAGACTACCCTATGACACAATACCTGAGTATTTTGCCTGGAAGAGACATTAACAAGCTCTTGGTTTAAGTAGCAGACAGTTTTTGAATGTTGATCTTGCCGGCTTTCCTACAGCAGAGAAGTGAACCTAATGTGAACCTTAGCCCTCAGATGAAACAGGGCTGAGAATTTCTCTAGGTCTTGAGAGCACATATTGCTGGGAGGTGAATTCTCGTGTTCCCTGCCAAATTCATAGGTCTTTTGTAGTTTTATCCTTTGTCTTTAAATAACAGTACTATGGTTTGGTCTGTGGGTGTGCCTTTGGGATAGTACTTCAAAACTGCTATTCACAGTAGTGCTATTGGTTTCTCTTGGCCCTGAATACTCTACTATTTAAAGTTATTTTAATAAGAGCCCTTTCCATGCCTTTTTTAGAGCACGTGAATTTGTTTTGTCTCTTGTCAGGATGCACCTTCATTTGTGCTAAGCTGTGAATGCCTCCAAAGTGTCTGCATTACATAAAAGCTTCCATTTATTCCAAAACAATCTCTGTAATTCATCATCAAAGGATTACAATATGCTACATGTGCTAGCCTTCTAAATAATTCTAACTGTAAGATCTAATCTGTGGTGTATTACTAGCAGTAACTGAAAATATTCACCTGCTGTGTCCACTTCTGGAGATACCTATCACACTGTCAGAGCAGTGATACTGTGATTGCCATTCCTGGAAACACAGTCTCAAGGAAGTAGTACTTCCAGGAATTATCTTAATGAGCAATTGAATCAAAGCTCCTGTCATTTTCTGAGCAGCTGATTCGAAAGCCACATTTGTGTCTGTGTGATTGTTCATAAAGCCACAATTGTTTTCTTGTCTGTTCAGAAGATGGGCATCTTCCTTTTTAGGTGGTGCACATAAATGTGCTCAAATCACTAGGAACTGCCCCAAAGAGGATTTCTCAGTCTCACGTGTCATACACTGGCTGCAGTAGAGATGGAGTTTGGTCTAAAGACTGTTGTTTTCTGGGGTCTTTCCATAGCAGTGGGGCAGATAACTGTAGTAGCTTGAACTCAAGATGAAAACATTTATTTGTGCATTGGTGATCTGTTATTTGGAACTGATTAGGGAATTATGTAACATGATAAAAAGTAAAAGTCATTGTGACCTGTAACATAAAGCAGCTTTAATACACTGGCTTATCCTTAACTTAAATTCAGACTTCATTTCATGCTTCCCAGCCTTCTGTCAAAATTCTGTACTGTAACTGCAACTGTACAAGTTCCAAAGTTAATGGCAAAGCTTTTGGAATACTGTATCTGATCTCTACCTTACAGCACAAGCAGGGCACGGGTCCATCCATCAGCTCACAGAGCAGGGGGCTGCAGGGAGGAGAAAGCAGCAGGGAGGGAGTAAAGAGAAGTGGGCAATGGGCTCTGTTCCCAAACACCTTGCTCATCACATCAAGGCTTGCTGTAATTTGATGCCCATAGATTAACAGTTAATTACTGTCCCCTGTAGCAAAGATGAAGCAGGGAGGTGTGTGAGGGGCACAGTGTCTCCCAGAGCAGTTCCTGAGACAAGGCAACTACCCAGCTACTGCAGCGCTCAGAGCAAAGCCTTGCCCCAAAAATTTCTCCCAACCACGCCGTTAGTGGTTGAGTTCTTTTTTGTGAATGCTCCTCCATTAAAAAAAAAAAAAAAAAAAAAAAAAAGCAAAAAAACCCCAAACAACAACTTTAAAAACCCCAAACCAAAACCAGAAAACAAAACCCACCCATTGCAGCACTTTTCAGAGGAAGGAAAGAAAGAAAGAAAAAAAAAATCAATCCAGTTCTTTCAATTTTTCCACTTCTTACTTTCAACAGATAATCATAAAATTTATCAGTTTATCTCTAGACACTCTTTCACAATAATTGCCATTTTGGAACAATGAAAGGATCTCTAACTTCTTAAGATAAGAATTTCTGAGTGAGCATAATTACAATGCTTAATGTTTTTTTCTGCTTGTTTTTTTTGGTTGGTTTGGTTTGGTTTGGGTTTGGTTTGCATTTGGGTTTTATTTTAATTAGTTTGCTTGAAATGGTGAAACATGACAATTAACAATTGGTACTGCAGCTGGTTTTTGTGTATGAAAAATTCTGCTAGGTATAAAGATCTGTTCTTGTCCATGAGGCTCTTTTTACACTAGTAGAAACCAAATTAGTATCACATCTTTGTGGTTTTGTTGTAGATGTACCACAGGTTCCTGCCTATGTGATGTCTATTTTAGCGTGTACTTTAATGGTGGTGCTATGATAAATTCCAGTTTCTGATTAACGTTGTAATTGCTGTCCTTCTCCTTGTCTCTGCAGCACAACTAGTGGTAATACCCTTTTTGTAGTTCTCATCAATAACCCTCACAAGGTTTATTTGGAAACTGTGCTTACAGTCTGTTATGACCCAGCTTAAACTAAGCTGTGGTTCCTAGCTGAGCAGGCTTCAGTCTCTATGATGGCTATAACTGAAACAGTTCTTGGGATAAAGGACCTCTGAAAAGACAACTTGACTATATATAATGAGCGCTGTATGAGGCTGAGGATTTGGGAATAGCTTAGAAATGTGTTTTTATTTTCAATTAACCATTTATCTAAAGAAGTTCTTAACTGTTAAATCATAAGTATTTCTAATGTATAAAGTAGGGCAGGATGTTAGTATGTGCTGTGATTATGTCACAGATCAGAACTTTGGTAATACTTACCTTTGCATGAAGTACTTTGCATTTGCTTTGTTTCCTTTTTAAAATAAGACTTCTGAGTCACAATAAGTCTGCTCCTTATCACCTGTTGTTTTTGTTTAGGGAAAAGAGATGACATAGACCTAACTACTCAAATGAGATTAAATATTGAGGGGATATTGCTTTTCTTGCTGGTAGTTTGGTTGTGAGTTGTTTTGTTTTTTCTTTTAATCTAAGATTGACCTGATTGTTAGAAATGTTATGGGCTGACTGTAATCCCTTTTATTCAAAATTACTTAATCTGTGTGTGATAAACTATTGATGCAAGTTATTCACTAATTTATGATATCTGTTGTAGCTTCCTGGGTGGTGAAGTGTGGGCTTGCCAAACTTTTCCCTCAATTACTCTTATACTATGGTGGCAAGGGCAGACGTACATGCTTGGATCTGACTGTCAGCACTAAGCAACTCTGACAGCTCTGGCAAAAGTCCTTCTCTTTTATGGCAGCTGTGAATGTCATCTGTCATCTTCAAACACTTTGTTACCACGGCTACTTAATATTTAGGTGGAATATTGGTCTATACTGACAAAGTCTGTGACTAAAATATATAAAAATACCTATAAATATAAATAGACTTTATTTCTTCATATTTGTGTTGACTTGATTTGTATTCCTGCTGGTTTCCAAGGAAATAAATCAATAGTGTATGACACAGGGACACAGAAATATAACAGCTCAATTTTGTCTTCTTTCTTCCTCTTTCTTTCTATTGTACAATATTTGGAGAGAAGGTGATAGCAGATGTTTCTCATTTAATCTTAGTTCATTCCTTCATCGATTTCCAAAAGTCTAAGGTAGAACAGTAGTATCTCAAGATACTGAACACTTAAAACAGCGTACTTGATTTCTCTTTAGTTGTAATAAAAATTGATTCTTCACAGGCCTTGCTATTTTTTGAAGAGTATTTGTAGCCTGCCATGTAAATTTGTAGTTGGGGACAGTGACTTCTAGCGGGTCTCTTTTCATCATAAGGACACATCAGTACTTTTCCATGTTCCCACGTGCCATGTGTAGCTGGTCGATGATGACTTGATTCATGCTAAGAGCAGCCATGCAGAGGCTCTGCACTAAAAATATCTGAATGGAGCAGGCAGCAGACTTGACATTTTTCTGAAGGAAGTATTAGGTCTGACAAGTATGGTGATAATAATAATTAGCTGTCTTACTGGGTTGCTGTGAGGTTTAATTCATTAGTAGGTCTTACTCTCACGTGAGTGTAACTCTTGATTTTGGCTGGGAAATTTATGTTAGCTCAAGTAAGGGGAGGATTCAATTGTGTAGCTACAAACAAACTGGTCAGAAAGTACATATTTCAGACAAAACCCCTATGAAAATTTCTCTTGTAACATCAGTAACAACAAGAGAACACAGTAGTTTCTCTGCTTGGAAGACATAGGTTGTCACAAACAGTTTGAACTCCAGATTTATGTCATTGCTTTGAAATAGAACATCATAAAATAATCACACCACTTTTTCTCTCAGATGGTTAGCCTGTTAGGAGAAAACCCTGCCTACTATTTTGTAGGTCTATATGGTTAGAAATGGTTGTGAAATATGATCTATGAAAAGGTTTATTAGAACATGTTAAAAAGCCGTGTAATAAAAACTTCCTTCTCTTGCTGAGCTTTGGGACATCTGCTCCTTTAGCTCATATTCATATTTTCCTAGAAGCCAAAAATCAATACGAAACCCAAATGCAGAATTTTCTTTGTAAAATGAAATGTTTATTTTATATTTTATTTCTAGCTTTATAAGACGCTTTCCAAAGATGACTTTTTCTTGTATTTTACAACACTATGATAGCCTTGCAGATGTTGTTCTACTGAATTTTATTGCCAGTCCACTGACACAGGAAGGATCAGTTACTGAATAAACATTGTATTTGTAATTTTCCCTTGAAACACTTCAACTCTGGAACTCTATTTTTAATGGGAGTCCTGAGCTTAGCCTATAGCAGAAAATTCATTCTTCTGAAAATAATTTGATTAAGTTATATTTGGCTCTATGGGCGGAATGCCATTCCAAGGCCTTTCTTTTAATCCATCATGTCTGACTCTATCACAGCAGCTCATCACAGCTCCCTGCAGCACCCCATGGTGTGACACCTGCTATGTTGACTGGTATTTCTACCTTTCTCAGTAATTACATGTGAATGTAACGGTTGTATAAGTATCTTAATTTCTTGATGAGTGATCACTGCTCTACCATGTTGGTGCATTATTTTTGTTCCAGTTTTCAAATCCACAGCCAAATGAACTTGCTTTGATGAAAGACCAGAAAGCTGCTGAAATGTAGGCCATGTCATCCAATGACTTTTATTTCCTATACCTTTCTAGTATCTTCTGGAGAATGATGAGCAAGTTTATCTCTAAAATAATGCAATAAAATATTTTCCATCTCTCTGAAATTTAAACAAGGTGTTACACGGTTTACCTATTTTAAGAGGATCTTAATAGTGCAAAGTCCAAATGATAGTGAGTGTGCTGTAAGGATATACTCTCAGGATTAACCTCACATATTTGTACGAGATACAAAAGAGTAGTCTTCAAGAGAACATAGATTTAGATAAGTAAATACTCTCATTTTATGTGTTCAAATTATTTGTTAAACCTACATAGAGAGTTTTCTGAAATCATATGCAAAATACGGCCTTTTAAAATAGTGTTAAGTGATTGCTTTGTTTTGTCTTTTTAAACTTCTAATAAGAACTTTCTAGAACTTACTATCCAACAGAATGATACAATAAAGTGTATGTTTTCTATTGACATTTTATTGTCATCTTTTTAAAGTATTAATGAAAAATTTCAGTATCAAGTTGAGGTCATGTTTCAGAGTACATTGAAATAAGCAGTTTTTTTATTTATGTGGAAAAACATTAAAACTCATTCTTAAGCTCCTTTGGTTTTTTGTACATATTTTAAACATTTTCCTGAGTGGGTGTTGTTCTGAGTGGGTGTTGTTCTGAGAGTTTGGACTTCTGTCCACTGCAAAGAACAAATAGTTGTTGTTCATACATTTTGAGAAATAAAATAGATGTTTTTATGGTTTACTAATTTAAGTTGTTAGTGTCTCAGGCAAAGACTTTTAAAATGTGATTTATTTTAATAGCATCACTTAACGTGATTTGATCTCTGTAGGAGGAAGGCAATTCATTACAGAGCTCTCTCTTTCTCAGCTGGCTTCACCACTTCACATCACAGTACGGTTTATTTTTTTAGTAGGTCATTGGTTTCCACAGTAAGTCATATTTTCTGCTAAACAGCTTGGCCCCCTATGGAGAAAGAATCTGTGACCTTCCAAGGCTTCCTAGCTCAGGAGATGTAAGGTCTGAGTTAAAGACTAACTTTAATCAGAATAAAATTTTCACTGGCAAAGTGTTAGGACCTACAGATTATTTCAAGGTAATTTCTAAACTCAGCAGTTCACAGGAGACCGCATAGCAAAATATTGTTGAAAAAAATACATATTTTTATACAGAATACTGAAAGATAAAAACAGGTCCTTCCCGTAATGCCAATGCTGTTTCTAGATGCCTGAGGTTAATTGTATTTTTGCATTTGTGTGGAGTCATATTTTATGGCACAGAAATGGAAGGAAAGTTACTTCTTTTTTTTTTCTTTCTGTGAACTTCAGCATCTGTTCACGATACATTTTCCATATGAGCTTTCAAATTCTACTCATTTTTTTTAATGAACAGAAAGACTGTTAAAAATCTTTTTTCTCCCTACCTCCATAGTGTTAGTTCTTTTTTTGTTGATTTTTTTAAATTAGAAAATAGCTTGTAATTAATTTACTTACTTTCCTGAATTTTGCGTGCAACGTTATTTTTTATTTCCTACTTTTATATGACCCTTCACAAAATATCCCTTAATTAGAGTGAGTGAAATTTAATTTCTTTGATAATGTTGCATACAGATGTAAATAGTATCCTAGTTCAGATTTATGAAATAGTCACCTTTTAATTTACCAGATATTATATATAGCATTGTAATCCACCCTATATTTTCATGTGTTTTCTTTATCAGCTGATACCAGTAGTTCAGAAGAAGAGTTTTTTAACTTATCTGCTGGAAACTGACTCTATGAAATTGCAAAATTAATCTGCTCTTCTAATCTCCTTTACATCTGCAGTTGCTTTTTCATTTTCTGCATTATATTGCAAGCACATCTTTCTCAGATATTAATGATTTCACGGCAAAGTGCTTGAAGAAGCAAATACTTCTTACATACCTTTTTAAAGAACTTTCTGCCCCTGAACTCAGAAGTTGACTAAGACAAATAAAAAACCCCTACGAAACCAAACCCCCAAAACCAAAACCACAACCCACAAATTATTTTCTTATTTTTGCTGCTTTATACTGTGATAGGGCATTTGTCCTCATTAATTGAAGAAATGCAAAAGCAGTAAAAATAGGTCCCTTATTCTGCAATGCTTGCATGTTTCTCGAAGTTGAATAAGACTGAATCTAAGGATTTTGAGGCACCTACAGTGGGATTTTTCTTTCAAAGAATGAAGAGTGTCTCAATAGGGTTCCTAGGAAATTTACTTTCATACTTACTACTACTGCTTGTTTCCAGAAATATTTCAGAGCATGGCCAGAAAAATTATCATTGCAAGGCCTGAGAGCACACCACCTCTTTCATCAATAGATCCAGCCAGGTCCTTAGAGCATGTGTTCGACTGCGTATCTTCTCTGGAAATTTAACCTAGCTGCAGTATTCAGATTAAGACAACCATGCATCTGCCAGACTCGGATTTAAGTTAAGAGCCTCTTCCATTCAGCAGTTATTTTTTGCAGTTGAGACTCCAGTCAAAGATTCAGGCCATGTTGAATTCCCATCTTGTTTTTTAGAGGGTTCAAACCCACCTCATCCTCTAGCAAAATGTTAAGGGGGTGAAGAGTGAAATTAAATTTTTCCTATGTTCAGATGGACATTTGAATGTGCCTATTGCCTTTGCGTGTTGTCACTGGGTACTACTGACAAAACCTGGATCCTGCTTCTTTGCATTCTCCCTTCAGGCATTGTATATATTTTCACCTTCTCTAGGCTGGACAGCTTTAGCTCTCTCAGCCTTTCCTCACAGGGCAGACGCTTCAGTCATCTTAGTGGTACTTCACTGGTACTTCTCCAGTATGCTCACCTCTCTCTTGTACTGAGGAGCCCAGCACTACACCCAGCACCCCAGGTATGGACTCGCCAGTGATGAGTAGAGGGGAAGGAACACCTCCCTCCACCTGCTGCTACACTCCTCCTAATACAACCGAGGATACCATTAGCCTTCACTGTTGCACATTACTGGCTCACATCCAATTTGTTGTCCACCAGGACATTTTATGCCAAGCTGCTTTCCAGCTTGCCAGCCACCAGCATGTACTGGTGCATGAGATGATTTTTGCTCAGGTGCAGGACTTTGCACTTCTGCTTGTTGCAGTTCATGAGGTTCCTATCAGCCCATTTCTCCAACCTGTAATTCTCAGAATAGGTTTGTGGGTTTGATCTGTCATCTGATTTTTCTTTCCCACCTTTATCTGAATGGTGTAGCCCAATGTAGAGGTTTCACCTTAGCTGGATGCCAGGTGCTCACCAAGATGCTGGACCAGGGAAAGAAAATAAGATAAAACTTGTGGGCTAAAAAAAAAAGTGGTTTAATGAAAAAGCACAGCAAGGCTGCTTGTGGAAGCAAAAAACCCAAAGATTTATTCTCTACTTCCCATCAGCAGGAGATGTCTGGCCCTTTTTGGGAAGCAGGGCTTCAAATGTGTAGCAGTTTCTCCAGAGGACAAGACAATGCCCCCCCCCCCTCCTCCTTTTCTAACTTTTATAGTTCAGATGATGTCATATGGTATGGAATATCCCTTTGATCAGTTTGGGTCAGCTGTCCCAGTTGTGTCCCCTCCCAAGGGGAATGTTGGAAAAAACCCCAGCCTTGGTGCTGTTCAAGCCCTGCCCAGCAGTAGCCATAACACAGGTGTGTTATCAGCACCTTTCCATCTCTCAATACAAAGCACAGCACTTGGAGGGCTGCTACGGGGAAAATTAACTTCAGCTCAGTCAGACCCAGTACACCTACTTATGTCTAATCACAAAATTATTTGGGGAAAAATGTTCTCAATGCATCTGTAATTTTGCAGAATATAATTTAATAAAAACAGACCAGAAAGGGAGAAAGGCTGTTACTGACTTTGTAACCTAGAAGTTAGGGTGTTTGTCTGCGTCACATGCTCCGAAACCAGCTTAGTAGAACACAGACTCTTCCAGCAGTGACTGTCTTCCCTACAAGATTTCACACCAAGATTCAGTCACTAAAAATCTGTCATTTCAATTCTGAGTGTTACAATACAAAAATTCATTTACAGAAATTTTCACACACCATGTATTAGAGTTACGGATGGATTTTTTTAAAAAGCAAACCTAAGCATAACAAGTACTCTGTCCAGAATAATGTGTCTGATTTCTATTTTTTTTCTCAATCCAGGAAACTTCTAAGGGACCTTCTTTTATCTTTGGTGCCAAGTGGCCAGTGGACTGAGCAGATTATTTTGCAGCTGTATCAATTTTATAACTAAACATTGATCCATAAAGGACATTTGAAAACTACTACATGTTTTGATTCCTTTTGTGGATTCTCTCTCCCTTTTGCAGTATTTCCTAAGAAGTAGTGTAATGGTACATTTTGGTAGCATAGAAGGACAGCACTAAATGAGTCTGTTACAAGACTATGTTGAAATTTTTGCACATTTCTCCTGGAAGTCCAAATGTGGCTTCTCTGAGATGCATAAAAAGAAGGTTGTTTCCAATGCTTTATGCTATGTAATTGCATTTTACAACAGGAATGTATGCCAAGATAATCCTATATAATAAAGTGGAAAACTGAGAATACAATCATAAGCTTAATAAAGAAATTAAAACAATATATCAAGTTATTTGTAGAGAATTAACTGACATTTATGAAATTAGGTAGAAAAAGAGTGTCTTATTTAATATTTAAAAGTTAGTTGAAGAAACAGTCAATGTAAAGCAATTATAAACAATTGTGATTTAATCTCTGGAAATTGCTGCTCAGGCACTCAGAGAAAACACTGAACATGTTGCTAGACTGCCTATTAAACAAATGCAGTAACTTCAGTAGCTATTTAAGTTATTTATGTTCAGTGTACTGTACCATACAGGAATCTAGCACTACCCACATGCTTTTATGGAAAGGATAGCATGTGATAAGCACCATAACTATTTACCATAAATAGTTATTAGAGCTACAATATGCTTGGGTTGCCCCATGCATGTTCTTCTCTTTCCTTCCCAGAAAGTTTTTCTCTAGACAGAAAAAGCCTACCTTGACCCCCTACTGCAACTCTCAGACGCTTGGCAATCTGGTTGGGAAAATGGCTCTGAATGAGCTGGTGAAGATCCCGCAATCAGAAACAAAATCAGCAAGTCTGAAACCAACATCCATGTATGTCTGTACTCACAAGGCCTGCACAACATCTGTGCAGTACTTCTGGCATGTCCTGGAAGCATCTTTCTTGCCTTGTGTGCCCAGGGACTTGGTCTGCTTATGCATAGTCATAGTGGATGATTTTGCCTTCACTATCCAGAAAATACTTGGTAGAAATATGAGTATCCTGTTAGGTCTTAACATCTGCTCTGTGTATGTTGTAGTTTAACCTCTGCTGGCAGCTAAATACGACACAACCGCTCACCCACCAATTCCCCCTCACCCTCTGCATCCTCTCTGGTGGGATGGGAAGGAGAATCAGTAGGAATAAAAAAGGTGAGACCCCATGCATTGAGATAAGGACAGTTTAGTAAAACAACGCAAAGAGAGAAGAAAACAATGTGATGACAATAACGCCAAAGAAATAATATACAAAGTGAGTGATAGAAACCATGAGGCTCTACATGCACCCAAGATGCCACTTTCTCTGCTCTGGCCACAAGCTCAAGCTACACACTGGAACAAGTTGAAAACAGGTGCCCCTGCCCTGGGGCAGCCCTCCCCTTATATAGGGCATGACTCAGTATGGTATCAAATATCCCATTGGCTGGTTTGGTTGTTTGTCCAGATTGTGGCCCCTTCCAGATACAGCCCCTCCCAGCTGCTTGGACCCACAGCTGCTTGTGATAACCTGAACTGAACCTGGGACAATCTATCGAGTCGTAACTTAGAAAAGTTCTTTGGTAGGTCAAATCTCAGGTTATATATCTTTAAATAAATGAGATTTTCTTATTTTTCTCAAGTAATTTTGTTAAAAAGTGATTTTTTGCTCTCTATCAAAAAATGAGGCCTTGTGCTGAAATTCTATCTGGAAAAGTTGCAATGTTTGGTTAGTTACAGATAGTCATTATGTAGAAAAGACCATTAGTTTAAAGTGTCATGTGTTTCTGCTACACTTAAAACAAGACTTATTGGAAAGGAGTCTGCAAATATTGCAGCCTGTGAAAACTCTTTGCTTTGACTGAAAGCTTGCACAAATAAAGAATTGGGTAGCATGGTATAGTAAGATATGAAAAAGCTACATTGGTTATTTTCTAGGGTTTTATATTTTGTTTTTGTTTGGTTTTGTTTTTTGTTTTTATTGTCATTAGAGATTATATGAGAATGGAAGTTGTATCAATGACTGTTTGATAAGACACTTTTATTCACAAAGGCTTCAGTACATTCTCTTACTTCCTTTATTACAGATTTGACAGCTGGAGATAGGAATAATAGATTCTGTCCTATCATCACTATTTCAAGGCTTAGAAGACCATCTTGTAAACCTAACTTACGTATGTAATTTTAGGACAATTATCATAAGAATAACATTTGACTCGTATGACATTTTAAGATATTTCAGAATGCTCAAAAATCGAATGGCTTTAAAAAAAAAAGAGCCATGCTATGTACCTAATGGTATAAGATACAGGTTCCCTGTTGCAAGTCATAGTAACTGAAGAGAGATTATACATTACAGGTAAGCAATATTTACTTGTTAGAAAAATTATTTTGAAATATATTTTTATATATGGACAAAATGAACATATTTGACAATTATTAAATGTCACAATGATGATTTATAAAAGCAAAGTGTATCTAATTAGGAATTACAACAGCTGTATAATGAACAAAGCCATTCATAATTATGTTTCTTTTTTTTTTCATATATATATTTTAATTTTTTTTCATTTGTATTGTGTACCTTTGCATCATTTCAAAAGGTGCTTGACTTTATTAAAAATCTTGAGGTTTTGGCTCAAAATCATTTTCCCTACAATGAGGGGTACAGACAGGAAAGTACAAACTTTGTAAGGCGGTTCATGTCTAGTACTAGTGAGAACATTATGAAGAAAAGTTTATATGTCTTAGGGGTTTTTTTCTATCTTATGTATGTATTTCATGTTAATAGTTTGGACAACCTAAATGGCGTAGTCTAGTTGTTGGAGCACAAATGAGAGCCACTGTTAACTGAATTTTAACCCTGTTTTGCCCAGTCCTCACTGCATGTCCTTAAGCAAGGCACTTCTTATCTCTGTTTTACAGACAAGAAAGACTTTTGCCTATCTACCCAACAGGGATGTTAAAAGGGTTAATTTGTTAAAAGCATGAAGATTTAAGCAAAAGCAAAGTATTTCTATTAATGTGTTTGACTCTACTTGGAGCACAGGATCTTAAACAGAACTAAGTTTTGAAAACTCAAGACACTTGCAATGTAGCATATGCAGGCGTAATCACAAAAACTCTCTTGCAGTCACATTTGAGGGGTTTAAGACTTTACCATTTCTTGGATTTGGTTACCACCCTTAGATACTGCTTTAACTGACAACTCCTAGTTCACTTTGGTCTGTGAGAGAACTAGTGATTTTAAGCTTCTCCAGAAAGTGCTTTAAGCTATTTTACTGTATTCCCCACCCATGAGTATTCATTCATTCATTCATTCATTCATTCATTCATTCATTCATTCATTCATTCATCTATTCAATTTCAGACAGGAAGCAGGTACCCCAGAGGAGTCGGAGGGCGATTTCTTGAGGTGTTTGAATTACACTGCCATGGTAAGTGCTTTCTCTACTATTTACTTCATTTTGTTAAAAGGATACAGCCCAATCAGTGCCTGACAGAGGAAGCTTTAAAGGCATCACCCCACAATGATGTAAACACTGGTGCCCAGTTTTGTGAAATTCTTTGAGGTTGTGTGACTATGACCATCTGAAGGGAATTACCCCTGTCTCAAAGTGTATCTTTTTCTTTCATGTGCTACTTTACTGTGGGTGACTAACAGAAAGAGTTTTGAATTAAAAAAAATTCCTTACTCATTTAATAGCAAGACTTAATTGTCGTAAGCCTTAATTCTTTTGTTTATATGAAGTCTGGTCCGTGGTTTGGGTTTTTCTTTACCAGTCTTCCCAAGTGTGCCATATGAATAAACTTCTCAGGTTTTTCATCTGCCCTGGAAAGTATCTGTAATTCCACGCTGCCCTCCCATACATTCTTTTTATTCCCTTTCCAGTGCCAGTTGACCAGGTTTTTTGCTTTAGCTGGAGTCAGGCATGCACACTTTTAGTTTGAGACAGTCTCAAGGTGGGCTGGCACAGCTCCTTCTACCAAAGATATTAAGTGGTATGACCCAAAATAACCCACAGGGGCTCTAAAGGGGTGAGACTGAGAACTGCAACACAAATGATGTAAACAAAGTTTACTGTGTGTGGGAGCTTACTCCACGGGAAAAGTATAATTTGCTTACTCTATTGAAAAAAAGCACTGATGGAAAACCAAATGTATTTATGCATTTTGGTCGAGAGCAAAGAAATATGAGGGGGGTTTTGCATTAAGAGTAGTAATGCTATTGATAGATTTGAAAAACAGATCAGGCTGCTTGATTAATTTTTGGCAAGATTAAAATGAAAGGACCACGAAGATCCCAGAATAATGAATACTTCATTCTTTTGTTGTTGACCTTAAGATACCTATGAAATAGTTATGTACTTGAGTTACAGTGATTAATTAGCTCTGACCTATCAAAACAAATAGAAAAGAAAAATCTTCATTCTTGGTTAGGGTTGATTAGACTCAGTGACCTTGCACTGAGCTGTGATTTTTATTGCTACATGGAATTCAGGGTTTAAAACTAGATGTTGAAGAACTTACTTTGGGACAATAAAAAAAAATTAAAAAATTTAATTCTTCTATAGCACAAAATGTTGCTCATGCAAAAAATAAGATCTCTATGTCAGTTAGAAAATCACAAAGATTTTTAATGGTAAAACAATATGGCTTTAAAGATGCAAGGTACCAAGAGGTGGTTTTGCTGTACCACTAGAGTTTTTCCTCTAGCTTTCACTATCACTTGCGCAAACAAAGAAGCACTTTTTCACTAATGTATATGCAGGTCACTATGCCTGCTGACTTGCAGGCTGAAAAATATGTCTTTGGCTGGACTGTGCTCACTTTTCAGGCAAGTGATCTCAAGGCTTAGAATTTCTTGAAGTTTATATGAAAATAAACAGACATGAAGAAGATCCTGATGCATGGAGTGTCTTTCTGTGGGAAGCATGAATGTATTTCTCTCCCAGATGTGTCAGTGCTTTTGCTGATTATGTCTCTAAAAAAGCATCTCAACTGTCCATGCATACATATTTGTTTTGGCTATTTCATCCATGCTCTATAATGAACTGTATGCCCACTGAGTTCCCAAAATAGGTAGATCCTGTTTATAGCCTTTAAGCTGCTGCAGGCCCCTGTTCCTGTCAGTCTCATCTTCTTACAGAATGGGTGATCTCCAGGTATCAAGACATTTTTTTATTTTTTTTTTTCCATATGTTTAATTATAAAAAATAGAGTTTGAAAGCATTTAGCTTGAACGGCTGGCAGCTGTAAACTTCTAGTCAAAACTTTCACTACTTTATTGATATTCACATTCCTTTCACGTGAGAAAAAGTGTTTTAAGGAGTAAAAGCACATGTATAACATAGATACTGGTTTAAAATACTGAATTAATAATGACACTTTGAGTGAATTTGAGGAGCACTGAGAACGATGTTTGTTTAATTTTGGCGAAGTGAGTTTTGGTATTCCAAGCAGATTATCGGTTAAGTTTCCTGAGACATTTTGCAACAGTATTTTTATTTGTACATTGTTCAGAAAAAAACCCCACGTCATTATGTGCTAAGAAATAATAGACATGATCTCAATGCCTGAATATAAAAAATGTAATACAGTAATCAGTCAAAGTTCTGAAGATACAAAATTACTTGATCAAAAGTGTAAAACTTGAGGATGTAACTTAGAGATGCTTTTCTTTTCCTTTTAACAATGGGGAAACTGTCTTAGTTTAAATTCTCTGTTATTTCATCTAGTCATTTTTGGAGTGTTTTCTTCTTCCACTGAATCTGGGCAACTTCAATAGGAGCAAGATCACCCTTTTGGGCCAGATACTGTTACTCATTTTCTGGATTTATGTGACTGCCCAATCTACACCTAAGAGACTGATGGAGTCCTGCTGGTCATAGATGCTACTGGCTATGAGAAGAATGATATCTGAGCCCCTTTGAGCAACGAGATGATTAGCCTTTTTAAGCAGAATTAATTATTTCTCTCTTTCTATGAATTTTTGAACAGGATTTGCTGTTCATGACTCAATTTCTTGTTTTATCCTTGCCTTACGTTTATGTCAGGAAAGACTAAGGACTTGTACTTTGCACCTGATGAGGATGCAATAAATTTGGCATTCCACAAAATTAATCATTGAATCATAGAGTCACCTAGCTTGGAAAAGACCTTCAAGATCATCAAGTCCAACCATTACCCTTACACTGCCAAGCCCACATCTAAAACCTGTCCGTAAGCACCTTATGTACACATCTTTTAAATACCTCCAGAAATGGTGACTCCACTTCCCTTGACAATACGTTCCAGCGCTTTACAACCCTTTTGGTGAAGAAATTTTTCCTAATGTCCGATCTAAACCTTCCTTGTACAAGTTGAGGCCATTTCCCCTTGTCCTACTACTTGTTAAGTGAGCACTGGGAAAATTTTTAATATTTTACCCACAGCAAAGAAACGTTAAGATTTCTGTGGAGCTTTGGTTAGCAATTGTCTGTGAATAAGCTGAATTTTCTGCTTTAAGAGAGATGTCTGCTCCGGTTACTTCATTAAATATTTTCAAACTGCGTTGTGATTTTTACATAAGAAGTCTGATTTTTGAGTAATTCAGTCAAGCAAATAACTCTAAATTTATCTCTATTCTTACCTGCAGCAAAAATATTTGGAGATGTGTTTTTGTTTGCCTTACATTGTGGTTTTCAAAGGTAAAGGTTTTCAGGATTGTGAGTATCAGGTGAGCTCACAACAACTGCATAACATCACAATGGAAAACAAAAACAATGTATTTTTGCAGCCGCTGTCTATTAACAACAGGTTTTATTTAGTTTCACACACATATTTATCAATAATGTATTTTTGCCTCAGTCTTTAAGGCTCTCCATAGCAGTTACTTACATATTCATTTAATGATCATTTTGTAAGTAAAAAATTGATGGAAAAGGTAGCATTCTGAACTTTCTCTATTCCACTGTTAATAATCTTGATAGGTGTATCATTGATATATTGGCATTCAAACAGTGTTTAAACTGTGAACTTCTCTTAGACAAGGACAAATGCAGAATGTGTTAAAGTGTGGTTTTATTTTCTCAACATTCATCCTTCTTCAAAATTTTAGGCTCGTTTCAGTCTTTTTCCTACTGTGTGCAGATTATTTTCTAGTTTTATTTGGAAACATAAAAATTCTAACACTCTTCAAGTTAGACTCACATGCAGAGGCAACGATCAGCTTGGATTTCAGTCATAAAAAGCCAAGAATTTTTCTTAACAAAGTTATAGAGAAAAATTCAGTAATATTTTTGTGGATAATTTAAAAATAACAAATGCAGAAATGACTAAAACAATCTTTCCTTCCCCATTTTAGTTGCACAGTGTACAAATGCAAAGAAACCAGCTAATATGAACAACAACAACAAAAATCCAAACAGCATAAAGTGAAATCAAAGAAGTAAAATACTAGAATCAAAGGCTTTATGAATAAGAAAATGAATTTATTTCCCGAAGTATTCAGAACTGATCACCTGCAGGGACAGTGTGTCCCACCTTGTACTTGTTCTCATGTTCTCTTAGAATAGGGACATAACAAATGCAACAGCTTTGGACTTTTATTCCAAAGATGATTAATGGTATTTTAAAATGTTTCCCATTATCCACATTTAGCACATAGAGGACAAGAAGGTTGTTGGGAATGGTCAACATGGATTCACCAAGGGAAAATCATGGTTGGCCAATATGATAGCCTTCTATGATGGAATTTGGTAGATGTGGGAAGAGCGGTGAATGTTGTCTAACTCTACTTCAACAAGGCTTTTGACACTTTCTTCCATAGCTTCCCAGTAGGAAAGCTGAAGAAGTGTGAGTTTGATGAGTACACAATGAGGTGGATTGAGAACTGGCTGAATAACAAAGCTCATAGGGATGTGATCAGCAGTGAAGAGTATGGTTGGAGGCCTGTAATTAGTGGTGTTCTCCAGGGGTCAGTAGTGGGTTCAGTCTTTTTCAACATATTCATCAACTACCTGGATAAAGGCACAGAGCATAACCTCATCAAGTCCGCTGATGATACAAAAATGAAAGGGGTGGCTGACAAACCAGGAGTCTGTGCTGCTGTTGAGTGAGACCTGGACAGGTAGGAGAATTGGGTGGGGGAGAACCTAATAAAGTTCAAAAAAGGAAAGTGTAAAGTCCTACACCTGGGAAGGAGTAAGCCCATGCACAAGTACAGATTAGGTGTTGACCTGATGGAAAGCAGCTCTGTGGACGAGGACCTGGGGGTTATCCTGAGTGGATAACAAGTTAAATATTAGCCAGCAGTGCTGAGATCTCGAGCACGATGGGTGGCCCAGATGAGAAAAGCTATGGAAGGAGTAGTGTTGGTACAGTGCCGTGGTGCCATTGGCATGCCTTTTGCAGCCCCAGTGTCCCTGAAGCTGAACGTTTTGTGGCTCTCCGAACCCTAAATGACCCTAACCCTAACAGGATTTTGGGGCTAAGGTCTCTAGCAACCTGGGTAGGTCAGATCAGAAAGGTCTGAATATTTTGTTAATACTCAGAAAAAAAACTTATACTCCAAAGATGTCTTTCCTTCCCTAAATGGAGTAATAATAATGTAAAAGACAAGCTTTGGTCAGCCAGATGAGTTGGTGTAGGGCTCTGCTGAGGCCAAAGCTCTTCTGGTATTCCTGTGCCAGGGCTGCCTGTGGGGAGTCACTCTGGGTGCCCGTGGCCAACTGCTGTGGCCATTGCATTCCCCTGGGCAGCTGCTTCTCTGGGTTTAATTTTTACCTCACCCCATCTCCGACAGCCTGCATTCACCTTTTAAACCCCAGGTACTGGCTTCTCTGGGCAGTTGATTCCAGAAGCTTCTGGAGCCTCTGTCAGCTGCCTTCAGACTGGCTGGCTGGGGATTGTGAAGTGCTTTGTGACAGTGGGTTCTGGAAGGTGGCTGGGGCTGCCTGGGGAGAATGAAGGGCCTCCTGCCCAGGGGCAGAGTGCCCTGGGAAGGGCAGCAGAGTCATGGTGTGTGCTGGGGCTGCTGAGGGAGCAGGGGATGCAAAGAGGTCTCAAAGCTCTGCCTGGCTCCGTGCAGGTCGAGTGAGACAGCGGGATGGCACGGTGACCTGTGGCAGGGCTCAGGCCTCAGGGAGCCAGAGAACGTCTGCCAGGATGGCAGGGAGGTACTGTATCTTTCACTTACTCTGTCGTTTTAAGTTCAGATCTCATCTGCCCTTTGTTTGGAATGCTGCTACTGCTGCCTTGAGTTAGCCAGTAGTATGAATATCTGACTGATTCGCTGGCTGGGGCAAAGGGTGTAGAGCTCTGGATGGCTGGCCACCCAAACTGGTGTGTGGCTCCACCAGTTTTGGACAGGCAAAGTAGTGTAGAGCTTTGGGTGGCCAGAGGAGCCACAGTGCCATAGGGAGGGAATTGGCTGGCCAGGAGGGCTGTGTAGTTTACAGGTCTGGCTGTTTGGCAGGGCCTGGTGGCATAGAACTCCATCAGGCCTACCAGTAAGAGTGGTCTACAGCTCTGGAAGGCCTGCCGGCCAAAGTGGCTCTATTCAGATCCAGGGTCTCTGGAGCTGTAGGTTTAGTGGCTGTCTGAACCCTGACCCTAATGGTAACAGGATTTTGTGGTTGAGGTCCCAGCACTGTGAATGGGCCAGATGAGAAAGGTGTGGAGGGAGCAATGTTGATTCAGTGCTGTGCTCCCTTTGGCATGCCTTTTGCAGACCCTGGAGGCTCTCAGTACCCTTAACCTAACTGTAACGGCAGCCCACAGCTGAGGTCCCTAGCATGATGGGTGACCCATTTAAGAAAGGCATTGTGGACAGAGCAACACTTGTATAGTGCTGTGCTCTCCTTGGCATGCATTTTGCAGCCCCAGTGTCCCTGCATCAGGAAGCTTTGTGGCTCTCTGAACCCTAACCCTAATTACAGCCTGGGGCTAACGTCCCCAGCATGATGGATGGCTTAACTGCAAAAGTAGTTTTTCTTCTTTCAATATGCTATTTTAACCTATTTTTATTCCAAATTAACCATATTTAATGCCTATTTTTTATTAACCAGGCAAGATACTATTTCCTAAACATACTGTTAGTAATATATTACTTAAATGTGAATGACAGTAAAATAAGTTTTACTGTAACTTTTATTTTTAATAGGCTTGTGATTTAAAAGTGCTCTGGAAAGTGTATGTATTTTTAAAATATCAGAATGTACTCAGAATTTACTATTGATTAAGTGATTTAGACTATTAAGAGGAAGAAAACACAATTTTTTTTCATTTTATAACTAGTAAATAACTATCTTTTAACATCATTTAAAATATTTAAAATGCATTTAGTACAATATGTTGATTTTTATTTAGTATTGTTACAATATACTACTATTGTAATGGATGAAACTATGCTAGCATAGGGAAAGTTAATACTCTGTTTTCTTGAGGTATTTATATGTAAATTGGTTTTATTAAGAAAAAAAATTAGAAATGTTAGTAGAAGTCTAGGAAAATATTTAAATACAGTGTGGCAAAATATGATATCCTTAAATCTGATTTCTAGCATTACCTTCTTTCATATTACTAAGAATCAGCTAGGCACCAAGCCGATGTTTCTTTCTAACATTATTGCATGGTTATTTTTCAGGTGCCTTCTTAGCACAGATGTTTCTGTGTATATATACACACCTCCCTTTTGCTAATACATTTTTTCCAGTGTAAACAGCAGATTGCATTGCCAATGTCTTTTTGATCAAGAGACAAGGAACTCCTCAAAACTGAAGCAGGTGTTCAAGCGAGGCTTTTCTTTCTGTTCTTACTGAAACTTCTTTTTCCTGTTCAAGTGATGATTGCTATTAGTGTAAGTTATGGACTGGATCTGGCTCTCTGGTGCCTTCCTTTTTCCATAGTACAAAGCAGTATGAATCATTTCAGGGTCCCAAGCAGTTAAACACTTGAACACGTATTTAACGTGACGTAGTTAAGAATCACAAAAAGCAGTAAATTTAAACTATATTAATATTAGACACATAGTTAAAAGATGAGGAAAAATGCTTTCTTCATCTTCCCATCACCTTCAAATTGCCCTGCTCTCCCCATGATGTCTGAATTACCTTTCTCTCCCCAGTCCATCCTCTTAAAAGGTTTTTATTTCATGTCATGTGAATCAGGCAGTGGATTCAGGCTAAGTATTTTATTTCTCTTCTGTGGGGATTAGTGTGAGGTTCAACTATGAGTCTAAAATATTGTGTCTCTCTTCTAATACATTAAACAAATGGTGGGATGGAGGTGACAATTATAGACTTGCTTCATAGAAGTAAATGCATATTTTCGTATACACCGAGGTAGGGAATATATCATCTATTACACTGAGAGTCACTGGAGAAGGGTCTTTAAGTCTTTCAGTATAAATTTAAAGCACGTAGCTCACATCTAGCTTGCTTGGAGTGCAGCAAAATAAATGCACAACTGTGCACCAGTCAATTCAGACAAAAGCCTAAGCTCTTGGGGCTCTATAATGGAACTTGCTTACCAGTTTTTTTTTCAGTAAGTAAATGTGCCATTATTATAAACTTGACCTTATTGAACTGAAATTATAGCTTGATTCTTGGTGATGGTTTTTTGTTGGTTTTTTTTTTGTTTGTTTGTTTGATGTTGTATGGATTTTTCCTCTTTGTGGACAAAAAAAAAGTTTAAGGTTTGAGGCGCTGTGTCTTCATCGGAAATGGATACAAATATGAAGTTGAAATATTTAATATAACTTCTATCTGTATTTAAAAGGTAATTAAAATACATGGAACCATTTCTTGCCTTCCTTGATGTTTGTAAACTAAATGGGACTGTATTATGCTGATAAAGATTTGCAGAGGATGTTACAATACTGATATCTTCTATTTCCTTTGCATCTATATCTAAAAAGGAAATAAACCAATGAACTATTTTTGAAGTACTTTTTCATGTTTTCCCTAGTGTATAAACTCTATGATGAAAATTATTTTCTCAATCACTGCTACAGCAGGTTCATGTATCTCACTAACAATTGCTTTTCAGCTTTCATAAAAATGCAGGAAAAACCTCAGGTACAAAATAATTTCTCCCAGTATAAGGTAGAACATTTTTAAAATGTAAATTCTGTGGCAATTTCATGGTAGACGTGAAATCTTATTTGCTCTGTTCCCTGTCATTCCATACCTCAAACATTTTCAATTTTTAACTCTTTGACTGTCAGCTCTTTCTGTCTTCTCCGGCTTTTTAAATAGGTAAGCTATGAACATTAATAATAATAAGAGTTTGAAGGTGCATTCTTAGCAACCAGTTTGAAGACACATTCATAAATGACCTCTGAAGTTAGGAAATACTGGAGAAATAATTTCCTAGTGGACATGTATAGTACATTTGAAAGGAAATAACTTAAAATCAGTTACATGCATAGTAAAGGTATGGCACATTTTTTCACAAAAATGTACAGAAAAATGGCAGAATTTCATAGTGTATGCCTTATCCACAGTGATGTAACTGGGCTATCTTATTAGATGCAGTAAAACCTATGAAGCTGAAGTATGACAAATAGTCCCCTGATTATAATATGGTAGAGTTACCAGGCAATTGCTAAGCAATCTGTTACTTTACAAGTAACAGTTTCTGAAGCTTCAGATTATTTTTAGGTATTTCCAGATTAGATTTAGATTTCCAGATCTATTTTTCTCATAATTTATTGTGTATTTGCAAATCCTGCAAAGTCTGTGCATTTCTATCCATGAGCTATAACATTCATTTCGAGAACCATTTCAAAACACTGTCTGAATAAGGGAAAGATATTCATAGTCTAGATCCATATCTTTTTATATACCCTGAGATACTCCGTCAGCAAATCAGTTTAGGCACATGATTTTTCCTGGTTTCTTAAAACTTTCATGTAGTTCCTAAGAACTACTAAAGTATTTTCTACAAAACTTTCATCAAAGTTAAAGGTCTTTTTGAAATAAAATGTAGATAGAGAGGAGCAAGGTAGGCTACTGTCCACTGGGACAGTGGACACCAAGGTATGTAGGAAGTAGGTAGAAGAAATTAACCTGAAAGCACACCATGATGAGTGTAAGCTATACACCTAAGAATAAAACTTTTGAATTGAGTATGGAAGTAACAGAACAGATAAAAAAGGAACATTCAAAAATGAATGCAGAGCTGAGATTTCATTTCTAATGTTATGAAGTCCAAGAGGACAGATTTTCTGATTTCTTATGAACTTTCTGATGCTCAGGAAACCTATCGAAATATATAATGATAGTCACTTCAAGGTATAACTGAACTATGCAGAGGCAGGACACTGTTTTCCTTAACACTCCGCAATTTCTCATAACACAGGAAATGACAAGGTACAGAATGAAGCCCTCCTGTACATCTTACGCAGTAGAGTTTTCATATCACTTTTGTGTGATAGAAAGGTGTTCCTTTCTTCAAAGCAGCTAAACAATATTTTTTTTTTCTGAACAGTTTTAAAGTCCTTGATAACTTGTTCTAAGAAAAAAAATATTTTTCTCTCCTGAGCCTCAAGGTGGTATAATAAATGGATGTTACCTGTAGTTGTGTAACTAACTTCTGGTTTTTGAAAATGTTGACCATTCTAGCTATTTTTCATGTTCAGAAACAATTATTTCAATATTTATCCATATCTGTCATTGATCATTCTGAGATCAAGTTCTGTGCTTGTTTTGTTACTTGTCAGTGACAAGCCAGTAACTCATGAAGATTAATATTATTGGTGTTTGACTTCTGGCCTTTTTCATTCAAAAGTTATGATCTGCGTGTATCTCATCTCAGTCTAAGCTGTTGTTTGAAGACAAATCTGTGTTCCCAGATACCTTCTTTTTGGCCAACTAGCCTCACACATGCTTATTCTGTTCTGGAGAGAGGCAAGAGAGGTGTATTGACAGAGTTGTTCTGCTTTCTAGAAGACAGCAGAAACAGGAAAATTGGGCCAAGCTTATAATTTTAGCAGTTCTTCCTCATCAGCTATGTACGTTTCTCCTTTTACTGTTCCCAAGGCTGTTTCCACTGTCATCTATGTTCTTAATTCTTCAATAACCATAGGATGAGAATAGCTAGTGATATAGAAGGGCTTAACAGTAAGCCAATAAAAAGAAAAGGTGAGAAACTTGTTCTGCTTTTTAGAAAATAAAGACTGTCTGAACTTCAATTTATGTGAATTCCCATTAAATGTTACTGGTTGGTACTAAATACAAAGCGATCATGAGGTAAAGCCAGCTAATTTCTCTGATTTTCTGGATGTCATGAATTTTCTGCATTCTGTGATTCAACAGATTGGCTTACATCAGTGTAAAAGCTCCGTTCAGATCAGTAATCGTCCATGGTCAATGTTCTGAAATTATAACAAAGATAAGAGCTCGGTGAGTTTATTGTCTAGGAAATATACATTACCTGAATATTGTCAAGGCATGGGCTTCTTTGAGTGTACTGGCTTAGTACTGCTATCTTGCAGGAACTAGAGTCCAATTTTCTGTGAAGTGACTATGTTGATAATTTTATTATCTTGGGTATAGGACCAAACTATCTAAGTGAGGAGAATCCTGAAAAATCATTAGTATTAAAATCTGTTTTCCCAAAGTTATATCAACTTACAGAGAATCAGATGATAGATTCAATGCCAAGACATGCCTCTCAGCTTTGTTGTTGATGGTGTGACTTACCTATACATATAGAGGCAAGTATTTATTCTTCCAAACATCCATTCCTTTTCTTGGATCCAAATATTGCTGTGAGTATCCACACAAAGAGAAACCTGTCATTTATTTTAGCTGACTGGAAGTTCTGTTATTCTTCTTTAACAATTTAATTTCTCTTATAATGTGGGATACAGCTTAATTCAGTAAAAAAACCACAACATACTCTGAAAAGAAAGAGACGTAAGACACAGGCAACAGACTTGTTCAACAAAGTCCTAACTGCCTTTTCCACCCCTGTGCACCCCTCCCCCGCGTACCATGGCATCGCTCCACCGGTCCGCGTCGCAGCAGGCGCCGATGTGTGGGACCGGCGGGTGCGGGCGGTGGAGCGGCGAGGGGGGGGGGGGGGGGAAAGAGGGAAGCGAGAGGCCCTCGGGTTCCCCCCCCCCAGATTTTGGCTCCTGAACGACCAAGGGTCGATCGCCCCATCAGGAAAGCCTGGGTGCCCTCCCATCCATGGGGAGGGGGGGGCTGAGCCCGGGGGGTGCCCCAGGGCTGTGCAGAAATCCTCCGCCCCCCCCCCCCCCCCAGCTATGGGACACGTAACGGGCGAAAACGATGTTTCTGATCTCCCGAGAAAACGTTCCCAGGATCCTGAAAATCGTAGAGTAGCGTACAACTTAGAAGCAGCAAAGTATATTCAGGCTGCACAGTTCCAGCTAAGAGACGTCTAAATAACGAGAACTGGATGTTTCTCAGATACACGGAGAAAACGTTCACAGGAGCCTGAAAATCGTAGTGTAGCTATCAAGCTAGAAGCAGCAAAGCATATTCAGGGTGAAGAGTTCCAGCTATGAGACACATAACAACCCCAAATGGAAACGCAGGGGGAGGGGGAAGGAGACAGGGACAGATGGACGAACGGGGGACACACAGACACTGGCCAGGTTCTCGTGGGGGACTCCCAGTCCCGGGGTGGGGGGCACAGGGGGGTTGTCTGTGCGGGGGCACCCGGGTGAATCCCCCCTGGCCCCCCAGCGGGTCTGGGGTTTATTTTCCCTAACTGGTGTTTTTTCAGCCCACTCCGAGGCTGTCACAGCACTGGGGGGGTCCCCAGTTGTGTCCTGGGGTGCCTCAAAGTCTTTAATCACATTTCCCCCTTTCAAACAGGGCATACACCTCACTGCTACTTGTTCAGCGTCATGAAGCATTTGACTTTAAACATATAATTGGTGCAAGTGTTTTTCTCCCACATTTTTACTCCTGGTGTTCATAGAAATACCAGATGTTATTAAAAGGATTCCTAAAAATATAAACAATAATAGCAGACAGACATTTAATGTACTCAAATGTTATTAGAAATCTGACGCAGTATACATTGCACTGTATCACATTCTGTACTAGTACTTCGTACCCAGAATTTTCACAGAGCTCTGTTTATAACCTCTTCTATATTAGGTGGTCTGTGATAGATACTTACTCATGTTGGTCTGACCTGTGATACTTACCACCTTAACTGAATCTTCTTGATAGCTAATGTTAATGACTGTTTGGGAGCTCAGAAAACTTAATTCCTCTTTTTTAAATAAGAGGACAAACAGTTAAAACCACAGCTCAGATGTTTCTGGTAATATATTACATAACTGTCTCTTGAGTCCTCATGATGCCTATGCTCATCACTCCTGTACAGTGGGTACCTGTCCTCCATCCCGGCTGCGATTGGCTCCTGCGGATGGGGCTGGGGGGGATGAGAGGGAGGAACAAGGGCAGGGGGTAGGCACCTGCTGGGGGTCAGCCCCGGGGGACCCCGCCCCTGCAACCTATGCTCGGGTGCTCCACGGGTATTGCCCCCCGCCCGAATTTCCCTGCTCACTCCGAGGCCCCCCAGAGGCCTCCGGTGCCCCCCCAAATCTCCCCTGGACCCTTCCTTTCACCCCGGGTACCCCCCGGTGCTCCAAAGACCTCCCACTCCCCTCGGTGCTACTCCTGGCAACATGTGAGCACAGTTATGAAGGTTTCAACTTTTTACTTGTAAACCTAGAAGTAAAACTTGTAAGTCTTACAGGTAACTTATTTTTCTCTGCATTATATTTGAAAGATCTTCAATAATAATTCCCAGCTATGTCTCCCAATTCAAAGCTAGTGTAAAGGAAGAACAAATGGAGATTCTGAGAAATCATAGTTATTAAAACCAGAAAGAATTTGCTGTTGCAGTGGATATGTTGGATGTGTTAAACTGCCTTCACCTGGAAAACACTCTAAACACTGGGCAGCTTTCAGAGATGAAAGAAGCTAAGGGGGTGTTTATTTTTAGCAACACCTCCTTGACAAAAAATTCAAAGGAGTAAAAGGAAGAGCTGCACAGTTTGCTCCAGTGGCTTTTTTTTCTTTTAATGAGATGGACCCACACACACTCATCCACAGACTGGCTCCATCCCTACCTGCTGTACTGTGTCCCTCACTCCATCTGTCAGCCAGACAGCTCAGCTCTCTGGTGATCCTCAGGCTGGGAGCAGAATCAGTCCCATGTACAGCATAAAACTAAATATTCCTTTGTTCCCTTTGTAATCATTTTAATATACGAGTAGGGTCTCCAGCTCAGATGACCCCACAGCAGCTCCAACTTCTATCTGCGTAGGATTTGACCGGAGAAAACGTATTGTGGGTATTTGTATTGGCTGCTCTATTTTAGATCAAAAGTTCTGGATCCTCAGTGCCTTACAAGTCACTTTTCAACTGAGACAAAGCACCCGGTTCTGGGGCTTACCATAACATGGAAATGTATTAAAATGAAACTAAATTAAACTTCCAATGGCTGGTGGCTTGGAGCTTTTCCCTGCCCCTTTCACAGCTGAGCTGGCTGCTGGTGCCTAACCCGAGACACCAGGTCCCGGCTGGGCACCCACAGGGTGGGATTCCTTTGCCCTTTGCTGGAGGCTGTGGCAGGGAGCTGCTGTATCATTCCAGGGGTTGGAATGTACTCGCCCCTGTGCCCCTTCCTTCAGCTGGTGTGCAGCTGACATCTCCTGTATCCCCACAGCCGTCCTGAGCTCCCTCCGCCAGCTGAGTGTTTCCACCTCCATCCTGAGTGTGTGAATCCCAGGGTGGGGCCGACTGGGATCACCCCCCTGCTACTGGTTGGCTCTGGAGGGGCCGATTCAGCCTCAGTTTCCTCTGGGGGGTGTGTGTGTGTGTGTGTGTGTTTCGGACCTTCCCCCCCTCCTCCCCGGGGGGCTCAGCGGCGCTCGGCAGGCAGCTGCTCGTAGATGTTCTCAGGGCCGTGGTTCGGGGGTGCCCCTCGTCGCCTCCCCCCGTAAACGGGGTCGTCGAACTCCAGCGCTGGGTCGGGTTGACCCTGCGGGACCCCCGTACCTGTAGGATGAAGATCTGGAATAGTAATGAAAACAGTGATATCAATGGAGGGATCCACTCGATAAACCTGACGAGCGGATATAGCCTGTTGTACCTCCTGTAGCGCTCGTCGCGCTTCCAGAGTCAACTCCCGAGGTGAATTCAAATCAGGGTCCCCCTTTAAAATATTAAAAAGTGGGGAAAGTTGTGTTGTGGTTAGTCCCACAGATTAGATAAGGACGTACCCAGTTGATGACACCCAGTAATTTCTGAGCATCATTCAAGGTCTTAATAGAGGGGGGTTCTGAGATGGATTTGTCCCATTTCAGGGGGTTCTGAGGTGGCTTTGTCCCGTTTTGGGGGGTTCTGAGGTGGGTTTGTCCCGTTTTGGGGCGTTCTGAGGTGGATTTGTCCCATTTCGGGGTGTTCTGAGGTGGGTTTGTCCCATTTTGGGGCGTTCTGAGGTGGATTTGTCCCATTTCGGGGGGTTCTGAGGTGGCTTTGTCCCATTTTCGGGGGGTTCTGGGGTGGATTTGCCGCATTGCGGGGGCGTTTGGGGGGTCGTGAGGTGGCGCCCCCAAGGTTCTGCTTATTCAGTTCGTTGGTTCTTTACCTCAGAGGCGTGAAAAGATGCCTCTTTTGGAAGGATAAGAAGTGTTTCTACTCACAATATCTCTTAAAGCTTTCACAGACTTAGGAGAAACGACAGACTCTTTCAAGCCACATAAACTAGACTATCATCACTAATGTATACACAGTACATCATGAAGATTCTACTATACATGCAAAAGCTCAGTCAGTTTCAAGTACTAACTGATGAAAACCTGGTCTTTGTTTTTGACTTCATTTCTAATACTGAACTGTGTTATTGTTAATATTTTAATCCCTGTGTTTATATCTGTGATGTGCCTGTGGTATTCACAAGGTTTGTTTTGTCCCTCATATGATGTAACTTACCTGACCTCTCACCATAAATGCTTCCTCAATATTACAGATTCACCTAACAGTTTTTTATGCTTTATAACTTCTTGTTTATCTTGATTTTTGCTAAATATTTTTCTTTCCTACTCCATATATTCTATATTCCTATTTTTAATTCGTTACCATTTCATCACTAAATCTTTTTGTTTCGCCCGCCGCGTCCCCCCGTGCCGCGGGGCCCCCGTGCCCCCCCCCCCCCCCCCCCCAGCGGCTCCCCCCGTGCCCCTCCGGCCCGCGGGGCCTCCCGTGCTTCCCCCCCCCCCCTTCAGTGTCTCCGGTCCCCGTCCCGTAGGAGCTTCTGTGTGTCCCCCATCCTGCAGTGCCTCCTGTTTCCCCCCCCCCGGCCCCCGGGGGCCTCTCTCCCCCCCCCCCCCCCGCCCGCCGCGCCCCCTCTCCCCCCCGCCCCCCCACGCCCCCCGCTCGCCCCGAGGGTCAGGGAGCCGGTAGCGAGCGTGCGACCCCGCTGGCGAGCAGCGGAGAGCCGGGGGCGAGCAGCGGAGAGCCGGGGGCGAGCGTGCGACGGGCCGGGGCGAGCGTGCAACCCCCGTGGCGAGCTTCATAGAGCCGGGGGGGGAGGCGAGCTGCAGGGAGCCGGGGGCGAGCGTGCAACGGGGCCGAGGGCGAGCGTGCGAGCCCCGTGGCGAGCATCATAGAGCCGGGGGGGGGGGGGGAGCGCGCAACGGGGGCGGGGCGAGTTGGGCGGACTGTTATTAATTTATCAAGGAGACAGCTTGGTAACAGGGTGAAGGCAATAGATCAGTGTAATGCCCACTGCTGGAGGGCTTCACTCTGACACCACGGGCACTGAACCCCCTCTAACTCTGCAGAGCTGCACTGGACCCACTTATTAACATTCAGTTTACTCTTAAACACTAAGGAGTGTTGCTGTTCTTGCTGCAAATGGCCAGGAGCTTCCTGCAGCTGGAAATATTTGCTCTTGAAGCTTTTAGCATCTTCCAGAAGTATCACCAGCAATTAGAAGAGTGCAGTCTGTAATATTCACATGTACATGTGCACAATCAGAGGAAAACAAGTTCTCTAGTTGCATTTTACTTTCAGCTTGGTTCCACTGGAAACTACAAATGATAGTAAAATTTGGTGGAAAAGACATGATGCAAAGGGAATTTATGTAACACAAACTGAAGGCAACACTTGGGCAAGCTCCTCTGAAGCCTAAATCCCAAACATTGCAGGGCAACAGTGCAACATGTGCAGAAAAACACAAAGCATTAATGACACCATGACAAAGCTTATATATTTCGTCCCTTTTCCTATCCATTCCTTTCCCAACACCTACTAAAATTTGCTGACATGGGACCACCCTCTTGAGTTTTCTGTTACATGTTAGACTGTGCATTGCCAACATGACGGCTTGGGAATGTTGCAGTGTTACACGGGAGAGGGTTTTGACACTGGAGACGGTTTCAGTTTATTTGCTCTCGTTGGACCAGCAGTGCAATCCCCTTTCTGTTAGTCCATTGCTAAAATGCCATGTGAACACTTAGCAAGTGTTAATCAATTCTAGAAACACTTTCCTTTTATATACAAATTTGGAGGTGTTAAAGGATACTGGCTTTATGTCACTGCTCTCTGCCTATAATTGCTAAGATTACTGTTCAGTGTCTGCTGTCAGTCAAAAGAGCATTGCAGCATGTGGTGTGTGAAGATTTTCCCATGGCATTAAATGCTTACATTCTTTACTGTGATAATAAGCATCAAAGGAGCATCTTAAAAGGGATTGAAGTATTTTTCCTCTGTTTTACTGCAGACTACAGTGGGAGGGCGTCAGAACAGTGTGGTGATCCAGAAGCTGCAGCTGTCTAACAGAGGCTGCGCAGGGCACCAAACATTTTATTTCCTCCCCCCCCACAAGCATTATTTTTCCTTCGAAAAAAAGTTCAGCGTGGGGTTGAGGTTTTTTCCCCCCCCCCCCCCCCCTCAGAAAAATCCTTGGTATGTTTTTTGTGACATCTCTTCCCCCGACTGAATTTATCATTAGCATTGAAGAGAGTACTGAGACAGGTTTTGCTGGCATTTGAAACCAGCGGGAGCGGAAAAATAACATCTCTGCGGCAAAATTCAAGTCATTTTACTTTGTCTGTCCCTGAGGGACTCATTCTAAATTTGAATGTGGCTTGAATTGATCCTGCACTTGAAACTTTGGGTTTCTGCTTCAGGACAGTATCAAAACATCAATGGAAACTTGTGTAGGGTGTTCCAACTGTGAGAAAACTGGGCAATTTTTAATTCTGGGGGAGAATAGTGCAACAAGAGAGGGAGAGCGAAGTACTTGACACATACTTCTGGAGAATTTATTGTTTAAACAAGGCCATTGCAAATTACTTTTTACTGCGCGACCTGCTGTTCTTTATCTGTCTCAAACTATGAACCACTCCCTTTATGTATGCATCATTTTAGAAATGTTACTGAAGCTTTTCCCCTGGCTTTTCAGATATAACAGCTGCTGCTCAACAGCAAGATATCAGGCAGTTTTTAATAAAGGATTCGATTCTTAATAGAGTCAGATTAAAATATGTCTGATTATGAGATACAAGTTACAATGGCCACGTATTTTATAGTTCGTGAATTTAGGCAGAAGACTATACATTAGTGTCAGTCAATTTAAATTTCAGTCTAAACCTGTAATTCTACCTGCTGGCTAGTCAGTGTTCTCCATATGGTTATTAATTTTGAAGAAATTAAGCAAAGTAGCTCAAGGTACCACTGTTGGGATGGTCCCTACTGTACCCTGTTGTATACTGGATTTTTGTCCAGTGCAATTTAGTGAGACAGACTGTCTGGGGAAGGAATGCCAGTGTAACTCATCCTTACGTAAATAACCACCCCTCAAAAGAACACCCAAACATGTCTGGAGTCTGTAATATACACTTCAAATGTTGCAGATTATAAAAAATTATAGTAATAATTTCATCCGAGTATGGCATGAGCTGTGAAAACATTAAGCAAGGTGAAACTTTGTGTGAAGATGACAAGACAGTGGCTTAGGCTGGGCTAAAAGCTGATTTTATGTTCAGGGTTGAACATGCTGGAATGAGCTTTCCATCACAGAGGGAAAAGTGGCTGTGAGATGTGTTTATTCCTGGCAATTAATGCAAACTTAGTTACAGAGGGCTCTTCCACATCAAGATTAGCTTACCCGCACAAGTCTTCAGTGCCTGTCACATACACAGAGAACACAGAAAAGCTGCCCAGTTGCGTGCCGGGATCGAACTTGGTCCCCGTGCGCGGTTGGCAGGGGAAGCCGCCGCGCTCGTGTGCGGACTCACGGGTATGGAGCGGGTCGCCTTCTGCACGTCGGGCACGGAAGCTGTCATGATCGCCCTGCGGTTGGCGCGTCTCGCCACAGGCCGCGATCGGATCGCTCTTTTCGCGGGTTCTTATCACGGCCACTTCGATGGTGTACTGGCGCGTCGGTCGAGCAGAGGGCAGAATCTACTCGTCACGCCGGCAGCGCCCGGCATCTCCAGGAAGCCTTCAGGAAGAGGGGCAGGTTGGAAAGTGAGAATCACTTCTTATGAATCACAAGACAAGTTTCATAAAGAACAGAAAGGACAAGACTGCATCTTCTCCATTGTGGCTGTTTCATGGTGGTAAACGTGGAGGCGGGGGGAAAGAGTTCCAGCTGGCTTGGAAATCTCAGTCCTACTTCTCTACAGAAAGAATCCTTGAGAAATAGCCATTGTGACAACTGAATACCCATCCCTCATACAGAATTAAACAGGTTGGAAAAGACCTTTGAGATTTTGTACCCTCCTGAAAGAAGAAAGTTGAGGTGAGTGGTCTGAGCTCAGGATCACCCTCTGAGCACACACAGGACCAGGTGTGTGTTCTGTTGTTCTGCAGGCCAGCAAAGGGAATAAATTCCCCTGGAATTTGATGCACCAGCTGCATGAGAAGAGCAGAGGTATCGGATAGGAGCAAATTCCCCCCAGCAGTGTCCGAGGGGTGAGATGTGGCAGTATTTACCCAGAATAACAGCAAAGACCCACCTTCTGAGATCATTTTCTGTTACCAAGGAAGTCAATTCAAGCAGTATTAATTTCAGACCGTTTGGCAAATTGCTGGCCAGACACAGAAGTCATGGGGGTTTCTTACAAAGGAGTAAGTGTTTGCACGTTCCACAACCCAATTCGAGCATGAATTTCATCCATAAAGCCACAGACAGCATGTGTAAGTGTTGATTCTGTTGCTCTTTCCCTCTTTTGGCAGAAACAGAAGTCATTTTTCTTGACATTATTCTTTGTCAAGAATAACAAAGTCCTATGGAAAACACTCTGTATCATTTTAGACATTGAAATGATGCCAAAGCCATGAGGTGAAGAAAAGGGTCAGGTGAGGAAAGGGGTCATTCGGAGGCTGCCAGAAAAGCCTGGGTGAGTTTACTCAGAAAACTCCAATAATTTGGTATTTTCAAGACCTAAACCCATCCCATTTGCCTGGGTGACTGAAGGTACAGAGCTGTGTCTTCCCTTTCCACATTTGTTGATCTGTAGATTTCATGACACCACAGGTTTCTGCAGGCCAGGAAAATGGACTTGCAAAGTACTGCTCTGATGAAACCAACCCCTGAAAGGCTATCGTTCGGACAGTCACCTCTCAAATAAGGCCAGGTGTATTTCCCAAAATGATCCTCTGTAGGCACATTTATTTTCAACTGAAATTTGTTTCTTCTTACATATTTAATCTGGAGTTCAAATAGGCATGGTTTCTACCATATTATACTAAAGTTTGGAAATGGAGCATTAACTTGCCTAAACGCTATACCTGTTTCATCAAATACCTCCACTGAAAAACACTTCCTGTGAATTAACAGGAAACAGAATGAGAAAACTTTATCTGTCACTGTTAGCCAGTGATGAGCCAACAACGGGCCCTGGCAGCTGAGAAGGTCATATCCTGAGCCCTATTTAACACAGCAGATGGTCAAGAAACCGAAGGAAATTGTTACCCCTTCATTTCAGCACTCATTAGACTGGGCCTGAAATACTGTGCCAGGTATTGGCACCTTGAGTATAAAAAAGTATACAGCAGTAAACTGAACAAAGTTCACCAAAAAGTCCAGTGATCATCAGCAATTGACCTGCGCGAAGAGACTAAAGGCCTGCAGTATGCACAAAAGGATGCGCCCGAAGGCCTGAGCATCATCAGGGCAATGTGCAAAAAATATTGTTTCCAAGAATCATATCATTTCCAGCACTTGCAGTATAGTTTGTGCCTGCTATATGAATATGCTAAATACTTTTGACCAGAACCAGCTGCACAGTGTCAGTGAACCCTGTTCACAGCATCCCCTGTGTGAGGCAAAATGTTTCGCCTTGAATTCCAGGACTGGCAAAGAAGCTGATGGAACTTTTGATGCCGTTTGGCATTCTGGCCCTAATTTCAATATCTGGAAGAAAGTCGGCCCGGTTTAAATTAACTAAACACATCTCCATATCATTTTTTATGAATTGAGAAACAGTAGTCCTATGGTATGCTTCATGTTGTTCTAGAGTATATCTGAAATATTTGGTCACTTTACACACTAGAGGAATTGCTTTTCCACATTAGTGACAAGAAGAGTATTTGTTGACCATCTTAGGTAGAGATGTCTACCTTTCAGACGTCTATGATTAAGCCGGATGAATCTCTCTGTGTGTGATATACTTCACACATCACTGATTTGATAATTGTTAATTATTTGTAATATGTTGGGCTTTTGCATGCGGTGGGGTGGGGGGGTGGGGGGGGTGGGCTGAATGGTGTGGGGGGAAAAGGTGTATGCGTAAGGGGTGAGAGTTGGGGCGTTCCTAGTTTAGGGGTGGGAGTTCCCAGTTTAAGGGTGAGGGGCCCTGCTTTGGGGAGTCCGAGTTTGGGGGTTCCTGGGTTGGGGATCTTAATTTGGGGGGGGGGGGGTGGCCCATTTTGGGGGGGAGGGTTTCTACGTGGGGGGTCCGAGGGTGGGGGTGGGAGTTCGCAATTGAAAGTTTGGGGTTTGGTGGTGGTGGGGTTTTTTTTAGGGAGTGGATGATTTTTTTTTTCCTCAAGTGACAGAGTTATAACCACTTCATGAGGACACACTTGAATAAAAGCTATGTGCGCTAAGCACCTTCTAACAACATCTGAGCCTAGAAAGTGGCCCTGTCAAAGCACAAAGAGCAGAAAGCTTTCCAGGATGAACTATAGGACAAAAAAAGAGACTAAAGTGGAGAGCCCCCTCACTTGTCAGGGGAGACATGCATGAATTTTTCATAGAAGACTTATACCTGCACAGTAGCGCTCGCAAAGCCAAGCACTGTCAGCGAGTCTCTTTGGCCACAGACCTGGTTTTCTACTCACATCACCATTTCACTGGACCAACTCCCTTTTAGAATTAGCTAATAAGTCTAGTCTTCAGGCTAATCTTGCCAATTGAACCCAAGACAGGCTCAAATCCCTAATGAACACTAAGTACCCAGCCACGTCTGAGGTACCCTCCTCTCAGGAAGCTGGGAATAATACTTCTCAATACTTTCAACCATCCTTTTCCTATCAGGTTGAGCTTTAATTGAGACGTGGAGAATGAACTAATTGGCATTAAAGGCAGCTATGAGCTAGAGGTTAGCCTGTGGAAGAAGAGGTTAATGTGGGCACTAAAACCCAGGCAAGGCAATAATTGAGCTTTCACGACAGGAACAGTTCTGCAGGCTGTGATGAAGTGAGGCCAGCTCACAAAGCACCTGTGCAGCACCCAGCTCAACAGGCTGAGCTCTCCACGGGGCTGGCAGCGGCAGGGATGATGTGGCACAGGGCAAGCCTGCCAGCCAGCCTGCCCCAAACACTAGGTTCATGTAGAATTGGCAAGTAACTGAGACACAAACTGTCCTCCCTCCTAAGCCAACCCTGATGTGAGGGGAAGGGAGGACAGGACAGGCTCTCTCATACCACCAGGAAAGTATTGGCCATGACCCTTTTGCTAGCAGGGGCTGAAATACACACCACTTCCCTGAACACACTGGATGTCCCTCCTACCCCCACAACGGGGCAAATCCTGCTCTTCTGCCAGGACAGCTACACAAGGGGAGTTAACACTACTGAGTTAGACACTGATCAGTTGGGGCCAGGCTGTGTCCAGCATCACAGCCTTTGGATCTCTCCATTCCTGTTTGGGTGGGAACTGAGGTGTTTCATGTGCTGGTCATGGCTGTTTATAACCCAGAACTGCTGGGATAAAGCCTCACTTGTGTTGTTTCTTTTAGGTTCCTATTACTCTCTATGAAAACTGTCCAAAGGACAACCCTGCCTATTACTGTAACAAAAAAACCAGCTGTAAAAGCTGTGCCATGGATCAAAACTGCCAGTGGGAATCCAGGAATCAGGAGTGCATTGCTTTACCAGTCAGCCAGACGGCGACCATCGCGGCGACGACCGCGACCGCACCGATCAGCGGCACCCAGTGGCCGAAGCCGCCGCCCCGCTCGGCCTTGGCCTGCAGCGCCCAGTTGTCGACCTTCTTGCGCGAGAGGAACCGCGCCCACGACCGCAGAAAGTGGCTGCAGCGGATCCACATGTAGATCTCGGCCGGGAACAGCAGCAGCCCGAACAGGATGTCTCGCGCCGACCGGTTCTTCATCGTCAGCGCCATGCGGGTGTTCAGCGCGATCGCCACGACCGGCCTGGGTTTTACTGAGAAAATTGTTAAGTTGGGAGAAAGTACATGAGCTAAAGCCATGAAAGACAAGAAGCTAAAGTGACAAAGTGCTGTTGTTGGGATAATAGTAGTTAGATGGTGAAAGAATTAAGACAAAAGGTACAGAAGGAAAGAAAAATAGAAACTGGAAAGATAGTTCAGTAACGCCAAGGACCAGCTCATGCTAACAAATGGCACAGACCAACTTTCCCCAGCATATTGGAAACTTCCTGGCCAACTAAGACTCACCAGTTTTCTTATCAGCAGGAATGTTTAAGAGGCATTCTCAGCCCCTCTCTGGCTTGCAGCGTGCACCCCGTGAGGCTGTTCTGAGAGCATTCCCCTTTTGTGCCAATACCATCTCTGACTCATTCTACCTCTCTACTCTTGTTAACAAGGAGGAAGGTCCTGTACTTTCAGCACAGGACAAACTGGAGGGTTCAGAGCTCGTTTTGAACCTTCCCAACGCCCTCATATATAGTCAACAGAAAACAGTTCAATTCGTGTCTTACTGGAAGAGTGTCGATGTCAACATTTCAGTTAGGAGAGATCCTCCAAAGCTGTCATTAGAGCTAAAGAGGAAGAGATTGGTAAGCTCGACGAAGCTATAGAAGCAGGTAATAAGCAAAAGAAAGTTTATGAGGAGCTTGCTTCTGCGCTCACCGACCTCAACTCCATCACCATAGATGGGTACGGACAATCAGTTAAGGAAGTCTCTTCCCTCACCAATAGCTTTGACGACAGGGTGAATAAACTCGCCAAGAGCATAGAAACTTTAGGTAACGGTTACTCTACGCTTAAGGCTCAAGGGGTAGATGCTGGGGAGGATTTACTCATCTGACTTCAGATAACGCAAATATTTTTAGCTAGCGTTTTAAAGTGGTAGCTTGCAGAGGCATGCGAGCTCTGCAGAGTCAAGCAGCCCAGCCAGTGCTGCGTCCCTTTAACACAAATGCCAGTTGAACCGGGGCTGGTTTCATTCCTGACTCGTGCTTTGCCACAGATTTCAGCCCAAGCAGGAGTTCAGACTAGTGTAGTAGTGCTCTGAAGCTGGAAAGAAGCGAGGGGTTTGCCGTTGTCTAGGTTACTGAGAAAGGTCCACCTCAGTTCCTTTACCTAAGAAAACACATAGATTGATTCTCTCCTTCCGTGCAGGATTGTGAGGACTGAGTTAGTTCTGAAGAAATTAAAAGCTGAGTTAACCCATTGCTTGTGTACCAGAATGCAATGCTGCAGATCTACAACAATAATCAATCCATCTACAATAGGCAGAAGCTGGATAATCCCAACAACATTCACTCCATCAAAGAGCTTGGAGCAGTGAAGACAAGACCAGGCTAAGCAGCAGACATTCTCTCCCAGACAGTTTTCTGTTGTTTACATTTGCTTCTTAGTCCAGTAACAACATCTTGAGTTTCATCTGAGTAACTCCAAATCCTGCCTCAGAATGAAAAAATATGCACTGTATGGGGTCACCTTCTGTGGGGATGAATTAATTGTTAAATACTGGACCCTCCTGTGTTCCAGACACTCAGTGTGGCAGAATTTGGCCAGAGTCTGCTTGTGGATTCATGTATGGCAGGAAAAAAAACCAATAACATTGGGGGGAAGGAAGGGTTATCTTACTGATGTGTTTAAATACTGAAGTTGTATGACTCATTGGTAGAGGCTGTAATCTAAGAACACTGGATGCCTTAAAGGATTGTTTTCTGTTCCAGGAGCAAGCATTATATTCTTTTAGTATCTGTTGCTAAAGGATGTCTTGGTACTGTGTTTTTACATATTTCTCTGCAGGAAAATGATTTCGTTTTTCTTCTGTGCCTTCTTTTAAGGATGATGTATTATAAATTATCATTTGTAATTTAAGATAACTGCACTATTTATACCTTAGATTACTAACCTCTTATTTCATTAGTGTTTTGGGGGTTTTTTTTGTTTAAATGGCAGTCCAGCAAATCTCACCATCCTGTTACCTATGAGTGTCCTTCTTCTCTAATCCTCATTAATAATTCCAGCTTGTCCCATGTCATTTTAAAGTTACCTTTGTAGCAGCTCCTTTTACGTAATGGATATCCTCAACTGCCACATCCCCTACAGCTTTCAATATCGTTACCAAAGAGAGGTTTCCTGGCAGTTAAGTTACCACATCAACGGGATGCTGTTTTACCCCACACATCCTAGCAGACCACTTGCATTGCTCACATAGCTTCGAAATTGGTTCCCCTTGGGGGTGTTGCAGTTTGAAGAACCTGTGGTTTGCTTTTTGCAGGTTTCTAATTTACCTTAGAGATGTAATGTTCTTAAATGCACATGTATGCATCATGCAGATATCATCAGCAAGAGGAACTGTGTACAGCATATAATGAACTTTTACTTCAAAACAGCATAAGTAGAGCATATTTCTTCATAAAGGTGACTGTTGTTAAATTTAGTGACAGCTTTTCATAGATCCCATCTCAAACAGTAGAAAGAAATTGCAGGTTCTGTGGTTTCCTTGTAGACATTTCAAGGACATACACTAGAGAGGCAACTAAGTTGAGAAGAAGCGTGATACTGATAAGGGTCCTCCTCTGGATAATCTGCCTCCTGTGGCCCCATGGTCTAAAGCTGCAGGGAGACAAATATTCCCAGAAGGGATCAGAATCTCATTGCAGCAGTGTTACAGATCAACTCTGGAGAGGCAGGATATAATAGCAGCTCTCTAATAGGGAGAAACATTTAAGACAGGTATAACAACCTTCACTAGTCTAGTGACAGATTTTTCATTACTAATTCTTGTCTTTTAAAATAGCTTGGAAGCTGCAATTAATTTTATTTATCCTCTACTTGGATGAAATGAGCTTATTTTTTCAGAAGCAAGGCATCATTTTTCAGCTAGCAGCAAATATGGAAAGGCAGCTTACACCTGAGGATATGCCTGCTTAAGACACCAAGGGCTTTCAAATTAACTGCTCCAAGTATGGTACCTTTTGGTCAGCAGAGTAACTACAACACACCATCCCTCACCTATGAAAAAGGCTCATCTGAAGTAGCACAAATTCTGCGCACGTGCCCAGTGTAACCCAAAATTAAGGGCAAAATTAAGCCGCAGAGTTCCAGACTGGGCGAGGATGACAGTGAGCACTGTAACGCTGCAGGTGAGCCTGCACACAGTGAACCAGCACTGGGTCTGTTATTATGCATCAGCTGTAGGTGCCGAAGGGGGTGTCACTTATTACAGTGACACGCTGCAGCTGCCTCGCCATGATTAAGTGCTACCCAGCGCGCTTGCAAGGGACGGCAACTATCATTCATTATGGCTAAGCGTGGCTTGCTGGGGCGGGGCGGCTCCGCCTGCCGGGGGCGGTCCCCTGCCCCGGGCCCCGCCCGCAGCCAGCCTCCGCCTGCTGCTGCCGGGAACACCGGCGGGAACGCCCCTGGAAGGTCGCCCCGCCATCGCCCCCCGGCATCGTCCCTCAGCATACCGCCACGGCAACTCCCCTCTCTCCCTGCATCCCGCCCCAGCGTCCTGCCTCCAAAGCGGCCACTCCCCCTGCACGGGAACGGGCACCCCTGCCGTGGGTCTGGCCCCTGGGAGCCCACCCCCCTTCTCGGGCCGCCTAAAAGCAATTTAAAACTGAAGTTTGGTGTAGAAAAGTGGCTGGTAACATGATTTTGCCTGTGGCTGGCTAAATATCTTACAGTGTATTTTTCACATCTGTTGACTGTTTTCTGAATGTTTCTAGTCAGTGTCTGGTGCCATCTCTGTGAAAGAATCATGGAGGAGAGGTCAGTGCTTGTTCTTACAAGAGAAATTCCATGAGCTGCTCCATGCTGTCTAGGATTAAAGCAGGAGATCCTAACCCTTGGTTTGTATGTGGGATTACTTAACCTATATCGCAGTAGACAATAAAACTGATCAATTTACTCTGATTTGTGATGAAAGGCAGTCAGCTCAGATTCCCTGTCAGGTAGGGACATTCCTAATGGGACCACTGCTGATAGCTTCACTTCCCTGAAACAAGGGAGACAACAAAAGGACTTTTATTCAATACAACCAGAATATTTAGCCAGGTGTGTTTTAAATTCTAGGTTTCTGTGATCAGTTTGTTGGGATTTGTGCTGTTGCAGAATCTCAAGGGCACCGAGGTTGTTGACACGTGTTGAGTAGCTTTTCTGTAGTATCAGAATAGTTTCACAGTATTGTGAGATTTTAGGTCCATCCTGGAAAATATTGCTAAAAATTTCCAGTTCTAGCTGGAGTTAGGAGGTAAGCTAATTTCTTCTGTGATATATGTCTGGTACTTCAGTTGTGCCTAATTTCAGGCATTTAACAAAATAGCATTGAGACATACATTCCTATACATCCCCTTGACTATGATCTCCTTGCAGATAAGCCCCATAGTCTTTTTTTATCATGATTTTTTAAACCACCATAATACACATTTTATCTTTGATGAAGGAACATGAAAGTCCTGCCATCTAGCTGCTGGCTACTTATTTTATGAAGGTCCCAAGAAATAAGCCATTTGAAAATTTATTTACTTGTTTCTACAGTCCAGTGAAATTAAATAAATAGCAGTTGCTAGGTCATATATGTTGTGGTATCAAAACTGGAAGCTGGATGCTTAACTATTGGAGGGTTCTAATGTAATAAGGTGGTGGAAGACAGATATCAAGCTGCTGAAAATGGGTTTTTAAAAATATTCCTTCCTGGTATACAGAGGACTTTCGTGAGGCAGGATGTTACCACGGTCTCTGAATACTTCTAGATTCTCGGCTCGAGATAGGGCGTCCGCTTTGCCATTCTTGCTACCCGGTCTGTAGGTGATGTGCAGATCAAAACGGCTGAAGAATAAGGCCCACCTAGCTTGTCGAGGTTTCAATCTGCGAGCTTTCTGTAAATATTGAAGATTTTGGAGGTCTGTGAAAACGGTGATAGGATAACGGGCCCCCTCTAATAGATGTCTCCACTCTTCAAGAGCCATGTTGATGGCTAATAGCTCTCTCTGCCACTGTATAAAAACTGGATTTTTTATGCCTTTTGTGGATTAAATATGCGGGCACAAGTTCAAGTTTCTAAGTACTGTACACCTTAGGAAACCTGTTGCACATGAGTTTGTATTCTGTATAGTGTAACATTGGCAGATAATAGTACTAATAAGTGTAATAAGTGGACACTACACTTTTCAGCTGGTGGTGAACCATTTATCTCCAATTTGAGTTGTTGTTAAACCACAATCTAATTACTAACAGGTTAACTACTATGACAGTGTCTTCTAAATATCTCTTCAACCATCTCCTATGCCTTCATTTCCACCTGATGTCCTCTGTCCCTTGCGTAGTTTGTCCCTTTGCCTTGCTGTCTCTTACCATCGTCCGATTTCCACTCAATGGCCACTCTTACTGAGATCTGGATGAATCTTCTCTCATCATCACCTTCCCTGTCTATTACATCCTGCTTTTCCCATCAATACCTCATCTGCCATCTTCTTATCACCTCATAATATATTGTAATATTATCATAATTATTAATTAGTATAACAGGCAATTTCTATAGCGCCGTGTATTTGCAGTAGCTACTACTGCTGGACAACTGTGTTGTTTTAAAATTCACTGCCTGTGAAGAGGGGTACATTTATACAATTTAGTTTCTCAAGGGCGGTGTAATTTAAAGTCCAGGGCAGAGGGGGGGAAAATATTCGACATCTGTCTAAAAAATTCTGTTTGCTCAGAGGAGAGGCAATGTGAGGTGTGTTTGTGCACCGAGCACTTCTGCCAAGAGCAGTCTTTGAAGGGTTCTTGGCTCCCATTGGACATCCAGCTGGGAGATGGATTTCCAACCGTTTGCTTTTATTGATGCTGATTACTTTACCTTCTGCTCTGGTTCAGCTACACGGGATGGAATTTCCGTGTGAGCAGTCAACCCTCAGTGACTCACTATGGATCTAGTCTGACCTGTGTTTTTTACCTAAAGGTAAAAGACAAGTAACTGCCCTTTTATAAAGGATTAGTAGATAACTTTGTAAATAACTCTGACTTCGGGAATCACAGCACTTCATTTTATGGAAAGGCTCTGTAACATCTTTTGGCACAGCTACTGTGAAAGCTTCCCTTTTTTTCGAAAAGCCTAAGTTTAAACACTACATAGTTTAGGTTGCCTTTTTTTTCCTTCCTATCCTTAAAATTAAGGGTTTGCCTTAAAGATTGAGGTCACCCAGCTGCAATGGTGACCTAAAGCATCACTGCTACTTCAGAATCACAGCTCTGCGTGCCCAGAAAACAGAAGTCATTACATAGCAGCACTGCAGCCTGACTCCCTCCTGCTCAGAGGCTTGAGGGACTTGATCCACCTCCCTGTGCAGCTCCCACACCCTCCACCTCAGTCTCACTCCCTAGTGCTCACAACATAAAGAGTCTAGGAGTTATTTAGATCTCCAGAACGTCTGTGTTTCAGATGCCAAAGGAAAAATCAGTGTAGTTGCTTGTAGTATCTTCTCATTTTCCATCAGGATGATAGTGAGATACTTGGCTGGTGTGGATGAGCTGCCCTTTACCAAAAGACATATGCCAAAGGCAGCAGAGTAGGTGTATAACACCATACCTCCTTCAAAAACAGGCAGTGAAGCTCCCTGTATGCACATCTGCGTGCACATAAACATATACATACTCATACATGGCCAAATTGTCCAAGAAGAGAAGGGAAAATCCTCAATGTACATACAAAATACCTCAAGTGAATTATGTGCTATAAATTAATCAAAGGCAGCCTCAAAGGAAATTTTCATGAGCTTTTCAACACATTGCAAAGGCCACTTCTCCAATGTGATGACTCATCTCAAAGAAACACAACCAGGTTACTGAAAATATATAGGTGTCAAAAGGAATCAGGATCTACATATCAGTCATTTAAAACAGCCTCCTACTGCTTTACATACCTGCATTGTTTCAATTTTGGTACGCGCCATCTTTTTTCCATCCTTTTGGCAGATGATCATCTTGGTTTTGTTCTTCTGCCTTTGCCCTCTCAAAGTCATCCTGTGTCTTGTTGACTGCCGTCAGCGTCCGAATGAAATCGTCGGCCAGCTTTTCAGCCTTGTAGCGGTCAGTCTTGCGGAATTTCCTACCCCCGTCCACCTTCACTTCGGCATCCTCGTACTGCCCTGCATTCTCGTAAATGCGGGCCACCACTTCGCGGCCATCGTCCAGGGTGATGTTGCGGCCCCGGTAACGCTTAACCACACCTTGCTACAGCACCATTTCTGCCACAGCAACAGAGAACAGCTGTGAAACTATAAAAACAGAAAGCACAGAAGGCCAGATGCAAATCCCATAGGAGGAAAAGGCCATGTTTGCTCCTGTGTGTAATATCTGCTGCATTACTTTCCTATACAGCCAACCAAACTTTTTTTTTCCTATTGCATTTTAATTTAGGTTTTGACTTTTTTTTCTAAGTGCCCTTTAAATATGTTTATAATGCAGAGGAAGCATAAGCAATAGAGGTAATTAACTGATGTTTCCTCATAAAATCAACTCCTTCATTTCAGCCGATGATTCTGATTTGGACCACCAGGTGAAACTCATACTTGGCAGTCTACTGTGAGATTTTTCAAGGTAGGTCTGATCCTCTTAAACCAGTTGCACTTTTGCATATGTCAGGACTGCACCATGTGAAGAGTAAAGGATTTTAAGCAGTATGTTTGACTGCTCCTGACTTTAGTTTGCATGTTGCTCATGCGTTCCAAGAGGAGGGAGTCAGTGAAGACAAAAGAAGCTGAGCAATAATAGATTTGAGTGAATTTGAGAAGTGGTTCGGGTGAATGAGGATTGAGATGAACAACTATTTGTCCTTTGTGACTCCCATGAGCACAAAGCATTTAAGAACATTGTTACCCTCAAAACAGTTGTCTTTTGCATTGGGCCAAGAGTAGAACCTATGTGGACAAAACGTCTTGAAGAGACGTTGTAGAAGCAAGGGAAGTAATAGTGCTTTTTAAAAATTATTTCACCATTATTATTAACCAACCTGCCTTTAACCTGCCTTTAAAATTCACAGATTCACAGATATTCAATGGATGCTAATGAGAGGCAGGAATCTCGCCTTGACAGTGAATGAACAGAGCTGGTAACAAAAGGGACAGGTGCTAAAGAATTTCAGAATTGAAAACTAAGTATCTTGTGCCCCATGCAAAAAAGAAGTGAGATACAGTTAGTATGTTCAAAGCAAAGGGCAAAAGTGGCTCATTAAGAGCGTGTTTTAACACTTCAGCTACATTAGAATATCTTAAGAGCCTCTACAGTTGTGGCACAGAGCTATTGCAGCTGGTGAACCACCAGCTTGCTTGCTCTATGTTCCAAGATCTGCAAGGTTCAGTTTGGGAATTTTGATGGGGGCACGAGGATGACTGAGGAGGCAAAGAGTTCCACTGTCTCCTGGCCACGCTGATGGTTCTGGTCATGTGTGAGCACAGTGAAGCTTCTGATGAGCTGATAAGCTACTTCTGTGAAAACTTTTCAACACAGTATGCTTCAGCATAGGTTTTAATTTTGTCATGATCTTTCTACACAGGTTCTAGGGTTAAGAGGCTGTGACAATCAAGGCAGTAGACTCAGCAGGAACTTTATAATCAACTGCAGGCAGCTGTTGATACACTGAATAGCAGGAAACTAGATGTATAGGTAAATAAAACAATCAACAATAATCAATAATCAGTGTGCTGCTGGAGACTTCATCAGGAGGAAGAACGGCTAAGGTAGGTGCTCATTTGATATGTGTATTGGGTGAAAAGTGGTGAGAAACTCAGATGAATAAATAAATTGTGCTCAAGTATTGTCAGGTGGAGTTTTCTGGTGGGTTTGGGTTTGTTTGTTTGTTTTGGGGTTTTGTTGTTGTTGGTTTTTTTGAGACCACGAAGAAGGGACACTACGAACACCACTGTTCATCACCACTGCAGAACAAGCAGCCTCAGTCTTCCACAAACCCAGCAGCACCAGGAAGCTCCCAGGCCCTGCTGTCCTGCTGCCCAGGACTCAGCAGTCGCTGTGATTTCACCCCCACTCTGTGGCACACTCAGTGAACCAGCAAAGCTGCAGGTGACTATGGCTCGTTCTGCAAGAGGGCTTTCTGAGATCAGCTTCGAGCTGAAGGCAGGGGTGGGCCAGGGAGCTGGAAACTCATGTCATTAGCAATGTGTTCACAATTTAGTGTTCTAAATGCAGGGAAACTAATTAGTAAGATATATATATATACCTTCAAATACAGACATACCAGGTTTAAAAATGTACTTTGATAAAATTTGATTTTGCTAACAAGGAAGATTTAGAAGAAAATTAAAGGGCTTTGCAGAGGTATCTTGATAGATAGTTCATTAGCTGCGGGATCACATTCTTTGGGAGATTTTTGCCCACAAAGTCTTGATTTGAGTCAAGAAGGCAATGAACTTCTGCCTCTGTGGGTTTGAGAATGATGGTGACCATTTAAATGCAAGGAGTATTGACTGTTCGCTGTAAATAGAGCAGATGCAATCACTCACTGTATTCCTGCGGTCAGGAATAGATCCCGGCTCGGGCACCAACACTGGAATGTGCAAATGAGCTTGGGGGAGCCCAGGTCCCACTGAACGGATTCTTGTGGGAGGTTGGTGATATTTATGGTCCTTGACTAAGCCTAGCAGGAGGTACAGAATGCTGTGTTCTTTGCATGGGGCTGAGCTGAGCAGCTCATAATTTCTGCTGTGACAAAGAATCACAAATCCTTCCTGTCAATGAACAGAGCTGTTAATGAACAGATTTCAATCCCAGAGTGGTATCTGTGGTGGATGTAAAGTTGAAATAAGTACAGGAAGTAAAGCAAAGCAGGGCTAATCTACTCTCCTGTATAAAGCAGAGAGGAAAAGAAGCCCATGCATTTAAAATAAACCCAAACAGAGAAAGTAGGTAACAGGCCCCTATTCTTATTCATTCCAATGTTTCTTCCTGAATTCTAGAAGTTAAAGCAATATTCTGAGCTAAAGTTGGACAGACTAAATCTTACCAAGATGAGGATTTGAGGCCCATGGGACTGCTACTTATTTATGTGACTCAGTTGTATTATGTACCTGTGAAGACCAGCAGGTTTTCCATACTTTTCAGACATGCAGTAACACAGCTGAAGAAAGGGTGGCACTTGACTCTGCACCCATACAGATTCAACCTGAGCTCCTGTAAACCCTGAAACAAGGAGTTTCTTCATATAGTAGAGCACTTCAACCTCTTCTTATTCTGTCTGGTGCACATTAAGTTTGAGGTAGGCTTCGGTCCTTGGGTGGTCTTCTGTGGTTTCAGTCTAGGTCTGCTTGAATTAAGAACTGTTAGGTCTGATATGATCTGAGTTTTTGTTTGTTTAATAGCACTGCACCAGACAAGTGATCTGCTCCTGTTCTCTTAAACAGCTGCCTTGGGAGGGCTTCAGAATGTTTTGACTTTTGTTGGTTTAAAAATGCTCCCTCACTGCCCAACAACCTGCATTGTCATCTCCTGTCTGGATAATGACTTCTGCTTTTGCCTTCAAAGACTCAGAAGCTGGTTTGGCTGTAATAGCTTCTACTCTTGACATGATTTGTCACAGTGAAATGAAACTGTACTGATATAACTTGTACCTGTCATGTAATCTCTGTCCTTTCACCCAGTGGTATGTGATCACCTACAGGATGCATTCTCAGAGAGAGGTGTGGAAATCCTGAGCATTTCTACTGAAAACTGAGGTCAGGTAGTCTTGATGTCACACATAGATTAAGTCACCAGCACAGACTGTGTGTGCAAAGGACTTGAGGTTCTGCATTGCTGTACAGTTTTTCAGTCCCTTCTTTCTGTCCAGGCAGGCATACGATGAACTTGTGATTCATCTGTGGACAGGAACGTCAGTCTCCGATGAGCTCTTTCGATCTCAGTTTGGAGACTTGGACTCTGCAAAATGACGTTGTCAACTGTGTTACTTGCAGCCTACCATCAGGGTCACATAGAGCGCGTGAGGCCTCTCTCGTGACTTATCCTGCTATCTAAGTTGAGGATTAGAATTTTTGAGCTCAAAGCAGCCTTGGAAATTTTCTGGGCTCCCACTTTCAAATTATATGGGAGAAACTGAGGTCCCACTAATTCAGACTTTTACTAGTTGAGTGACTACAGATGTTGTGAAGGCAAAGCCATCACAAATATTTTAGGGTGGATCAGCAGCAGCTACATCATTGATGATGAATTAGCTGATACTTAGACATTGTGGAAACAGTCTAGACCTAGCCTAGGTCCAGAGGTAACACAGACCCACACAATTCTGGTGAAACCACACTCCCTAAGAAAGTTCACCACTGCAATATTTGTCCAAGTAGTAATATACACTAGGTAGAATATTTCAGAAATTACAATATTATTGGAGGTGAGTGAGTTCCAGCCTAGGGGCAGATGTGGAAGGTCTATGAAAGGGACGGTTTGCGCAATGTAGAAGTTCGGAGGAGGGGCAAGGCTGAGCTCCTGGGTGTGGGGGCAGTGTGCCTGAGGGTGGTGGGGAGCACGTGTGTCTGTGTCAGTCCATTCTGCCTCGGGGTGCCACTGTGTGGCTCTCATTTAGCAGAGCAGTGGTGTCTCAGTGCTTGTCCAGCAGCTCTGGGCAACCTGTTGGTCTGTTGCACGTCAGTGCCAGCAAAAGTCCGGGCAGGCCTCCTGCATGTGCAGCACTGAGAAAACTCTAGATCTCTGGATCTCCACAGAAAACCTGCCTCTTGCCCACAGTTTGGAAAAAACAATAAGCTGGGGAGAAACTTAGAGAGCAGAGGAGGACACTGGACACCTGAGTGGAAGGAGAGAGTGGCCACGGCCAACTGCCTCCCTGTTCAACTCCAGTGCAGCTGCTTTTCCCTCTGTGCAGCAGCGCTGCTCTTCCCAAAGCCTTCGAGACAGGGAGATGGGATGCCCTAGGGGAAGGGCTTTTCTAGACTATAGGAATCAGATGCAAGTGAATGTACTCAGCTCTAACATATTACTTAATCAATTATTAAAAAACTTCACTCAAAAAAAATGCAATTTTCCTCTGTATCCTCTTTGTGTAGCTAATTGCAATGTACTTCAGAAAGTTCTTCCAAATACCTATTCTAAGTCTTTTCCTCTGCATAGGTACAAATATTTCATGTCATTAAAAATTGTTCCCTGATAAACTGACTAGGAAAACATATTTTCTATGACAATTCCATTTGCAAAGAAAAATTTGTCTGGCACCAGTGTCCCCAGTGGCACCAGTGTCACCAGTATCAGGGGGCACCCAGCACCAGTGTCCCCAGTGTCCCCAGTGTCACTGGAGGGCACGGGGTCACCCCAACCCCCCCCAGTGTGTCCCCCCTCCCAGTGTCCCCAGTGCCCCCCCCAGTGACGCGTGGGGAGGTGACAGGAGGGGGAGGTGACATGAGGGGGGTGACACTGGGGGGGATGTGACACTGGGAAGGGGGTGACACTGGGAGGGGGGTGACACTGGGGGGAGGTGACATGGGGGGTTTGAGTTGTTCCTCCTCAGAGCAGGAGGGCTACAGTCAAGGAACCTCACTTTGGATCGTGGTGCCACCCGGGGGAGCTTCCCTGGATTTCCTGTGCCCTCTTCCGTTTGGGGCGTGCATATATCGGCTGTATATATTTTAATATATTTAGAAAATGATTTCATTATTCTGACGTCCCACTGAAGATCACTTTCCTTACAGTGATACTTATTTAAAGAGCAGAACATTAAAGAGCATCAAGAAGTGACATCCATACTGCAATTAAAATAATTGCTTAACTTATAAAGCTGCTGTAGAATTTAGACTGTAAAAATATTTTGTATCACCTTCATTCTGTGTCATACATGAGCTCTTACAGGTAGAAGCAGAATACAGTAGAGAAGCACAGCAGAAGAATAAAGAATTATGCCAATTAATATAGCATGATGATAAACAGTTTTTATGACAAGAAAGGTGGTCTTCCTTACTTTGTCCTGGAAATTTCCCTGCATAATGTTAAGATGGAACTTCTTGTTAGATACTTAAACCAATCTACTTCCCAGAGCTCAAAGTTTTGGTCCCTGGTCCCATTTGGGGTCCCCTGGGGGAGGTCCCTTGGCCCCCTGTCCCTTTTTGGGGTCCCCCCTCCCTTTAGGGGGGTCCCTGGTCCCACTTGGGGTCCCATGGGGGGGGTCCCTTGGCTCTCTGCCCCCATTTGGGGTCCCCTCTCCCTTTAAGGGGGTCCCTGGTCCCATTGGGGTCCCCTCTCCCTATGGGGGGGTCCCTGGTCCCATTTGGGGTCCCCTGGGGGAGGTCCCTTGGCCCCCTGTCCCTATTTGGGGTCCCCTCTCCCTGAATGATTCTGGAGTCAGCTGTGTATCTTGGCCTCTTGTGTTCTAGTACAGCATCCTGTGTTGGTTGATCTGTTTCAAATTGTTTTAATACAGTAAAGCATAACTTCTTTAGCACACAATGGTGTAGGGGTTCTGTCCATAGCTGGAGTGGCTTAAGTGAGGGAAACTATGGTTAAATATTATTCATGACAATATTCTTATTTACAGTTTTGCAGCCTTGTTTACTTTTAGTTAGACGTGCACAAGTCTTTAAAGAGGTAAAGGAAGGTAAAAATGTGTTAATGAGAGAGTGTGAGTGCCACAGGAGTAATTTGGGTGGACACATCCCGATAGATGAAGCTCTTGCACTCAAATTTTGCTCATGAACTCAAATTTCCCTCTTTTGAGCCATTTTGTGTAGCCGAGCTGAGTCTGCATGAGCACAGCAGAGTTAGTTAAGTTTTATCTCAGTTGATCCCTATGACATTAAGCATCAAGCTATGATTTTTTTTTCATAACCATGTGAATGAACATGCCAACATGTGCAGTTGGCACAAGGTATGTTTACTTTGGACTGTTGAGGACTGATAGTTCTTTATGGTGCATGAATGCACAGGCGTATAATATTCTCTTGCTTCAACTGTTTACAAACTAGAATCAGGTTGAGTTATTAATGGATGATTACTGATGGATGTGTCTGCTTATGTATATAATATTGGGAACTTCCCTATTCCCGAATAGATATTTTAAGAGGCGCCAACATCAAGATTCATTTAAAGTAAGTTGTCACAACTCTCATCATATGTAGAAAGCTCTATAGGTCTTATGTCCAGAATGAGCATGTAAGTAAAAACTTTATGAGAAACAAAAAAAATGATAGATAAAAAATTTAACTCATTACTTGAAAGACTTGCAAGATCAAGAGGAATAAGAACCGTTTTTATTGATTTGGTTGATGCGGTTTTATTTGGGCTTATTATTAACGATGGGGGCGGTTTTGCTCGTAACCCTATAAACGATTACAGCGAAGCAGAAAAAGAAGATTTTACAGCCCTAATGATTGAATTAGGCGCAATAATGGATTGTGGTATGCACGATGCTTTAGGGGATATATTCATGGAGTATTTAAGTTACATAGGTTCTGAAAAGCTTCACTTCCCAAGTGCCCCCCTGCAGTGTCACTGCATGTAAGCACTCCACGCTGCAGCAGTCGGGTGGCTCTAGGAACTGTGCTGCTTCCCGTGCTGCGGCTGCAGCCCCGGCCGGATTCCCTGCACGGCTCAGCGTGCCAAAGTGGATCCAGCACTTGCACTCCATGCCTAACCAGGGGGCTGTGATTATGGAAGATAAGCTATTCCCTTGCCATCAATTGATCCTTACACTTCTAGGTGATTTGTCTTTGATGCTTCTTGCAGTGCCTGGTGACCAGCTGTGCCCTGGGGCTTTGGGGTCTGCCTTCTCACCTTCCTCTCCCTGTGCAGGGAGCTCCTCTCCCCTCACATCTCCTCCTGCAGATGCCCAGTGCTGTCATCCCTGGGCCGGCTGATGGCTTTGGTTGCACTCTGAGGCAGATGCAGTATTTAGGCAGGTGGAGTTCTCAAGCAGCAGGATTTCATGGTGGGATCTGGTGCTGAGCAGTGCTGGTTCCTGGGGGGCTGTTGGGAATTGGCAGAGGCATTGCCTGTTAGGTTACGAACTGATATGGAGCATCTCTCTCCAGAGCATGAGGTGAGCACTGATGTTTGCTCAGTATGGGGTGCAGGTGCCAACAAAAGCTGAAATGTCATGGTAGTTAAAACCAGAATTTAAAGAGGGCTACATTAGTGGTATTAAAACCTAGCCTTGAAGGTAATTTTTGTAAGGAATAGGTCACGTGTTGTAAAAAAGCCAGTGAAACCTTTTGAAATGTATTTCTAAACCAAAACATCTGCAGAGGACTGTCCAGCTGAGAGAAATGCACCTGGAAAGCAGCCCCTAGAGATTCCCTAGAGAGCCCCTATAGATTCCATATAGAGCTCCTATAGCAGCCCCATAGAGCTCCTAGAGAGACGCTACAGCAGCCCCTATAGATTCCCTATACAGCTCCTATAGCGGCCCCATAGAGCCCCTAGAGAGACCTTACAGCAGCCCCTATAGATTCCATATAGAGGTCCTAGAGAGACCCTACAGCAGCCCCTAGAGATTCCCTAGAGAGCCCCTATAGATTCCATATAGAGCTCCTATAGCAGCCCCATAGAGCTCCTAGAAGTGTGTGTGTGTATAAAACTAGCTGGGAACACATCACCATGTGCTTCAACTGATCCAGCTAGATACAATTTAAAGAGAGAAGCCACACATCATGTGACTCTTTAGCAGATAATTCAGAACTATTTTTCTAGTGGTTTTAAAATAGATTCAACATGAAATTGAATTTTTGCAAGTAGGTAAAATTTCATGTGACTTTTTAAAGCTGCAGAGCTGTAATGGCTGGGACAGTGGCCCAAATTCAGCTGTGATGCAAAGCACACTGAATTTCATCAAAAGCTATTTCTGAACCTTCCCACCAGCAGCAGCCCCTGCCAATGGCAAATGCTCCACAGGGCACCCTCCTCTTGAGCCCCAGAGGGTCTGCTGGTCTGACTTATGAATTATTCCTGCCTTCCCCAGACTCTCACTTTATTTTCAAGAAAGCTCCCTATCAAAAAGTTGCAGGATAATTATACAGAATAATTATTCTATAACAGTGCACAGGACAGATTTCCAGTTAGCATGGATTTGCAGACTTCCACTGATTCCAGCAGAGTTTGCCCCTTGTATCAGTTATTCTGTGGATCGCTGCTGAGCAATTATTTCAGGTTAATTTTGGCATGAAATGACATGAAAGTCTTCTGTCGTTCAAAAAGAGAAATAGGGAATTTACTGGGGACGCTTACTAACAGAAGATGGTACAGGAATCCATGGGGCCAGGGAGCAAACTGTAATTAACAAGTGCATTTTGTAAATGTTCAACTCTCTTATCAAATCCAAGTTTGTAGAGAAAGGAAGGACATGGATAAAAAAAAGATATATTAAAACCAAATTGTTTAGTTATTTACATTATGCGTGGTGGGTTGGCAGGGGGGACACCTGGGGACAGGGAGGGACACGGGGGGACTTCTGGGGACATAGGGGGGACATCTGGGGACATGAAAGTGACATCTGGGGACATGGAGGGACACGGGAGGGACATCTGGGGGCACAGGGGTGACACCTGGAGACATGAGGGTGACATCTGGGGACACGGGGGTGACACCTGGGGACGTGGGGGTGACACCTGGGCACGTGGGGGGGGGTGCCGGCCGGGGGAAGGGGGGGGCAGGGGGGGGGGCGGGAGGGCGGGCCACGTGCAGGGGGGTCAGGCCTCGGGGGGACAGCGGGGGACGGGGTCCTCAGACCAGTGCCCCCAGTGCCTCCCATTGTCCTCAGCCCAGTCCTACCCACTGTCCACATCCCAGTGCCCCCATTGTCCTCATCCCAGTCTCACCCACTGTCCTCATCCCAGTGCCCACAGTGCCCCCCCCTTTCGTCATCCCAGTGTCCCCCTTGGTCACCATCCCACTCCCTCCGGTCCCCCCCCCCCCCTCCCCGGCTTCCCCCCCCCCCCGCCCCGCCCCCCCGCATATAAACCAAACCATTTTCCATTCTTTAAAATGAAATAAATTTTAAGTTTGGAAGTTGGAACAACTTCTAAAAATATTTTACTTTATTTTTAAATCCCTATACAGAATGGAACTGCGAGTGTTAAGTGATGATACTACAGGGCAACTATGTAGGACACATTATGTGAAGAAACCTCAACTAATCTGAGTTTAAACTGTATGAATGAAACACTGAAGATGACAGAAACTGTGGGACTTAAGAGCTCATGAAGGCCCCATGTCTGTTGACTGAATATAAGAAAAAAAGAAAAAAAAGCATCTCTTTCTCAAACTTCCAATTCCACACAGCAGTGGGGAACACACTCGTATTTTCAAAATGCATTCGTGCAGGTCCCTCCCTCAAAGCTGTTGGACAAAGTGACGATGGAATTGGGGTCTGACTCGGGAGAAGATTCTGTGTGTTTCTGAGGTACCGAGCTGCGTTTAGCCTGCTCTGCCCAGTGCTTTTACAGACAAAGCTGAGGACGATAGTGCGGGGTAGGATGTTCTGCGACTGGGATGTTCAAGCGCTGGAACAGTGCTCATCTTTTTCTCATATAAACAGAAACTAGCTGCCCTCTTTAAACAGATAATGCAATTCCAGCAACCGAATTGAACCTAAAGGCAACTTTTGTCATAAGCAAAACTCACATGGTGACAGCTGAGTGACCCATAACTATGCAAGCCTGGGACCAAACCTACTTACTATGTTTCAAAGCTTATATGTAAGAATTTATAAAACAAATCAATATATTTCTTAAATAACAGTTGTCGGGGGGAGGGAGGAGGGGAAGAAGAGGACCTTCAAGTGACAGTGTTGCATCTTCTTCTGTAAAGTTTCTTCAGGTGGGAAAGTGTACAGTGATCCCTACACCCAAGGCTTTAAGGAACTCAGCAAGCTACTGACTGTACTTTGTCACCTGGTTCAGATGTGCAGCATCCTTTTCTACCAAAACCTCTCTGCAGCACACTGAGTTTTCAGCCATGGCACCTTCACCTTGCTTCTCTCATTCACTCCCCCGTGGCCAGGGCAGAAACATTTCTCATCACCACAGCATCTGACCTGTAACATTCTTCTCCTTCAGCTGCTTCCTGGAACAGGCTGCCCAGGGAGGTTGTGGAGTCTTCTTCTCTGGAGCTATTCAAAACCCACCTGGATGGAATCCTGGGTAATGTGCTCTAAGGAAACCTGCTTTGGTGGGAGGTTGGACTAGATGATCTTCAGAGATCCCTTTCAATTATGACAATTTTAAGCTGTGGGCCAAACTCCAGGTATTTGTAGAAGTATACAAGGCCACAGTCTGGCTCACTAGCAGAACCAGAGTCCTCAGAGATTGAAGATAAAAGGCCCTATCCTTACAAGAACCCACACGAATCAATAGGTTGAAGAAAGAAAGGGGGGAATTGTAATGAAGAAAATGGGATGATTCGTGTCAATAAGATGTGGCAGCAGGGGATTGCTGTTAAAAGGGAACGGGTAAACCAATTGCTTAAGCTGGGTTGCTCTAATCAAAGCACCAAATCAGGTACAGAAAGATACCAAATGTATTCTGCCCTACTGGGGACTTGGCCCTCCAGGACATCGTCCCTGCTCCCACCGGACACAGTCCTGGCCGAGGCCTGAGTTGTAAATGTCATCATAAATGATTTGACCTTGGCAGGAAGATAATCTGGAATGTGAGTTGTATGTTGCAGGAAGTGATGCTGTAGGAAGGAGATGGAATAACAGAAAGAGAAATTCGTGAAGGACCAGGTGAGTACAAGCGAGGACCCAGATCTAGATGGTGTTGGTGCCCAACAATCAGACATACTACTTCTCCTGATGTGAACATCCACCCTGACAGATGAGACCCAAGTCATCAAGTGAAGGAAGCTCATGGAACGAAGGATGTTAAAGGACAGGGGATAGTAGTTGATGACAACCACACATCCCCACGTCTGTAGTTTGCCATGGGGTTGTTATGACCCAGGTGCAGGACCTGGCACTTGGCCTTGTTAAACCCCATGCAATTAACCTTGGCCCACTGATCTAACCCGTCTAGGTCCTGCTGTAAAGCTTCCCTACCCTCTAGCAGATTGACACACCCACCTAGCTTGGTGTAATCTGCAAATTTACTGAGGGTACACTCAATCCCCTCATCCAGATCATTACTAAAGATATTGAAAAGAACAGGCCCCAGTACTGAACCATGGGGAAAAGACAAGAAACCTGCTGAGCATGATGGAAACAAGCATTTTGGAAAGCCTCGCCTGTACACAGTGGACATTTTAGGTCCTTGTCTGTAGTAAACTTTCCTCTATGTCTCTATTGTAGGCTCTTTTTCTTGTCTTCTCTTTCATACAACAATTACAAGCACTCAAAGACCTGCTCCATTTTTTTGCCTTTATAAACAGGGAAGAAACAGTACATTTTGAACTGCTCAGACAGAGTGCAACCAACCAATCCACCTGAAACTGTCGAGGGCCATGGCAGGTGGCTGTTGAGTTGGGACCCAACACAATGCCAGGGTTGAGCCACAGCACGGTGGGACGATGTCACTGCTGTTGGGTGGCTTTAGAACAGTTCTTACCTTGGCTTTGCCATTGAGTTGGGACCCAGCTCAATAGTTGGGTTGAGCCACAGCATGGTGGGACGATGTCACTGCTGCTGGGTGGCCTTGGGGCACCTCTGACTTAGCTGTTGAGTTGGGACCCAACACAATGCCAGGGTTGAGCCACAGCACGGTGGGACGATGTCACTGCTGTTGGGTGGCACTTGTTCTCTAGACCCTTCACCAGCTTTGTTGCCCTTCTTTGGACAGGCTCCAGCACCTCAATGTCTTTCTTGTAGTGAGTGACCCAAAACTGAACACAATACTCAAGGTGTGGCCTCACCAGTGTCAAGGACAGGGGCACAGTCTCTTCCTTACTCCTGCTGGCCACACCATTTCTGATACACTGTTCTGATATTCTTACTCATGTTATTTATGACTTGAAGCTATTTGATAAGGATGTTTATAATTAAAGATGCATATAATACAAGAGTAAATTTCTGGCTCTGACAGCTCCTGACAGGAGGAGGGGGGTGACATGGGGGGGTGAGATCTCTTGTCCCCAAGCGATGGGACAAGAGGAACCGGCCTCAAGTTGCCCCAGAGGAGGTTCAGGATGAACCCAAGGAGAAATGTCTTCTCCAAAGGGGTTGTCCAGGGCTGTGCCAGGCTGCCCAGGGCAGGGGGGGAGTTCCCGGGAGCCCTGGAGGGGTTTCCAAGCCCCCTGTGGAGCTGTGGTGCTGAGGGCCAGGGGTCAGTGGTGCTGAGGGCCAGGGGGCTTGTAATTTACAAAACAAACAAGCAAGCAAAAAAAAAAACCCTCCTGTAATGCACTGCTTAACACTGGTTTCCTCCTGCTGGGATCCAATTCTGAGCAATTTTGTTTCAGGTCTTACCTGGCTGGCTGAAGCCTCTTTTGACTAATGTCTCTAAATTTGAGTTAGTCCTTTGGCCCTTTGTTAGAAGTCAAACAAGGGAACAACCAAACAGCCTTCATGTTCAACAGATGTGATTATTCCTGCCTTTCAGTTGATTCTGGACTCTGAGCATAAGACTGAGCCAAGACTGAAAGTCTTCACATTCACTGATGTTATCTGACGATTTGTCCTGCTCTCTAACTTAGCTGACTCAGCCTACAATAGTGGATTGAATGAGTGGGCTGCTCATCCCCTAAAAAAGCCTTGGCATAAAATGTGAGGTGAAAGAAATCAATAGTTAAGCTACAATTAGAGCTAAGTACAAACAGTCCCTATCTACAAACAAAAGCAGTCTGTATCGACAATACAAAAGCATATTACACTCCTGTTTCTGGAAATCTAGAATAACCTCTAATCCAATTTTGAGAAGTATCCAACAAGAGAATGAGTTACCAGAAGAGAAATTTTTCACACTCTGTAACCCAGACAAGCACACAACTTAACTACTCTGCTGTTGAGAATGAAGACAATGGGGTAAGAATTTAATTTTGATCTCGCAGATACTCAAAATAATTTTAGTCTCCTGGTGGACAACCATCTTCATTTCACTTTGTGAAGACGCTGAACAAGAAGTTTAAGATTTTGAGTTGCAGATATACTGAATCATGCTGTAGAACTCAGCATGCATCTTAAGGAAAAAGTTCTTCACAGTGAGGGTGGCAAGGCACTGGAAGAGGTTGCCCAGAGAAACTGTGGATGCCTCCTCCCTGATAGTGTTCAAGGCCAGGTTGGACAGGGCTTTGAACAACCTGGTCTAGTGGGAGGTGTCCCTGCACATGGCAGGGGGGTTGGAACGAGATGATCTTTAAGGTCCCTTCCAACTCAAACCAGTCTATGATTCTAAGCTTATTACGTTTGTTTTTCTTTTTTTTTTCTGGAGTTTTTTCTGTGACTTCCCATATATCTTGGGAAAAAAAATAATTGTATGACACATCTACTCCAGACTTATTCAGAACTAATCAGTATCTACTTGACCCCAAAAACCGGATTGCTTGAAGAAGATCAAGAATAGCAAACAAGAGTAATTGCGCTGGGCTTTCTTACTCTGTCTAAACCAAGACTGGAGTAACTTCCCCTGTGAAGAGATGGAAGAGGAACTTCTGGCTAGACAAACTTCCAGGAGCAGACATGTCTAATAGCCAAAGGGTGAGACTTCCCTGTCAAAATGGAGATGTTCTCAGTGCCGATTTAAGAATGTGGATTAAATATTGAATTAAGCCCTACTCCCTGCTCAGCCTACAGCCAGTCCCTTATTCGCTGTAAAATGGCACCAGGTGCCAAATTCTGCTCCTGCATTAATGGGAATGAGCAGGAATTGTGATAGAGTTATGTCAGGAGGAGCCTGGGATGGTGAGAGGAGCCTGAAGCCAGGGCAGCAATGTGGTCAGGGCATGCCCAGGAGGGAATAGGGTGAACAGGTCTCCTGACACAGTTGTCAGTGTAGGCAGACAGGCCCTAATTTATAGACCTGTCACAGCCCCTATAGGACCCAGTATAGTCCCTGTAGGACCCGGTATAGACCTGGTGTAGTCTCTATAGGACCTGGTACAGCCCCTATAGTCCTGGTACAGCCCCTGTAGGACCCGGTACAGCCCCTATAGACCCGCTGTAGTCCCTATAGGACCTGGTACAGTCCCTATAGGACCTGGTACAGACCCTGTACAGCCCCTATAGACCCGGTATAGTCCCTATAGGACCCGGTACAGCCCCTGTAGACCCGGTACAGCCCCTATAGGACTAGTCCCGGGGCACGGGGCTTCCTGTGCGCCAGGTTGGTGTCCCTCGGCATGCCGGCAGCTGTGGTCGTGTGGCACGGGGCTTCCTGGGCGCCATGTTGGTGTCCCTCGGCATGCCGGGAGTTGTAGTCGCGGGGCATGGGGCTTCCTGGGCGCCATGTTGGTGTCCCTCAGCATGACGGGAGTTGTAGTCCCGGGGCACGGTACTTCTAGTGCTCCATGTTTGTACCCTCGGCATGCCGGCAGCTGTAGTCCCGGGGCATGGGGCTTCCCATGAGCAGAGGTAAGTGGATCTGTGACCTGGGCCACTGTGGTGAGAGCAGGGGGCTACACCTGGTGCTTGGGAAGTCTCTTCGAGCCTGTGCCCCAGTCTCCTTCCACTACCCTTGCTTAGAGGGACTTGCATCCACATCCACATCTTTGAAGGCTGTTTGATAACCTGCAATCAGTTTGGCCCATCTATGCAAAAAATGTGATTTTTTTTTGTTCGAAATGGAAGGGCTGTATTTTCACAGAGCTCACTTGCGCACAGGAAGACTTATTTACGAATCTAATGGCATTCGGGGTGTTTTTGGAGGCCTTTGGGGGGGTTTTGGGGCATTTGGGGTGATTTTTGAGGCGTTTTGGGTGGTTTTGGGGCATTTCAGGGTCATTTTTGAGGCGTTTGGGGTGCGTTTTGAGTCATTCTGGGTGCTTTTTGAGGCCCTTTCAGGGGGGGTTGGGGCATTTGGGGTGATGTTTGAGGCATTTTGGGTGCATTCTGAGTCATTTTGGGTGGTTTTTGACACCTTTCAGGTGGTTTTGGGGGCATTCGGGGCGTTTTTTGAGGCCTTCTCAGGAAAGGTGCTAGCCAGGAATTTTCTTGCTGAATCTCCTCTTCCCCGTGCCTCTCCTTCACTGCAGAAACCACTCGCAGATTCCACTTGCAAATAGGCGTATGCCAGAAGGGCTCAAGTCGTGATTCTGAGGCACGGTCAATAATGACAAACGTCTCACCTTAACTCCCTCAGGAAAGGTGCTAGCCAGGAATTGCCTTGCTGAATCTTCTCTTCCCCGTGCCTCTTCTTCACTGCAGAATGCAGTTGCCGGTACCATTTGCCCATAGTTTGTGGTTAATTCTATTCTATTCTATTCTATTCTATTCTATTCTATTCTATTCTATTCTATTCTATTCTATTCTATTAGCTGAGGATGCCCCTGCTGACTGAAGAAGGGTTGGACTAGATGGCCTTTGGAGGTCCCTTCCAACCCAGACTATTCTATGATTCTCTGCTTTTAAAACTACTATGTAAAGCTGAAAAATCCCCCTGTTTTTCCTTGGATGCAAACACCTTTCCACTGCTTGTTTTCCTTGCCAGAGCTGCCTCTGTAGGTCTGATACAGTGGGTTGCTCTTCTTTGTACCCATCCTCCTGTCATATAACATGTGACAGTGTTACCTCAGGGAAAATGTGCTTTTTTTGGTGTTTTTTTGGGTTTTTTGGGTTTTTTTGTGTGCTTTTTTGCTGTGGGAAGTTGTCAAGGAATGTCAAGAAGAATGCAGATACATTTTCTTGGCAGTCGTTGCGTCCTCCCTCCTTGTCTGCTCCTTTCCTTTATCACTCCTTTTGTTGCAGCACTATGTTGTGTCTAAAGCGGCACCCTTGGAAGGTCACACTAACTTTTCAGAGAGGTCCTGTCCACTAAAACCTTATCTTTCTTGCCTTACTTTCACCTAGGAATAAGAAAGCCATCGTGCACATGGCACTCTCAGCCCTGCTTAGTACCACATGAAACTTGCATTGCCACCCAGAGCACCTCCTATCAATGGGAAGTATTACTTGTTTCAGTATATAATTACCCTTAGTCCTGTGCCAAATTAACTCTGCTTACACACAAGACCTGCACACCAACTTATTTTTTCCCTAGAAGTCGTATTAGGGAAAATGCAGTAAGATCTGTCGACCCTGGGGACAGGGGATGTCCCTAGAGCTTGGCGAAGGGGACCCTGGGGACAGGGGGTGTCCCTAGAGCTTGGCGAAGGGGACGTCCTGGGGTCCCCGTTTCTGCAGCGCCGCGTCCACCGACTTGATGATGTCATCGGTCTGCAGCATCGCCATGTTCCAGGTGGCCTGGGGACACCCCGGGGACACCCATGGGGACACAGACACCCCGGGGACACCCATGGGGACACCGCGGGGACACCCATGGGGACACAGACACCTCAGGGACACCCCAGGGTGGGGCGGTAGGCACTATGGAGGATTATATACGTTATCCATACATCCTATAGAGACTATTACGTCTATAACTGTATAGAACATGTAACGTATATGCTATAGGTGTGATCCTGCCTATGTTATATTGGTGCCTATTGTATAGGACATGTAACGTATAGCTGGGGATAACGTATAGATGGCGATACGTATGGATGTGTATACGTATAGCTGGGGACAACGTATAGCTTGGGATAACGTATGGATGTGTATACGTATAGCTGGGGACAATGTATAGCTGGAGGCGGCAGGGGGTGGGAAGCAGCGGACCCGCGCACCGTGCCCCGGCAGCTGTCACCGGCTCGGGCGCCGCTCCCCGCACATTTCCCACCCTCGCCCCCGCCATCCTCCCCGGTGCCGGCGGCCGCTCCCCGTCGCACGGCGGACTGAGACCGGGGTCAGCCCGGCGGGACTCACCGGCGTGGACGGTGCTGGAGGCCGGTGCGGTGCCGCGCTGCCGCCGCCGCCCGCTTTCTCCCCGGGCTTTGGAGGTTGGCGCGGAAAAGCCCCGTGCGCGGCAGCTGGAAGCCACTTTCTCTGTGCTGTCCTCTCTCCACACATTAGCCTGGCTCCCAGCTAATGAACTGGATAATGGCAACTTCCTCGCACAACCTTGGAAAGCAGAGGCATCCTGACAGCTCTGGTTAGGCTGCCTGGCACGTCAGGCTGTGAAAGGTCAACCATCACCACCACTACATGCACCATTTCTCAGCAGTACCCAAGGTTCTACTGAGATAAGGCTGCTGTGAAGACATTTCACCTCTGCAGGAGGTGGTCCCCGATTCACCAGTCCTTCGTCGCGGATGCGACCGCGGCGGCCCCGGCCCGGCCGCTGCTGGGCAGGAGAGCAGCTGACTGAGAACACGCGAGTGGAAAAAGCATTTTATTGTGTGCTCCCCGCACGGAACGGTCTTCTCCCGAAGGCAGGGAGATCCCCCGCCCGGGTGCTCTTCCTCCTGTCCCTTCTCCGCTCCGCCGCCGCTCCCGCTTCCATCTCGGGTCCCCTCCGCACGCCTCGAACGCCGCTTCTCCTCCCGCGGCAGCTTCTGCAGAGGCCTGAGGAGGACGCGCTTTGGATTATTTGGGAGTTATTTTGGGGTAATTTGGGTTACTTTGGGTTATTTGGGGTTGTTTTGGGGTACTTTGGGTTATTTTTCGGTTATTTGGGGTTATTTGGGGAAATTTGGGGTTATTTGGGAGTTATTTTGGGGTGATTTGGGTTATTTTTCAGTTATTTGGAGTTTTTTTGGGGTATTTGGGGTCATTTTGGGGTATTTGGGGGTCATTTTGGGAGTAATTTGGATAATTTGGGGATATTTTGGGTTGTTTAGGGATATTTGGGGGTCATTGCCTGCACTAACCGTCATCAACGAATGAATACTGTAATTGTGATGCCAGAAATGAATACACCAGCCGTGATCACCTACCGAGTATTGTAACTTCGATGTAACAAAGGCCTGCCCCAACCTTGATCCTCTACCTACCCCTAGACCTGGTTTGTCAAAAAAGGCTGCACTAGCCGTGACCATCTAGTGAATAATGTAACTGTGACGCCAGAAAGCCTGAAACAGGCCTGATCACCTACCTCCTGCTGGAGCTGTGATGTCTCAAAGACCTGCATCTGCCGGGAGAGCTGAGATGGTTCTCGTTTACGATGGGATGGGGTGAGGGGTTTGGAGATTGCACTTGGAAGCTGGATTCCTCTGCTCCCATCAGAGTCCAGGATCTTCTCATGGAAAGTCTGGGTGCAACCATCGTGCAGCTGAAAGAACTGCCAGCACAGGGCAGCTGAGGCCGGTCAGAGCGACTGCCCTCCCTCTGCACTAAGAGACAGGCGCCTTGCCTCTCAGGAACAACAAGGCCTACCTGGCAGGGCAGCAGACTTGGCAGCACCTCCAACAGTTGCCCCCGTGCCATGAACCAAATTGCAACTGCATGAAAATGTCAGCTTTCCCATGGGAGTAGTGGGCAGAGGGTTGCTGGACTTAATATCCTTCCAGGGTAAGCAGGAAGTGGTTATTTAACTTGCCAGCTGATCATAGAGCAGTCTCCCAACATATTGTGTACTAATGGTGTCAAAGATGACAGTCAGCAAATCACAAGGCAGTACGTAAAATGCCTGTACACCAATGCACGCAGTATGGGGAACAAACAGGATGAACTAGAGATCTGTGTGCGATACCCCTAATGAATTTCTGGAAAAAATTATGATCAGCCATGAGGAAATACACACCCCTTGACCTGGCTTCTGCGGAGGGGACACAGCAGCTGGTCTTTTTATTTATTGGCTGGTCAACGGAAGACATTAGAAAAAAACTTAAAAAAGTTAAAGGGCCCGAGGCAAGGGATTTAGAAAAAATCTTAGATGAAGCATGGACAGTGTTTCAAAGTCGAGAATCCAGTAACAGGGGGGGCCTGGGAAAGGCAATTCCAACAGCAAAGGGAGCACCATTACAATCTCCTACCTGCCCACCGCGCCCGGCGACTACGCCATCAACATCCTCTTCGCCGAGCGGCACATCCCCGGCAGCCCCTTCAAGGCCGTGGTGACCCCCGTCTTCGACCCCAACAAGGTGAGGGGGACGGTGGCTGGGGGAGGGGAAAGGTGGAGTCCCCGTGATCCCTGGAGGGGTTTCCAAGCCCCCTGTGTTGCTGTGGTGCTGAGGGCCAGGGGTCAGTGGTGCCCTGGCAGTGTTGGGGACACGGTTGGGCTCCAGGAGCTCAAAAGTCTCTCATGAGGGACGCGTGGTGGCCTCCAGAAGGTCTCAGAACCATCTGAAGGGACCTCAACGGCACCCAAGGGACTCTTGGTCACCTCCAGGAGGGCTCAGCACCATCCAAAGGGCCTTCACTGGCACCCAAGGGACCCTCAACCCCATCTGTGGGACCCTCGGTGACCTCCAGAAGACCTCACCACCCCCCAAAACTCCCTCAATGTCCCTTCAAAGGTCCTTCAACCCCACCCGGGGGACCCTCGGCGACCTCCAGCAGACCTCAGCGCCACCCAACGCGGAGCCTCGTGCGAGGCAGTTGGAGCCCGCGGCCAAAACCCTCGCCCGGGTCCTCGCGCGAGGCCCTCGCCCGAGGCGGTCGGAGCCCTCGTGCCACAGATGCGGGGCTCTTGTGCAAGGTCCTCGCGCAAGATCCTCGTGCAAGATCCTCGTGCAAGGCGGACGGAGCTCTGGTGCCGGACCTTTGTGCAAGGCGGGCCCTTGTGCAAGACCCTCGTGGGAGGTGCCTGGAGCCCTCGTGCAGGACACTTGTGCAAGGTCCTCGTCCAGGACCCTCCCCCCCAGCAGCTCCCAGTGCCTCCCAGTTTGACCCAGTTCATCCCAGTTAACACCCCAGCTTCTCCCAGTTCCCTCCCGGTGTCCCCCCAGTAGCTCCCAGCACCCTCCCAGTAGCTCCCAGTGCCCCTTCCAGCTCCCAGCACCCTCCCAGTGCCTTCCCAGTAGTTCCCAGTGCTTCCCACCACCTTCCCAGTATCGCCCCCCAGCAGCTCCCAGTGCCTCCCAGTTTGACCCAGTTCATCCCAGTTAACACCCCAGCTTCTCCCAGTTCCCTCAGTTTTATTGTACTTTATTCTATGACCTTCATAAAGTCCACTAGGTCCCTCTACTAAATCTTTGTGTAGCACTATTTTACAGTATCACGCAGAGTCATTCCTTATTTCTGGCAACATTTTCACTACAAACAAAGAAATTATAGAGCAAAAGGCCACAAATATGTATACATATATATATACAGATATTCAGGAAAAATCCACCTTAAACAGATTTTTTTTTTGCAATAAGAAGCACTAATAAGCACGGAAGTAAGGTTTAGTGAACCTTAAATCTCTTAAATTCTAAAAGCCAAATTTCCATTTGATTCTATGGGACTGTGAAGTTACAGCTTTTAACTTCCAGGTGGGAAAAGAAAAACAGAAGGAGACAGCTGATTCCAGATTAAAATCTTCAGAGACAATCCAAATGATTTGTTTGTTTGTTTTCTTTGAACTCTAATAAGGTGATTTATTTTTTTAAATCATTTAGTGAACAAGCTGAGGAGGATTGATTTCAGCACTGCTTCCTTACTGAAAATGGCTCCCACTGCAGAAGAAAGAAACATTATTCATGATCATAAGAAGGCTGCACTATAAGAAAAAAGTCTTGTAGATAGAAACTTTGTAAAGAAAACTCAACAATACGTGTTGTTCATGTCAAATTGTGATCCTTAGTTACACTGGACATAATCCGTTTCATAGTGACTGGCTTCACTGAGTCATTCAAGACTGGTCAATGTGTCTACATAATTATATTGGAGTTAATGATGTTTACAAGGGATCACCAAAGAAATCGCAGAAACTGTTACCAATTTTAATTATTTAATGGCCAAAGAAGGATTATTTAGCTTTTGCTCTTCCTGAAGTCTTCATTGAAACTAGCAATACAAACCAGTCCATATTATGCTAAAGAACAAAATTAATGAGCAAAGAGCAGAAGACAATAGAAAAAAACCTATTTTGATAATATCAGGGAGTATTACTGGTTGGAGTCGATAATCTTCAGAGAACCATAGAACTGCTGTGGTTGGAAGAGGTCTTTGAGATTGTCAAGTCCAAGTGCTAAAGGTTGGACTCTTGAAAGCCTTTTCCAACCACAGTGATTTTGTGATGTATACATTTTTCTTTCTGAGAAATTTGAGAGGAAATTTGGAAATTTTGAGAGGAAATTGGAAATTTTAAGAGGAAATTTGAGAAAATTGGAAATTTTAAGAGGAAATTTAGAAATTTGAGAGGAAATTTGGAAATTTTAAGAGGAAATTTGACAAATTTGAGAGGAAATTTGGAAACTTTAAGAGAAAATTAGAAAATTTTGAGGAAATTGGAAATTCTAAGGAAATTGAGAATTTGGAGAATAAATTGGAAATTTTCAGAGGAAATGTGAGAATTTTGAGAGGAAATTTGGGCAGCAGTAAATTTAAACTGTAGGGTTGTTCAGCTTAACATTCTGCTTTTTTACCAAACTGTAGAAGAATCATGGAATCATAGAATGGTGGGGGTTCTGGTGGCACCCCTCTGCTCCATCCAGCAGGGTCACCCAGAGCATTCTAAATGACCTTTAAACACACCCAGGGATGGAGACTCAACCCCTTGTTCCAGTCTGACTACTCTGGTTGGGAAAATTTTTCCCCTAATGTCCAATCTAACCCTCCTCTGCTGCAGCTTGAATCCATCCCCTCTTTTTCCAGGGAGCATATAATTAATTTAAGTGAATTCTATAAGATTACTTTTCTGTTTAAAATTAAGCATATTCTTCAGTGTTGCTCCTTTAAAGCTTTAAGTCTAATCATCCAGTTTGTGTGGCAAGACTCTGAAATCATGTCTGCAATTCCCAGCCAGCAAGGTGGCTTAATTCATTTAGCTTTAAAGAGTGACTAATGACATTTCAGATATTTTGTCACCATTGCCCATGCTGGTAACATAGAAAAAGATGTTTCATCTGCCCCATGTAGTTATTACCCTACTAAGACCAACTACCAGGAGTCCCAGGTCTCCAATACCACAGAGGACTTCTGGAGGGAGGAAGTTTTTACCTCAGTTGCAGAGGCTTGGGTTAGAGATCAGTTGAACAAACTGGACATCCACAGGTCTATGTGCCCTGATGGGATACACCCACGAGTGCTGAGGGAGATGGCAGAGGTCATTGCCAGGCCATTGACCATAATCTTTATGGTCCTGGAGAACAGGAGAGGTGCCTGAGGACTGAAGAAAGGCCAGTGTTGTCCCAATCTTCAAAA